>OZ024822.1:17860042-17881939 GCA_964016985.1 Anodontia alba | reverse complement strand
CTTCTCCACTCATGAAATAAACATTTTATTCACTTCACTCGATGAAATGTCATTTTCAGAACAATATTTGAATACATTGTGAAGTGAAAACAAAATGTATATTTCATTCGTGGCTTCGTCAGTTATGAAATAAACATTTTTGTCACTTCACTCGACGAAACAAGTCACATGCGCGACAAAATAATTGAATATCCTTTATATATTTTGAAAAGAATGACCCATGAGAGCAATGAACGCACTCACACAACAACGAGAGCAATCTAGTATACCTAAAACTAGCTGGAAGTGCAGCAAATAGTGAAGACCCTGATCAGACGCCGCGCTCTGCGGCGTCTGATCTGGGTCTACACTTTTGCTCAGGTCTGTCTTTGCTACATTGAATATTGTTCAAAGCGTTATTAGGGAACTTTTGCGGAGAAATAATGACAGGATTTCAATGCTCACTTGAACGAAACGTATACGTTAAAACCGTGCAAGGACGTAATAAATTTTCCGATTTTGAGGCACAGGCTTTCTTTGTATATATATTGTATACCTTACCATGATAGGGTCATTGTGTCACATGCGGAATGAGAATTCATGGAATGGAATTAGGTCCCTCCTTTTTCTTTTGTAGATAATTTTCTGTAAGCGAGCAACGAGTGCTTTAGTAAGACTGTGGATCATGTTGATTGTTATTCTTTCATGATTCATATAATAAGGAAGTTGGTAGTCTTACACGATTCATATACCAGGCAATTTGCCGTCCGACTGGAGACCAGGAGGTCGCGGGTTCAACCCCCGCCGATGTCGGCAACATTCTTTCGTGGAGATTGATCATGAAATATTTTCTACGGTCATTCTCTCCCTTCCGCTGATTCAAGAAGGGCAGTTGTCAGTTTCTGGCAAAAGAATGTGCACAATACTGGTCAACCGCTTAGAGGACTAAGCCTGCCCAGTAAACGTGTGGTTAGGTAAACTGACCGCGCTCGACATGACCCCATTGGGTTGACTGGGCTGTAAAACCTCAACACAAACAAAAACCCATGCAATTTGGTTTCTTACATGATTCATATACCAGGGCATTTGGGACTCTTACATGATTCATATTCCAGGGAATTTGGGACTCTATTAGGATTCATATACCAGGCAATTTGGGCTCTTACATGATTTATATACCAGGGCATTTGGGACTCTTACAGGATTCATATACCAGGTAATTTCAAAATCTCACATGATTCATATACAAAGCCATTTGAGACTCTTACATGATTCATATACAAAAGACTTTGGGATTCTTACATTGTTCAGACAACAGCAAATTTGGGACTCTTACATGATTCATATCCCAGGGAATTTGCAAATTCTTGTCTCCCTTTGAAGAGATAGGAAAAGCTTACATTTTTGAGTGCTCAGATTTTAAGATGAAGTCATACACCACCGATGTCCAGTGTAGCACGTGCTTCGTATCGCAAATGACTGATCGACCCTCCACAGAATCGCAAGTAAAAGCAGATTCGGTGTATTTTATAACCAAAAGAAGTCGACCTTTTTTTTTTCTTATTTCTGCACTAAAACATATACTGTGGTATCCATTTGAGGCGCTCCTAATAAGTACCCACAATATATACAAAAACATATGTTGTGGGTACTCAGTATATACAAAAAACATATGTTGTGGGTACTCATTAGAAGCGCCTCGGTGATGCGCTTCTAATGAGTAGCCGCAACATAAATTTTCAGGGAGAAAAGAAAGTTTTATCAGGATACCTTCTTGCCATTGAAGACGGGACAATTGCCAAAGAGCAGATCCCGTGTATTAGCAGGGGGTGGGGGGCAACAATTGCCAAGGAGCAGATCCCGTGTATTAGCGGGGGGGGGGGGGGGGGGGCAGGGGGCTTCAAAATGGGCCTTAATAACATATTAGTACCACGTTCTTTATACATGTATATATGTGCATATACAGTCGAATCTCGTTATCTCGAGCTCGCTTGTTTCGAATTACCGCTTATCTCGAAGTGAAAATCTGGTCCCTGTTTTAGCATGAACCTATGACAACAGACAATAAAATAATGTGGAAAAGAGGAGAAATTGCTCCTAAGAAGCAATTTCTCCTCTTTTCCACAATATTTTCAGTATATCTCTATTTTCAGGAGTCAAATTATATATTCATTTGTGAAATGTGGTTGTTTGATTTATCTTTTTTTCCTCAATTCTGCAAATCTGATATGTCGAGATATGGATATCTCGAAGTATTTCAGAGAGTCCCTTGGATTTCGAGATAACGAGAGTCGACTGTATTTAAATGGTAAGTACACTGATCCAGCTGATTATCATCGATTTCACAGCTAGGTAAATTACGGTTCATTACGAAAACACGCCTATACAAATATATAGAAAATTTCGTCTCCAAAAACTGAAAATTTTCAGATGAAAAACTCTGATATGTTTCCTATTTCTGCTCGAAACATAGATTGTGGTTCTAACGAGTACCCACAATCTATGTTTTTGAGCAGAAATAAGAAAAATAATATATACCCTTGTAAACCCCAGTTTTACAATATAAAAGTGGAGTTTGAGGGGGTCAAAATTATATAGGCGTGTTTTCGTGATGTAAAGAAAGGATCAGACCTCAAATAGTGTCGTAGCGATTCTAGCATAGTTTCGCTCATTTTCTGCGTGCAAACGAAATCGTATTTATGTAAAATAAAGACACATACACCTGTCCTAAATTCGCCATTGAGTTTGTCAGCTATGACGCACCCGTATTTTGTTTGAATATCTACCGTAATTAACCTAAATATTAGAATATTAGGATATCATAACTCTTGGCAATATTTGTCCTAAATTTTAAACATTAGATGCCGCATTTTGCGAACATTTTACTTGGATGTACACTGCTTGCTCAGACCTGTCTGTTCGAATCTCTTAGGGCCGAATACTTGGGGTAGATTATCTCCAGTATTCGACCCTTAGAGATTCGAACAAACAGATTCTGTTCGAATCTCTGAGGGCCGAATATTTGATTCTACACGGCTTGCTCAGACTTGTCTATTCGAATCTCTGAGGGCCAAATACTTGGGGCTAAATTACCCCCACGTATTTGGCCCTCAGAGAATCGAACAGACGGATCTGAGCACGTTTTCTGCTCTCAGAGATGCAAACAGATAGGTCTGAGCAAGACCGTAAATATTGGTACTTCTGTTTTCGTAGGAAGCCAACAGTGTTGTTTATGGGCATTTGAATAGATCGCTGAAATTTCATGACAAATAGAGTGCGTTTTATTCCTGCATTGTTAACTGTTTACACATACAGATCTTATCATTATCATTTGTTATTCTGTCATGGGAAATTTTATTGTGAAAACTTTTTACTTGAAAGATGACGCCTCCGTCTTTAATTATCTTAATGCGTTAGAGTAACACTGAAAAGTACGCAAATCTATGCAAGAAACACGTTGACATGTTTATGTTGTTTCATATTACAAATAGAATATACTATTTACTCTACATAATCGGATAGACAAACCTGAGCCAACAGTATAGATCCTGATCTATAGAATGCGTCGTCTGATCAGGATCTACACTGTTTGCCACACATCCAGTTATTTTACATACAAAAAAATGGTAGTCAAATTGCCATATTCAAATTTTAGGCCAAGTATGGTGTTTAGGTGTCAAAATATTTGGAGTAAATACACTGAGCATTATATGTGTGGAAGATATATTAGCTGTGTCATAGGAAAAGAATCTCCGGGAAAATTCGAAAAGCGCGGACCCATATCACCCTGCGCCGCTTAACATTCTGACATGGGCCATCTCCAACCGCCTTAAGAATTATAGAATGATAAACAAAATTAGTAAAACCTAGCAATGAACAGCAAAAGTCCTGGGCATTCACTGTTTCTCCAAAAATGCTTGACGTGTCGTATAAAGTCAAGATCCCGAGGTTATAGAACTTATCTCATGCTCAACACAGCTGAGCATGAAATTTACTAATAATTTACTAACATAACTAAATTTACTAAGAATTTACTAACAAATTACTATCATAAAAATTTCTCTGCTAATAAATATGAACATGCGAACTTTTGTTGTTATTTTCATATTTATAAACAAAGAAAGTTTATGCTCAGTCGATTTGAGCATGAAAATGTTTTATAACATCGGATACATTGACGATTAATAGGAAAATACAACGTATAAATATACAGTTGACTCTCGTTATCTCGACCTCGCTTATCTCGAATAACCACTTATCTCGAAGTGAAAATCTGGTCCCTGCCTAAACATGAAAATCTAACAAAAGGTAAAAAATATTGTGGAAAAGAGGAGAAATTGCTCCTTAGGAGCAATTTCTCCTCTTTTCCACAATATTTTAAATATATCTCTAACTTCAAAGAGTCCAATTACATATATATTTGTTAAATGTGGTTGTTCGAATTGTTTTTTCCTCAATTCTGCAAATTTGATATGTCGAGGTACGGATATCTCGAAATATTTCAGAGTCCCTTGGAATTCGAGATAACGAGAGTCGACTGTATGTGTCCGCTGGGAAGAGTCCAACGAGTCAAAACAGCATCGTTATAAGGTGGCTTATTACAGCTGGTGAATTTTCAGCCATTTGTACAAGGGAGACTCAGGGGAGTTGATAAGGAGGGGTATTTGATGATAATTCTAGGATATTATTTCTTATTTCTCCATAAAAACATATGTTGTGGGTACTCATTAGAAGCGCCTCGCCGAGGCGCTTCTAATGAGTACCCACAACATATGTTTTATGGTGATATAAGAAAACAGTTATCCCAGAATTATCACTTGATACGCAATCTTAACAGGTCCTCTGCCTCGGAGACATTTTTGTTAGGTCCATTTTACTACCTGTTGATTTGTCTAAAACTGATGGACGAGTGGCAAACAGTGTAGACTCTGAACAGACGTCATGGTCGGCGGTGTCTGGTCTGGATCTAAAGTGTAACGTAGTATTCAGGTTTTCTCGCATACCCCTATGCAAGGCATGCATATGGGGTCAAGAAATGTCAGAAAATCGATCCCATGTCGGTGCCCATGTGGAATAATCGTTGTTATATAAGTGACAGCTCAACTCGATGGGGAGGGTGGGAGTAACTTCCTTTCTATGGCATAGTGCAGATGAGCGTGCCGAATGCCCCCCCACCCCCACCCCCACCCCCACCCTCCTTTAGCCCCCTTTTTTCATCAAAAAGTGAAATATGAAATTAGGTACTACCTAGATGCGTGCAAAGCTACCCCAGTACATAGGCCTCCCAGGAGGTACCATGTTCCCTAAAAATAATCGACCATGTTCCCTAAAAGTAATTTTCAAAATTACCATGTTCCCTATTCCCATAATATTTGTTTTGCGCCACCCTGTTCCCATAAAAATATTTCCCAATGTTCCGGGGCTCCGGTGATAGGTTTGTCTCACGACTAGCTACACACCCCTGGAAACTATCAGGCTTTCCTCCACCATCGAACTGTCCATCTGAAATAATAGTCAGATATGACTGATTCAGAGTAATTGATAGAAAGAAAGGAAGGAAAAGACTGATGAGCATGATCCCTTGTTCCCCAAACCCCCGTGGAAGGCCTCACTTAAAGGGGAGCGCAACCCATAAAAGGTATTGTGCTTTAAAGTAAAGAACTTTACAAACAATGAATTTTGACACACAATTTGATCAAAATCGGTGGAATATTATGTAAGTTATAGGAAATTGAATATTTTAACATTGGTGGAATGGTCGCCGCTATTTTGAATATATAATGAGGTTCCATAAAAATTAAAATTCATTTCATAAAGGTAGTTATTCTCATAAAGTTGGTTTTTTTGGGGGAAATGATTGCTTATCGGTATAATTAAAAAGATAATAAAAATATGCAGCAAAATTATTCTTAAAAACCCTTTGAAATGTGGTTTCTGCATATTTAATTTTGGCTGTATGACGTCACAAAGCCTACAATATGGCGGCATCCCTGACAACCATTTTAAATGTATTCAAACCACCATAACTTCTTAATTTCTCGGCCGATTTTGAAAACTCCGCCCATCAAAATAAATGGCTTGTTAAGCACTTCACTACAAGATATACTTACAACTTATATTGCGTTCCCCTTTAAAGACGTCATACATAGTTCATAACCCAGGAATCATGCGGAATTCCTAGTCGCTTGCATGATTCCAGCACATTGATAGGGCTGAGGCAGGTCCGGTGGCCGCATCACGAAAACAAACCTATATAATTTTGACCCCCTTAAACCCCACTTTTATTTAGTAAAACTGGGGTTTACAGGGGTATACATTAGTTTCTTATTTCTGTTCAAAAACATAGATTATGGGTACCCGTTAGAACCGCCCTCGCCCGAGGCGGTTCTAACGAGTACCCACAATCTATGTTTTGAGTAGAAATATGAAAAATTATAGAGTTTTTTATCCCGATTTTTTCAGTTTTTGAAGGTGAAATTTTTCATATATATTTGAATAGGCAAGTTTTCGTAATGGAGAGACAAAAGAGAGAGCGCATATTCATGTGTATGCATGAGAAAAGTGGGGTTTATATAGGATATGGTGGTGGTGGCGTTTGTGTTGTGTTTGTGGGGGAGGTGGGGGAGGGTGTCATCAATATCCTGTATCCCTGGAAGTCAGCTGACGAAAATCCTATAATCCTTCTGTGTATTCCCTGCAATATCTCTACTTTTATTTGTTTTTAAATATCCATAAAAGTACCAAACTGGGGTCCCCAAATAAACCACATCCTTGGTAGTAAAAAGTCAAATATCCCATACCACTTCAAGTATAAGGCAAATATACCACATCCCTAAAGCCCTGTACTAACCTCAAAGGTACATCTTATCAGCAGTTTTGAGTTTTAAATCAAAGGAAAGCCTATTGAAAATATGTTCGCGAAGTTTTACCTTAAAAACAAAATTTTGCACTCTGGCCAATTTGTGGAATGTGAATACAGCATTGTGGGTTGTATTCTGTTTATAGCAATGAAATATTTTCGAATGTGAATAATGTGCTATTTTACTGCACATAACTTCGCAGTGGGTTGGCCTTTTGATTTGGTTTAGACAAAAAAGCTCCATCGTTATACATAGCAATTCCATTGAAACAGTAAAAAACTGTCATTTGATCTTTAAGATCCTTCTCCGAGATTCAAAACACAAAGGCAATGTTGTATCGACGTCAAATGCCTGACATAGCAGAAGCATATTAACAACCCCTAATGACATAAAATAAAACACAGAAAATTAGGTGGACATTAATGTTTCTTCTCGATTTTCTGACTAAAGGCATGTACATTGTAAAACAGAGCAAGGCAATTGTCTTCAGACAAAGAGGTCCATCAAATTTCTATGGACTGGGATAATTTGGTTAACTAATCACAGGAGTATGCTCTTCACCGGACTCCCACTCTCTGAACTAGTACCCAGTCAGCATTCTATGTAAATCTATATCGGGCCGTCATCGGCCCGTCAGGGTAGCTGACGGACCGATGACGGCCCGATGTAGATTTACGTAGAATGCTAGGTGCAAGTAGGTGGATATTGGAATAATCTGTCGGGGAATAATCTCAACTGGTGGAGAAAAAATGTTTCTGCGGAGAGGGTTTTCCATTTTTTTTCTTCTTCTTCATTTAGGCAAAAATATGTTTTAAGAAATAAATTAACTAATAAAAAACCTTTATAAAAGTAAAAATTAAAAAGTGCATAGAATGGGTTTGAACTCGCGTCACCTGGTTTCCAGTTCCAACGACTTGACTACCACGGCCACCACGATTGTGACGTCTTCAAGCGCAAATTTAATTATTAGTCAAAACAATTGTACACTGGGCGAAAAGACCGTTTCTTAAGAGTTTCTTCAAGAACAAAATCACCATATATTTAATACAACATTCAAATCCTCATTCATATCAATGTGTGACTTGCACCCATCTCTCTCTCTCTCTCTCTCTCTCTCTCTCTCTCTCTCTCTCTCTCTCTCTCTTTAAGAAATAAAATACACACCAATGCAAAGCGCATTGAACCCTCAGAGCACCTCTTTCAAAACCTTTTTTTTTTTTTTTTTTTTCTTTCAAGCAATGAACAGCATTTATACATATTGGATTAGATAAATGATTAAATACCTAAATATCTTGTCTCAATATGCTGGTTTCATAAATACCTGCTTTACATCTCAAAAAAAAAATAAAAATAAAAATAAAATAAATAAAAAAAAAAAAAAAAAAGAAATGTAAACAAAGGCGACAGGAAAACCCCGCAGGAACATTTAGCGCACAACAAAAGGAACGTCACGGGAACACCCCGTTACGTAATGCCAGGATTCTCGTGCACATTTTGTTTCTTTTTTTTTAAACAACAGCGACAGCAAAACCCCGCAGGAACATTTAGCGCACAACAAAAGGAACGTCACGGGAACACCCCGTTACGTAATGCCAGGATTCTCGTGCACATTTTGTTTCTTTTTTTTTTCCCCAGTACGGTGTAAATTCAGTGAGCTTTCATTTTTGTTTCGCATCTGACTTTGGAATTTGAACTTTGAAAATTTTTTGGATTCATTTAAAAGCGAAGTAAATAGATTCTAATCCTCTCTCGATATGTCGAGAAGTTACTTGTGAGCAAAAATGTGTTCCGGCTTCATTGAGCGTCGATCAGAATTGGTTTCTGATGCTGGATCCAGCATTGTTTATAAAAGGTGCCATGTTGTCCAAAGTTTTTAAGTTTCTTAGGTAAATAACTACATTTGAATGATCTTTATCTGAATGCTACGTGTTATCTAAAGGCGTGCTTTGCATGCGGGCCATTTCGGCCCGCTTTGCTTTGCACGTATGATTGACCCGATTTGTTTAATCGTATGTGAAAGGATCCAGTTTTCTGTCATCCCAGTATACACGTATATTTTCGCTCAGAGATTTTTAGGCTGCTTGTTCTTTTGGTATTCAATGAATTGACTGCGATATTTGTCTACTACCAGTAACAAATGGGTATAAAAAAATCAAATGGCAGTATATGAATAGGTCAAGTATATGAATGGTCAATTATTTCGACTCACATACCCGTACCACAATTACCCCAAAGTTACTCCTATGCACCCCCGCCCCTCTTCTTCCCCCCCCCCCCCCCCCCCCCCAACACACACCACCCCTCATACCACCCAGAGCAGCTCACACGCTATCAATGTTTGCGGCATAAGGTTGTGAAACGAAGATTCAAATTTTCAAACGCTTGTTACTTCTTTATTTGTGAACAAAAACATCCAAGTGCACTGATTTACAATGACGACAGGAAAATGCCCACCCTCGGGTCAGCCTCGGGTCAGCCGCCCCAGTGGGAAACACGGCAAGCCTTGTTTCCCAACTCGAGTCGGAATTTTCCTGTCCCCACTAAACATCAATTCTTGCATACCGGATAAATAATTCCGCAAATTACACCGGTGCTAGCAAATCTTATCTCACACTCCCTTATCCGTCCTGTGGGAAAACTAAAAATCGAAAATTTTCACGTGTTTTTGTTGTAAAGGACGTCACGGTACACCATTGTTAAGACTGACGTCACTGAACGTAATGACGACACTTAACATCACGGTATTGTCATCAGAATATGGCGGACGTCTGCGTTCGATGTGAACCCACTTTCAGAAATGAAATGTGTGTCATGGTTGTAACGGATAGATAGAAAAATCCGTCCCTCGGGATCACAGTCTGACAGCATTCGGCAAACCTCGTGATGCCAGGCAGTAACCCTTGGGACGGATTTTTCTATCTACCCTCACACACATGATAAATTCTTATACAGTCAACTCTCGTTATCTCGAACCCCAAGGGACTCTGTGAAACACTTCGAGATATCCGTACTTCGACATATCAGATTTGCGGAACTGAGGAAAACAATTAATCGAACAACCATAATGAATATGTAGTTTGACTCCTAAGTTAGAGATATATTGAAAATATTGTGGAAAAGAGGAGAAATTGCTCCTAAGGAGCAATTTCTTCTCTATTCCGCAATATTTTGTTGCCTATTAATAGATCTCTGTGTTAAAACAGGGACCAGATTTTTAACTTCGAGATAAGCGGTTATTCGAGATAAGCGAGGTCGAGATAACGAGAGTCAACTGTATTCTCATATACCTGTGCATATGGGGTTGAGAAATCCTGTGCTTTCTTGTCAGCGGCAAAATCGATCCCATATCGGTGCCCATGTGAGATAAGCGTTGCTATATACGGGACAACTTACAAGTGACGTTGACGTCACGACGTTCCAAATTATAATCGTATGACGTCGGATTTCCAAGTTTGCGACGTTAGGTTATATAACGGCAATTCAAATTTTCAAACGCCTGTAACTTCTTCATTTGTTAACAAAAACATTAAGTGCGAGTACGCATTGTCTTATTTGAAATGAAAGGAACGTTTTGGTAACAAAATTAGTCTTTTTTTTTATTTTATTTTATTTTTTTTTTTTTATTTTTTTTTTTTTTTTTTTTGTTGAATTTTTTATTTTTCGCCATTTTGTTCCGGCATTTCCGTGAGAGAAATGAGAGAAGAGAGCATTGTTTTCTTGATGGCATCTGAGAAAAAAGAATCAATTACTGATTTTCAGTGACGACAGAAAAAATGCCAAACCTCGGGTCTACCGCTCCAGCGGGAAACAAGGCAAGCCTTATTTCCCTCTGGAACGTCGGACCCTCCGGTTGGAATTTTCCTCTCCCATTACGAAAACACGCCTATTTAAAATATATATAGAAAATTTCACCTTCAAAACTTCTGCTCTAAACATAGATTGTGGGTACTCGTTAGAACCGCCTCGCGGAGGCGGTTCTAACGAGTACCCACAATCTTGTTTTGAACAGAAATAAGAAAAATAATGTATACCCCTGTAAACCCCAGTTTTACTATATAAAAGTGGGGTTTAAAGGGGTCAAAATTATATAGGCGTGTTTTCGTGATGGCACTGAACATCAGTGATTGATTCTATTTGTCTGTCCGATTATTTAAGGGACTAGCTACACTTGGTAGATTTGCCCCTTTTTGAAACAAAGGCTATAAATTTTGTAACTTCCTAGTTACTTTTCTGTACACAATTCCCCTTCTGAAATGGGTTCTACTCTAAACTGACAGAATTTGTTCCCAAGGAGATTAAACACTTCCCTTTTAGAGTAGGGAGACAAAAACAGTTTTTGACTAGTTTCCTCCCCTGAAAGTGAATTAATCCCCTTAAGATATGGTCACAATATTAATAATGTGGGCCACAACGTGAGGACACGTTAATTCGGAGAAGTGCGGCCACAGACGATTCAGATCAGCCTGCGCATCCGCACAGTCTGATAGCCAAGGAGGCAGAGTTGCTTCAAGTGGCCAACGAAGACTCTGATCAGACTGCGAGGATGCACAGGCCGATTTGAGTCTTCGTTGGACGCACATGTCAGAAGGTACGTTTTCAAACCTTTAGGCTCAATGCTTTCATTGTATCATTACAGATGAGTTAACTGTCGTCTAAGTGCAGACCTGTCTATTATCAAGAATGCAAGACATACTGCTTCTTTACGATGCCGACGACGCCGAAAAGTGGAGGGATTATATACAGGCCATTTTGTGCCGAAATGAACTGAATCTCAGTGTCGTCTGCAAAAACCTGCAGACGGAGGAGGGGGAAATTCTGCGTATTTGCGGTGATTTTCTCGTTGTTACCATTCTAGTCTCACCGTCCATGTTGGAAACTTTGTCAGCGTCCGAGAGACTGTCCCCTGTTCTCGGAGTTCACGCATGCGTATCTGTAATTTTGCTTTATACGGAGGTGCCAGAATATAACACGAAGCTGGAACCAACATACCCTAATTTAAAAGACTGGAAATGTTTCGATATAACATATAAGCCTGACCTAGAAACTAAAAAGACAATATCAGAAATTGTGGATTTGTTAGAAAAAGAAAGGGAGCATCGAAAGCGGTCAAAGTCGACTCCGCCGGAACCAAAGCCAAGAGCTGGAAAATCAGAGCCACGATCTGTTCGGTCCATCTTGAAGGCCGTTTGTCCAGAAAGAGTCTCAAAGGTAAGTACCCAGTCAGCATTCTACGTAAATCTATATCGGGCCGTCATCGGCCCGTCAGGGTAGTTGACGGGCCGATGACGGCCCGATGTAGATTTACGTAGAATGCTAGCTGGGTACTTGTTGTGTCGTTTAAGTATGTAGTGCTATTTTGGCCCAGTTACGCGGAGAGGAAAGATAATATGAAAAGGATCACCTTAACTGCTTAACTCTTAGAACACCAAGCAAAATTTGCAGCGACGATATTATATTTTTTTCTTCTTGTTTTATACTGTCACAGAAAATAAGTCGACATTTCATGCGAATTGTCTTCTTCACATGAAATGCCAAGACTAATTTTCTATCGAAATATATTAATTTCTAAGTGTCGTCTGCTGCATTTGCGATTTACGATTTACGGGTTAGTTAACCTACTTCATGTATAATTGTCCTAAAATTTCAAACCTCGGATATACCCTGCCTTTGCAAACAGTGTAGATCCAGATCAGTGAAGAAGCCAACTGATCTGGATCTGCACTGTTTGCATTTAAGTGTATGAATTTATATTAACAATTCGGATCAAGTAATCTGATTGGCTAAAAACTAGAAGTGGTTGTGGCATCTTAAATTATTCAGCACAACCTCATTTACTATCTGTTGATCTTACATCACCAGGGCGTCCAACTGATACATGTAAAGACTTACAGTTGGGCAAGGCCTGCTATCCTAGCATCAGGTCAGGGTACAGGGGAAATGTTTTTATTTCTTCTGTTTCTTCACTTCCCATGCAAATAAACTGCTAATGTGTCTAAAACTGCTGGATTAGTGGTACACTATGTAGACCATGGGCAGATGCTTTGCTTTGTGGCGTCTGATCTGGGTCTACACTGTTTGTGCAAAAATGCCTGTTCCATTTGTTAGGATAAATATGGGTACATTGTATTTGAAGAGACAACAAATAGTTTGCCTTTTAGACATCTGCAGATAGTAAATGGGTTTGTTAAATGCTTGGCGTGCTGCGTAAAAAATTACGCAGACGAGTGTTTTTAATATTTTCCTAATTTCTGCAGAAAATAGGCTTTGACAATTCATGCAAATTGTCATCAATTTGCACGAATTGTCAAAGCATATTGTTTGGGGGAAAAATAAGATAAATATTATCAATTTGTCGTCTGCTGAATTAGTCCATGGATTGGTGACGATTAATATGGTAAGGAGAAAAGGTGTCCGAATTTAACCCTTAAAGCGCCAGTCACAACTATTGTCGTCTGCTTTGTCATCTGCTTGTGATTTTAAAAGTCATTTTTGCAAACAGTGTGGACCCAGATCAGACTGCTTCTTCAGGAGCAGTCTGATCAGGGTCCACACTGTTTGCCTGTATGCAAAAATAGGTTTGAAAAGTCTGCAAGAATATTCAGCAGACGACATAAACAGACGACATTTTCAGATGCAGTTTTTCTTGGCGCTTTAAGGGTTAAGGCTATATATTCCTCAAAACATTATATTATCCGAGAAAGGTTTAATGATATTTGATATCAATACAATGTGGAACCTGTAAAATTTCAGTTAGTCTCTCTCGCTCTTGAACTGGATCAAATATTTATGAAATGATTTTTTTGTCGTATCACTGAATTAATTATGCCAACATTAATAAACCTCTCTTGGATAAAATGTCTGTTTTTGAGGAATACGGAGCCTTTTAACACGTTATTTTAAATATGTGTTTTTGTTTGTTTGTTTTTTTTTTTTTTTTTTTTTTTTTGTTTTTGTATTATTTTGTTTTTTGTTTACCTATCCCCTTTAAGGAAGAAGGAGTCGGCTCCTTTGCTTTTCTTTGTGCTGTCATTTATGTCATGTATGTAATATGTCATATTTTGTATACGCTTCCGCTTCGTATCATTTATAGGCTATTTTTAGTGATGATGGAAGTTCCTGGACATTTTTATTTACTACAAAATGTATTTTGTAAGAGCCCGTACTACAAAGCTATCTTTATCTCGCGTGGGCGGGCGGGGGGAGTGGGGAGGGTAACTTCCTATATATGGCATAGTACGGATGTGCGTGCCGAATAGCCCCCTTTTTCAGCGCTGCCAGGTATATGATTGGCCCCCTTTTTTCAACAAAACGTATCTGAATGGCCCGATTTTTCTGGATTCCTGTATGAAAGGCCCCATTTTTCTGACATCCTGGTATATGCACATATTTTTCGCTCAGAGATTTTTCGAGGCTGCTTATCCTCTTGGCATTACATGAATTGACTGTGATATTTGTGTAATAACCAGCAAAAAATGGGTACAAAAAGTCAAAGGGCAGTATATGAATAGGTCAACATTTTGGATGATCAAGTATATGAATGGGTCCGTTTTTTCGAAGGCCAGGTATATGAATGGGGTGGGTTTTGAAATACAGGCTCGCACACCCGTACCAAAATTACCCCTAAGTTACCCCCCCCCCCCCCACCACCACCTCGCACACTCGTACCAAAATTACCCCTAAGTTACCCCCCCCCCCCCACCCCACTACCCCCACCACCCCGAGATCTTTATAAGCGTGCATCGTCAAACAATGTTAAATCAGTGTCGCTGTGTCGACGTGGTAACGTTTTGTGTCCGCTTGGACACAAATATTATGCTGTTATGCGACAAAAAAAAAATCAAAAAAATGACTTTCAAATTAAGCTTATCATGCTTGGTACTCGTAAAACATTCAGCAGACGACATTTTGAAATATTTTCTTGTTTGTTTGTTGTTGTTGTTTTTTTTTTTTTTTTTTTTTTTTTTTTTTTGTTGTTGTTGTTGTTGTTTTTGTTTAATTTATTTATTTATTTATTTATTTTTTGTTTCCAGAAAAAGGTTTTGTTATTTCATGCAAACTGTCTCTTAGGAGACAATTTGCATGAAATGTCAAGGCCTGTTTTCTGATGAAAATAAGCAAATATTGTCAATTTGTCGTCTGCTGAATTAGTTCAGAGAGTGGTAAAAGCTTATATTCATATTATGCAAACAAAAAAAAATGTTGAGGAAGAGTAATTTGAACAACATTTTTGACATATTAACACAGCATATACCCAGGCCTGGGCAAACAATATAGCCTACATTGGGACGGCGTCAGAGAATTTACACTGTTTCCACTCGTCCAATAGTTTTAGACACCCCAGCTTGTAGTAATATGGACTCGCCCAAATTTTTCGACAAGTATGGAAAGAAGATGGCCGAATATTAAAGATTAAATATGGTAATATTTGAGCCAGCGCACGGCAAAATCTACAATAAGACTTGTGCGACAAGCGAAGACTCTGATCAGACTGCGCGGATGCGCAGTCTGATCAGCGTCTTCGCTGATCGCATGTGCCTTCTACAACCTGTGTGTATTCAAAGAGGGATAAACGAGAACCGTTGCCGTACTGGATGGATGGACAGGTTGATCCGAGACTTTTCTGGTTACACAGGTCTTATTGTAGGTTTTCGTGTGCTTGCTCATTTTATTTACTACTCGACCTTTGTCACATAAATTCTGAATGTGTATATTTTGTAATTTTCCGCATAATCTTCCGGTAATGTTTTTAGCCTAAATATTCTGTCTCCATAACTCCTTACCATATATATCCTAAAATTTAAGCATGTATATCAAATCATTTTTTCAACATGTTGATGTGTCTAAAAGCTGCTGAATGAGTGGCTAACAGTGTAGACCCTGATCAGACGCTGTTTGCTATAAGATATACTGTATTTATCTGAAGCATCTATATAGGAACCTTTACTAACTATTTTACTTAATTTTGAATAACTCCGTTCTACGACCTATCGATGTGTCACCCACTAGCATTCTACGTAAATCTACATCGGGCCGTCATCGGCCCGTCAGCTACCCTGACGGGCCGATGACGGCCCGATATAGATTTACATAGAATGCTGACTGGGCAGAAACTGCTTGAGGAGCGGCAAGCATTGTAGACTCTGATCAGACGCCGCGACTTTACAATTAACTTTGTCTGTGTGCTCAAATACTCAGGGGAAATACGGAATCCCTGTTATTGTCTTTTTTCTTTTTTTTTTTTTTTTTTTTTTTTTTTTTCTTTTTTCTTCAAATTATTTTTGCTTTTTTTCAGTTTCTGTCTCTCTTTTTGTATTATACTTTTGTGATCGTTTTCTCTCTGTCTGTTTATTAGTCTGTCCGTCATCAGTGCACCTGTCCAGCCACATTTTTTTTTTTTTTTTTTTTTTTTTTTTTTTTGCATTTAGAAACCCCACGGTATGATCAGGTTCTGTGCTGTACGTTGATATGTTCTCTGATATTCAGAGATTCTAATGAGTACCCACAACGTATCTTTACGTCGAGAAATAAGTAAAAAGATAGATATTTTTGGTTGAAAAAGCGCCTTAACAAGCGCTATGATAGAAAGTCCTGGTCAGACTGCACAAATGTGTAGGCTGGTCTTGACCTTCAAAGCCTCTAGCGCTCCCGACCGGATCTCGAGGTCCGGGGTTCGAATCCCGCAGAAGGCGGATCCCAGTTCATGACTGTACGTCTCTTCTTGCAGATAGCCTTTCATTATCACCAATTCATCGTCTTGATATGGCTTAAACAATATTGAAAGGGACGTAAAACATCAGATCAGCATCATGCACTTGGCTTTTCCCATCCACATAAGATCTATAATAAAACTTAAATGACTCGAACACCGATGACTCGTTTGCCGTGACTGAGTAGAACTCGCTTTTTAGGTCCAAGAAAATTCTTCCGACAGCTCAAGAAACATATTTAGGAATATTTGAGGAACATTTCTAACTTTATCATGAAAATGTATGTTGTGTGTACTCATTAGAATCGCCTCATCGAGGCGATTCTAATGAGTACACTCAACATACCATTATTCTATAGACGATCGAAAAGACATTCCTAAATTATCACTACAGTTGACACTCGTTATCTCGACCTCGCTTATATCGAATAACCGCTTATCTCGAAATGAAAATCTTGTCCCTGTCTAAACATGAAAATTTTACAACAGGTAAAAAGATATTGTGGAAAAGAGCAAGAATTTCTCCTTTTTTCGACAATATTTTCGATATATCTCTAAATTCAAGAGTTCAATTACATATAAATGTGTTAAAAGTGATTTTTCGAATTATTTTTTCCTCACTTCTGCAAATCTGATATATCGAAGTACGGATATCTCTAAATATTCCAGAGTTCCTTGGACTTCGAGATAACGAGAGTCGACTGTATTTGTCTCCTGACCTGGTGCTATGATTAACTCTCGATGGCTCGAACTACCCATATATAGAACAAACTTCCATGACAGGGAAGATGTTCGAGCTATTGAAATTTGACTGTATTTTGGCTTGATCCGACCCATGTTTTTGATTTACAGAAAGGTGAGCAGATTATTCTGATCCTGAAAAAGCCACTAGAAGGTGTTGTACAAGCAGAGTTTAAACATACGGGGAAGAAAATTGATACAGAGAAACTTAATCCATACTGCTACAGGTTCCTAGCACCTGGTAACTATACATTC
Source organism: Anodontia alba (assembly GCA_964016985.1). Classification (NCBI taxonomy): domain Eukaryota; kingdom Metazoa; phylum Mollusca; class Bivalvia; order Lucinida; family Lucinidae; genus Anodontia; species Anodontia alba. The sequence goes on along the minus strand of OZ024822.1, from coordinate 17,864,398 downwards.
CATACAGTCCAGCCTCTGTATATATCACTGTTAAAAATGGCAACTAGCTGCCAAAACCTTTACCGTTACTTTTAGAACTTTAGCAGATATTATCTCTTTGGCCATGTAGCGGTTGGCAGGGTAACATGACGATGCACTAGACAATACCATTACGTAACCAGTCGTTACACACCTTGCCCCACCCAGCCCGATACTGAGGGACGATTCCCCCGAGATAATTTACGAGTGCCCATACAAACTAATACATGTAGCGCATGCCCTGGCAGATGGTTGCCAGTTCTTTTACAGCAAGCCCTACGGAGATTTTTACAGTGTAAGCTTCAGACTACATGTACCATTGATTTGCCTATATAGTCTGTACATTTTTGCAAATGTTGCACAACTCATAGTTTTTGTTATTGTTATTGCTGCTGCTGCTGCTATTGTGTTTTGTTTTAAGTTCAAATGGCTTGCATTACGAAAACATACCTATTCAAGTATACTGAAAATTTTACCACTAAAAAAAGAGAGAAAATTTTCACATAAAAAATTCTGATATTTTTCATATTTCTGCTCAAAACATAGATTGTGGGTACTCGTTAGAACCGCCTCGGCGAGGCGGTTCTAACGAGTACCCACAATCTATGTTTTTGAGCAGAAATAAGAAAAATAATATATACCCCTGTAAACCCCAGTTTTCCTGTATAAAAGTGAGGTTTAAGGGGGTCAAAACTATATAGGCGTGTTTTCGTGATGATAATTGCCTGACTGCTGTCCTCTAAAATCTTTAAAACAATCAACATAATAGTAGGTATTGTTACATGTAATGAACTTCCGCCTCTTCGAAGACACTGACACAGATCTTGTATGAGCTTACGGCAGGTGTAAGGGTAAATTATACCCCAGTGATTTTCTACCTTCATATTCAAAGCAATCACCCAAAATACACAATTTTGCTCATATCTATTGCAGAATTTCCTGAATTATACATTTTGATCAATTCTGAAATCAAGACAGGCAAAAAAAAAAAAAAAAAAAAAAAAAAAAAACAACTCGAAATAGGCAAATAATTTTAACACTATATTTAATATGAAACTATATTCACATATATAGAACCAATATGAAACTATATTCACATATATAGAACCAGCCTGATACTCTGTAAATTTTAGCAGTCCGAGACCTAGTCTTAGTTATACCATGGTTCGTGCGCATGTACGATACGATAATGCACGAGCGTGAGCGAGTGCATTATCGCACGTACATGCGCAGAACCATGGTATAACTGACTTATCACATTTGCATCCATGTAGACCATCTACATCACGAGATATTTCATGCTAGATGTTGGGAATTTAGGCCACTATGTGATAATATATTTTAACCCATTTAAGCCTGGCGTCCCATAAAAGGGACACTGACAAACAGTGTAGACCCAGATCAGACGCCGCAGAACGCGGTGTCTGATCAGGGTCTTCACTGTTTGCATTGAAAACAGGATTTTCTGTTAAACATGGACATAATAAAAACATCCCTTCTAATAGAAATGGACCTGTCCAAAGAGTGGAGGTAGAAGAATCCATTCGGCATAAATGGGTTAAAAAACTACCATTGAGAACGCAGCAGTTAGGTACGTTGTCTCTATCAGCCAGTCACAATCAGACAAGGAGTTTTGTTTCCTTTTGTGTCCAAATATATACTGGACCAAAGGTGCTTTAATCCGCCTTTTATGGGCAGGTCTGCCTTTTAGTGGAATTTAAACTGTCAAAAAAGTTTCTGTCAGCTGCCGAAAAGGGTTCTATTCTATAAGGAAAGAATTTGCTCCATTTTGATGCATGCATAAATACTTAAGGGGTAAATATTGATTCTATTTGGGATACGATTGTATTTACTCCCTTTTAGCCCGAATCATAACAGAAATCTTTACAGAATGGCAAACAATGTAGATCCTGATGAGACGGCTCGTTACGAGCCGTCTCATCAGGATCTACACTTCTTGCCAATCTGTTATTTACTCTGATCCCAATTTACAAAAATGGATGTGTCTAAATATAGAGCTAGAAGAGTCAATTTCAGAAACTCAGGGGTGAAAGGGTCAAGTGACTGATGCTAGAGTGTCAACTGTGAGAAAAAAAAAGGACACTGTTGCTTTTTGGAAATATTGTAGACATCGTTGTACGCCTGGTTCGTCTTTACAATATTTGAGACATGACGTGAGAAAATGTCCCATATGACATATCTCCAGTGAAGACTAAGATCAGCATGCGCACGATGTTTAGTTCTGTGTCTTCCCGTTTTCCCTAGAGCAATTTTGCCCAGCGTCCCTTAAAAGGGACATTGGCAAACAGTGTAGCCCCAGCTCAGACGCCTCAGAACTGGGGATCTGATGAGGGTATTGGTAAAAAAATTAAGAAGACTATATTTTGACAAATTTGTCGTACTTGTCACCAGTTTGTCGCCTGCTGAATTTGCCCAGAGTGCTAATATGTATGATGTCGTTTGTTGAATTGAAAATCAGCAGATTTTAACTTTTAAAGCTCCAATTACAACTGCAGCAGACGACACTGTTTATTATCATCATCCAATTACAATCTCAGCAGACGACAGTTTTTTGTTATCATCATTTTATTTTGGAACGAAAACATGTCTTGACATTTTATGTGAATTGTCTGCCAAGCAAACAATTCACGTGAAATGCCAAGATTTGTTTTCTTTCAAAAAAAAAAAAAAAAAATGTTGTCTGCCACAAATTTCGTAGTCAGTGCTGGCAAACGTGACAATAACTTCATATCAAATAGCAGAATGTAACTAGGAAGTGAAAAATACATCACCAGTGTAGGCGAGTCAGAAAAAAGCAAACTTATCGCAAATAATAACAGCAATGAATGAGACTAAAAGGCCCGTTTGTGCAGCTAGAAGTGGGTTAGGGTTTCATTGTTCGCTTTTTCAGAAAACTATAAGGGATGCATTTCCCTTAGTTGAAACCTATTTGTGTTCAGAATCATGATTTTAGAAATCAGAAACATGTTTAACCTTTCATTTTCACAAAAATAGGCTTTCGACATTTCATACAGAGGAAACTATTTTCGTGGAATGTGAAACCCTATTTTCTGGAAAAAATAAGAAAATATTATCAATTTGTCGTATGCTGATTAAGGACATAAAATGGTGAAGTTTCAAAATGTCGTCTGCCGAATTTTATGTAAAATAGCGACTTTAAAAAAGTCTGTATTTTTAAAAGTGTGATTTGAAACCATAATGTTGTTATCCCATTAAAGCCTAGCGTCCTACGAATGGGACATAGTCAAACAGTGTAGACCCAGATCAGACGCCGCAGAACGCGTCTGATCAGGGTCTACCCTGTTTGCATTAAATTCAGAAATTTTCTACGAAACATGGTATATGATAATAATAAAAACTATCCAGACATCCCTTATATAGGAAATTAACTTGTCCAAATACTTGAGGTAGAAAAGTCCATTCGGCATAAATGGGTGAATCTACTTCAAGTTATTTGTGCAATCTGGAATCTTTGCCCTGTCACCAAGACTCTTAAAATGTAGTAACAACAAAGTTTTGTATTTCTATATTCCTACAGTTTTGCAGAATTTTAACAATGGTTTTTCCTACAATCATTTATGACATAATTTTGAAAAAAAATGTGAATTATTTGCATTTGTATGCATAAAATGTTGTGTCATTTGTTCAGGAATAAACATTTTTAAACCTTTCAGACCATGGTTATATAGGAGAAAACCTTGTTCGTGAAAGTCAGAAAAAAAATCTTCCTAAATCGGATCAAGCATCTACAGTCGACACTCATTATCTCGAACTCGCTTATCTTGAATAACCGCATATCTCGAAGTAAAACTAGTCCCTTCTTCTGCATGGAATTCTAACTACAGGTAACAAAATATTGTGGAAAGGAGGAATTTCTCCTCTTTTCCACAATATTTTCAATGTATCTCTAACTTCAGAGTCAAATAACATATTCATTTGTGAAATTTGGTTGCTCGATGTATTTTTTCCTCAATTCTGCAAATCTGATATGTCGAAGTACGGATATCGAAGTATTTTATATAGAGTCCCTTAGACTTCGAGATAACGAGAGTCGACTGTATTTGTTATGGACTTGCTTTTTCTTCCTTGTGGCGTGGAAAACAAAATGATGTGGCAAGATGTAGATGTAGTTAGTCGAGAAAAAGGAAGTGACTTTTGATAAGACTAGTAAACAAAATAATTAAACTTCGTTCAATAAGTGAACTTATGTTTGATCTATATAGACTTAAAAGATTAAATGTGAGAGTATTGAAATGAAGATTTTACTATTTAATCGAGAGAAAAATGCTGATATTTTTCATATTTCTGCTCAAAACA
>OZ024822.1:16585042-16587542 GCA_964016985.1 Anodontia alba | reverse complement strand
GTCTGCGTCAGACTTAATAAGGTACCTGTCGTCACTATTATCTCTTACGAAGATTTTCCCGTCGGACGAATGCGCTGATTTCAATTTGCCTACTCGGGATAGAGTTCTCGCATCAAATAGCAGCTTTGACCTCTTTTTGGTGAGGTCTTCATTGATGAAGATGCTTTTGGTGTCCTTGTCTTCGCTGTTACGTAGTTCCACGCGCTTATGATATATTCTCTGCCTGGCATTATACGTCGCAAATTTCACTATAATATCTCGGTGCCGACCACCAGTTTTAGGGTTGCCGATCCGGTGTGATCTGTCGATGTCTGACGATCCTATGTGTACATTAAGCTTGTCGGCAATCTTGAAGACGATTTCATCTGTGTTTTCACTGTCTGTTTCGGGGATACCAGATATTCGTATGCTGTTCCGCCGTGTGTACTGCTCTAGGGCATCATTCTCGCTTTCGACTCTGGCGACTCTTGTGGACAGCGATTCTACGTCTGCACGAAGCCTGACGTTTTCGGCATGCAAATTTGTATTCTCGGCACGCAGTGCTTGGATTTCAGTTGACAGTGTATCTGTCGACTCTTTCACAATGGCTTTAATGTCGGGTAGTTGGCCTTTAATGATATTTGCCAACTCGGGCAACATTAGGGAACGTAGTTCGGCTGCAATATTGACAATATCCAACGGATTAATGGGTTGTGAAAGCACATGTACAAGGCTAGTATCGCCTGTACTACTAGTGCCGTCGTTAACATCATCGTCCATCAGAATAGTGTCACCAACTCCAGAGTGATGGCGTATCTTCTTAGAGTCTGTATCACCCACATCGAGGGGAGAGGTAGCTTCACGTTTATCTCCTTTGCTTAAGGGTGTATTGTCCCCAGCAGAACCTACATCGAGCCTGGTAGTGCCAGATTTTGGAGGCTTACTAGCCATGGTGTACCAGATAACGTTTATTTTGTTGGACAGTATACTTTGGAATGATTGAGCGTGGAGCTTTTCCCTTGAAATGCTCGATTTACCGTTAACTCTCACATTATAGACGTTTATTTGTTTGGATATACAAAAGAAAAGTAGTCCGGCAGCAAAATGGCGCTCTACACGATGAGCATGTTCAGTAATAGAAAAGTTTTACCTCCCTCATTAGTCCTATTCAAAAAATATCACATTTATTCCAATTATTCCAACACTTTCATAATGTTCACACACAGCTGCTCCACCTCCAGCTACTCTGTTTAAAGTTCTAAAACTCACATAATTTTAGAATATGCTCGCGCCACAAGTATGTGTCAATACCGTACAACTTCCCAGTGTTGATCAGCTGGACAAAATGTGAGTTTATTTACTCATTTTGTGTTTTACAAAGAATCGGACAATGTCATATGCTGAGATAAAAGTTCAAGGTTGATATAACACTTATCCGTAGATTTCTCGAGATATCGTTTTGTGCGACAAAGGATGCAGCTTTTGTGCATTTCATAACATTTTAGTGAGGTGACACGTTGGTGTAAAACCATTGGATATTGCACGCCTTTTAAATATGTTTATGCAAAAAAGAGACGTTTCGTTTTTCAGGTACAGGTTAAAAACCTTCGATTCTAGGCCCCCTTTTATTTCTCATTTACATAAATTACATAGTTGAAGAAATACATTCTACAATACGGCTTTTTGCCGATGACACAAGTCTATACATCATTGTAGAAAATCCGATTACCGCAGCCGAGCACCTTAACGCTGATTTAGCTAAAATAAACTTGTGGGCAACTAAATGGCTAGTAGCATTTAACCCTACTAAAACCGAGTCAGTCATTTTCTCTCGAAAGCAAAATAAACGCTACCACCCCCCTATTACCATGGACCAACACCAGATAAGCCAGGTAAATTCGCACAAAACATTTAGGCCTCATCTTCTCCAGTAACTGTACTTGGCATGACCACTTAGAATACATAAAAGCGAAGGCATGGTACCGGATCAATATAATGCGCAAACTTAAATTTGTCCTTGACAGAAAGTCACTTCAAACAATATACATTTCTTTTATCCGGCCGGTCCTCGAATACGCTGATGTTGTCTGGAACAACTGCACCCAGTATGAAGCAAATGAATTAGAAAAAATCCAAAACGAGGCTGCTCGCATTGTAACAGGGGCAACAAAGCTAGTCTCTATACATGCTCTCCTCTCTGACGTTGGCTGGGATTCCCTTTCATCCCGAAGAGAAAATCACAAGCTCATTCTCTATTATAAAATGCAAAATGACCTTGTACCTGATTACTTGTCTTCTTTGGTACCACCAACTGTTGGTAGTACGGCAGTATACAATCTGCGGAACGATTTAAGAACTATTTACGCTAATTCCCAATTATATTATAATTCATTCCTTCCATCTGTGACGCGTAGTTGGAACGAGCTGTCAGAAAATATAAAAGACTCAACGTCGGTCGCAGCATTTAAACATAAACTCCAGGGTACTACAAGAAACACGCCAGCCTACTTTATTGCTGGGA
>OZ024822.1:16242542-16577542 GCA_964016985.1 Anodontia alba | reverse complement strand
AAGGCATCTGTACATGTAAGAAAGACTTGCTCATTGTGCCTGAATGTCTCTGCACATTAGGTCTTGCGCGCTGAAACTTTGAATGGCTATCTGCTTTAGGTTTTTTCGTTTTTTTTTTGTTTTTTTTTTTGTTGTTTTTTTTTGGCTGTTTTGTTGTTGTTGTTTCTTTTTGTCTTCTTCTTTATCTACTTACTATACTTTATCTACTTACCATACTTATTCTAAAAAATTAATACAGTCCATTTCGCTATCTCTTGATGTGTCTAACATATTGCTGTACGACTCGTATGTATGGCAAACACTTCTGCGGCGTCTGGTCTGTGTTTGCAAAGGCCTATCTTTGCCAATACTTAGGGTGATTACGATAATCCTTTATAACGTTTGGACAAGGAAATGAAAAATAGTCTCCCTTTTACCCTGTATCATCCATGAACATAATTTTCTCTCATAAATTTCCCTTTTAAACTCAAAAAAAAGTATTGCGTATATAATATATATGAATAATGTATAGACCCAGATCAGTCTGGGCGGGTGCACTGTGACGAGAACCTGCATACATGTACATGTACGCACAAGACATATATTTCTTATTTGGAGTTTTACGACCAAGGAAACACTTTTATTGTCCTGGACCGGCCCCACAAAATATATATCTGAGAGCAATTTCTTTCCTAAAAGTTGTCTAATTTTGTATAATGGTTGCAAAATCTTGCAGGTATTTACATCTAACTTGAATGGAATGGGTTTCAAACAGGATGAAATCAGATGAAAAACAGGAAAAAAAAAACAGATGACAAACAGGATAACCAGATGACAAACCCTGTAAACCGTGTTGTTAGACCTCTGGTAACATGTCATTCCCAATTGTTACACGTGAATGTTCTCAGTCGAACTTCAATGGCATGAACATCTTTGGGACTTAAACTATAGACATTTGTTCTTACCCCATTGTAGACTGAATGAACTTCCCCACACTATATATCGGAAGATTCTAATTTCGATTTGAGGAATGTGAGGTTATGTGATTTAGATATTCATAGAGAAAAATGGTTGAACTATTTGCAAACAGTGGGGACCCTGATCAGACGCCGCGTTCTGCGGCGTCTGATCTGGGTCTGCACTGTTTGCTAATTACCTGTTTAGGGGTCCTGGACTACAAAGGGTTAAAGAGGGTATTACTTAGTCATAACTTCAAATCAGGAGGCAAAGGGGAGAATTAAGGGATCTTTAAGATAAATGCATGTTGAGTGTACTCAATACAACTGCCTCCATGAGGCGATTCTAATGAGTACACACATCATATATTTCAAAGAAAAAATCCAAAAATTTCCCTTAATATTTGTTTTCTTCAGCTATCGAAAGAATTTTCTTTTAACGTAAAAAGGGGTTCGAATCAACCACTAAAAACGAGCCATCGATGTTTGAGTATTCCGACAAACTCATGGGTTTGCTATTTCCAACGAATTCAAACAATATGTCAAGTATTATTTTTTCCCTGACATCTAAAACAAAAACATTTCAGAATGCCGTCTGCTCTTTGTATGAATGACACTTCAAAGGCAGCGCCGTCCTATTTTCAAGATCTACACTGTATGTAAAAATGTATATTGCAGTTAGTGCCATTGAAAGTAAAGGGGATCTTCTAGCATTTTGATAATTTGATGAATTTTATCATTGCTAATTTTGTCTCAAGTATAAAAAATATAAACTTACCTGCCAAATTTAAATATAAAGGTACCGTTAAAGTCTAACAAAACGAAAGGCCACAGCAAACAGTGTAGACCCAGATCAGACGCCGCAGAACGCGGCGTCTGATCAGGGTCTACACTGTTTGCCACTCATCCAGCAATATTTAGCCATAACAATAGGTAAAAGAATGGAACATTTCAAAATTAAGTGCAAGTATGGTAAGAAGATAAGGTGTCCCAATTCTTAGGTAAAATTTGGTAACATGATCAAAATTTCTTAATATTTACTAGACAATAGGCCTTAGTGCGAATAATTCACATGAGTGCCAAATTTTAGTTCCCGGTACAATGTGACAACAGTACTTTGATCTAGATCTATGCTCTGTCATGACTATTGTTAACATGCCTATGTAAAATGTATAGTTTTAGCCATAACTCTGGATATGCCAAATTTTTACCCAAAATATTTTCATTTTCCTTATTCTCCTCAATAACATATGTTGTGGGTATCCATCAGAAGCGCCTGTGAGGCAGTTCTGGTGAGTACCCACGACATGTGTTTATTGTGGAGAAATGAGAAAAATATTATCTTTTTAGCCCTCTTATCTAGAGTTTTGTAAGCCAATACATTATGGGAAATGAGAATCAGGAAGACTTTTATATTGGTTATTAAATACTTTGACGCTTAGCATGCTGGGAAAATAATTCAGCAGACGACATTCAACATTTTTAAATATTATTTTCTTATTTTTCCCTAAAAATAGGATCTGACATTCCATGCAAATTGTCGCATACAATTTGCATGGAATGCCATATCCTATTTTCAGGGAAACATAAGAAAATATTGTCAATTTGTTGTCTGCTGAATTTACCCTTAATGTTGTTAAGGTTTAAACAGATTTACGTGGTAAAAATGGTTGCCAGAAGTTTTACATCATATAGAAAAGCTGGGTTAAAAAAAACACAAAATTTTGAAAATCTTCCTAATAATATAGACCCCATACATACCCTTGTTTTCACTATATCATATTGGAGAACATTCAGATACACATTACTTAGACTTAATAACGTAATGACTCAACATAAGCTTTCTGGAAATATCATCATGTACTCAAATTAACCATAACATAATATAATTTACCTCATTACATGTGCGACCAGTGATGAATGCGCATCCGTGCAGTCTGATTAAAGCCTATTCTGTCCAACTGAAGAAACCCTGGACCTTTGGCTGTTCAGGCTGTGTGCTGCGCAGGATGATCCGAGTCTCCGCTGAGCAGACATGTCCAAAGACAACTAGTTATGATCAATAATTGGGATAATTAAGGTAAGGAGACGGTTTACGTTTACGGAAAATATAGTGAGAAGATATGATTGATAAATACAGTAAAGTATTACATGTAAGAACAATATTTAGGGCAATTAGGGTTAGGAGTTGTGGTTTATGTTTAAGTGGAACTGATATACTTGGTGGATTTTCTATCATTTGTTAGAGGGGAGATAACTGTAGTGTCTTCTATTTTGCTTTCTGCGCATTATGTCCCTTTTGAAATAGGGTCTTTAAAGGGCAAATACAAAGGAATTTAAAATATGCCTGGTTTTCAGGGTGTTGATAGAATGCTTTAAGAGAATTATTTTGTTGAAAACCCCATCAAAAAATTCCAGTCCAATCAAAAGTTATGGTGATGAATTTACGATACCTACCTTTTTTCCTGTTAGAGTAACCTCCCTTGGATTGTGTATTGATTAAGGCCCACAATGCAATATTCTGTGATGTCATAGTGGAACTTAAATTTTAAATTGAATTTTTAAACATGAATATTCTGCATTTCCTTATATGCTACATAGTTTTTCTCCTTAACCATTATTGATATTGGTCTCTGTCCACAAATAAGCCCATGAATAAAGAATTTAACTCAAAATTTAATCAGTTATTTAAATTTAAAGCTAAATTTTAAAATGTTTAAAACTTGACTAATATTAAATTTTTTCGTAAGTTTTTTTAATAATAGTGAATTTGGGTGTATATCATATAAATGAATTCCAAAAAAAGTCAATTTTGGCTAATTATTAAGCATTGCAACTGGATTTTAAATTATTTAAATGAAATTTTTAAATTTGAAATGTAACATGTAACTGGAAAATAAGAGTTAAATTCCTATGTATATTAGTTTAAAGGAGTTGAATAAATTAAACAATGTGAAAACTGAATTGATGCAGATTAAAAAGCAAAAAATATTGGCAATTTAAAAAAGTTTCAAATTTTACTGTTCCCTTATGATGTCATAAAAGGGCTCGTGAATATTAATGAGGCAGCCTGAATTCAGTCCTCTTGGATGTTAAATATCAAATTTCAAATCGCAATATTTCAGAAACCGTTTAAGATAATTTGATGCGGTTTTCGGCAGTCACCTCCTTACTGAAGTGCCCTTAAATATTTAGTAGAAGTAAAACCTTCGTATTTGCCCTTTAAAACAAAAGGCTTTGCTCCCCTTGGGAATACATTTTATCATATTAAAGTAAACCCTTTTTCTTAAGGGATGTAAAACAATGCTGATAGACTTATATCCCCTGAAAGTGTACTTAATAAGATAAGCATGGTAAAGTGTTATGATCAATATTTAGGTTTACTATGGTAATGTGCTATGGCCAATATTTAGTTTTACTTTGGTAAAGTGCTATGGCCAATATTTAGGTTTACTATAGTAAGGTGTTATGGCCAATATTCAGGTTTACTATGATAAAGTGCTATGGCCAATACTTAGGTTTACTATGATAAGGTGCTATGGCCAACGCTTAGGTTTACTATGATAAGGTGTTATGGCCAATATTTAGGTTAACTATGGTAGGGTGTTATGGCCAATATTTTAGGCTATTTACGACGTACACCGTCTGCTAATTTCGTCATAAGTATTTATTAACCTGACGGTCCACATGAAATGTTTTAATTTCTTGGAAGGGTAAAAAATTCAGGACGTTGTCTGCTGCTGCTGTGACTGACGATTACAGGAATAACTAAAATAACTACATACAGAAATAATTGCGTCATCAATTTATTTTATAAGATGCACAATAATATCTAAAGGCAAAGGAATGAATGGCCAGAGACTAGCCTGTGTGCGTTCTTGTCAGCGCGTTCTCCAGTCCTTATGGTGTGGGACGAGCAATGTAGATGAACACTCAGTGCGCATGCACAGGCAGGTCAAAGAGGGAATACCCTATTCGCATTTTGTATTTTGTGCCTCGAGTCAAATAGGAGCCAGCGCATGACAAAACCAACAAAATGTGTGTGCGCTCAGCAAAGACTCAGATCATCTGCCTAGTCTGATTAGAGTCTTCGCTGTGTGCTCAGGATACCTGAGGATCCAAGCTTTCTTCATGCGGACAACGAAGACTCTGATCAGACTGGGCATCCGCCCAGTCTGATCAGAGTCTTCGCTGCGCGCTCAATGGGTATCTAAGGACCGAAGCTTTCTTCATGCGGACAGCGAAGACTCTGATCAGACTGGGCGGATGCCCAGTCTGATCTGAGTCTTCGCTGGGCGCACATGCCATTTTGTAGGTTTTCTCGTGCGCTGGCTCAATTATTATAGCATCCATTCGCCAGGGCTGTCTCAATTAAGCATACATGACATCATTTGTGCTAAGCTCTAGGCATAAAATGGATGTCCTGTTAAATGTTTTTCTTATTTCTCCAAGAAAAGATATGCAGTAGGTACTCACGACAATCGCACCAGTGAGATGGCTCTAATGGGAACACAACAGACGTTATGGTGGAGAATTGCCGGCCTCGGTGGCTCAGTTGGATGTGCGTCCGCCTGGAGACCAGGAGGTCGCGGGTCCGACCCCCGCCGAGGTCGGCAACATTCTTTCGTGGAGATTGATCATGAAATAATTTCTACGGTCATTCTCTCCCTTCCGCTGATTCAAGAAGGGCAGTTGTCAGTTTCTGGCGAAAAATGTGCACAATACTGGTTAACCGCTTAGATGACTAAGTTTGCCCACGTGTGGTTAGGTAAACTTAACGCGCTCGACATGATCCCATTGGGTTGACTGGACCATAAAACCTCAACACAAACAAATAGTGGAGAAATGTGAAAACAGAGACTATTTCGTCATAACGAGCATCTTAACTAGAGCTTAATCAGTATTCAAGAATCTGAGCAGAGGAGTTGTTAAGGAGTATTTGGTAATAATTATGGGATAATTTTCTCCAGTTCTCCATTAAAACATATGTTGTGGGTACTCATTAGAAGCGCCTCGGCCGAGGCGCTTCTAATGAGTACCCACAATATATGTTTTTATGTACAACTAAGAAAAAATATCCCAGAATTATCACCAAATATTCGCCCTAAACAATTCCTCTGAATTTGAGACAGACTTCAACCCTTTCCGAGGAATGTCCGCTGTTGTATATACATATTGCATCAGGTGAGGCAGACTAGAGGGAAATATATATCCTTAAGGAGCTGATCACAACTACAGCAGACGACACTATGATTTTTTTTTTTTTTTTTTTTATTTCGGAGAAACTAAACCTTGACATTTCATTTGAATCGTCTGCCTAGTTCACATGAAATGCCAAGTTTTATTTTGTCTGAAAAATAATAAACAGCAAATATCTTCTGCTGCAAAATGTCGTCTGCTTAGCGCTCTAAGAGTTAACGTCATTTCATAAAGATCCAGAAAAGACACAAAAATCCAGACAAGAGACCGCATTAGCTACACCCTTAAAGGGAATAGATGTAACTGAAAAATTCGCTCTCCATTCTCCAAAGGGAAATAATTTTTGCAGACAGACTCGCCCATCCATTCAAACTAATATTCAAAACCTGAAAAATTTGGGGCTTCTCTTAAAGGAAAGAATTTCTTCCTAGACAACTAGGAAAAATTAGTTCCTTAAATAGTAATCTCCAATGAGAAGGGAATTCTTCTGTGTTAGAGTTATTTCCCTTAAAGTTGTACCAATTCCTCTTAACCCTTGTCCTGCTGAACCCGGATATACCCTGCCTTTGCAAACAGTGTAGATCCAGATCAGGATCTGCATTGTTTGCATTCAGTATGTGAATTTATATCAATAATCTGGATCAAGAAACCTATAATTGGCTGAAAAGTAGAAGTGGGCATGGCATCTTAATTTAATAAGCAGGACAAGGGTTAAGAGAAACTGTCAGACTTTCAGAGGATACAACTCTGTCAAAATTATTTTTGTTCCCTTCTGAAAAGGGGTTAACTTTATAAGGAACGACTTTGCTCTCACAGAGAGCAAATTCTTTCTTTATTTGCCCCAAGAGTGGGCAAATTCTTTCCTTATTGGGTAGACCACTTTTCAGTAGGGATTTGGCGAGCTGTAATGAAAAGAGTAAACCACAAAAGTCTCCTTGGCGTAAATGGTGAAATTTCTGCCAAATGTACCCAGTCCCAATAAGGACTTTTTGTCGTCTGTCTCCATAGCTCTAGATATGATTTATTTTGTTTCAAGTAAAACGTATTTATCTTGTTTTCTTCTTTCTAACACAAACATCGCCGAGGCGCTTCTAATGAGCAGAGGCGCTCCTAACGAGATTGTTTGTGTTGAGGTTTTACGGCCCAGTCAACCCAATGGGGTCATGTCGAGTACGGTCAGTTTACCTAACCACACACTTACTGGGCATGCTTAGTCCTCTAAGCGTTTAACCATTGTGCACATTCTTTCGTCAGAAACTGACAACTGCCCTTCTTGAATCAGCGAAAGGGAGAGAATGACCGTAGAAAATATTTCATGATCAAATCGCCACGAAAGAATGCTGCCGACCCGGCGGGGGTCGAACCCGCAAACCCTTGATAACCAGTCGGACGCGCATCCAACTGAGCCACCGAGGCCGGCCGCTCCTAATGAGTACCGACGTTTTCGAGGAAAAGTAGGATAAAAACAAAATTTTCATCTAATCCCCATATCTGGAGCTATATGTCCGTAAACACCTTGTCCTGGCAGTAATCTATTCAGTTTTCAGTGTTCGAGCAGGGGCACAGCACTTCATGTAAGATTGCCTGTCTGCCTAGCACAGTCTGATCTGAGTATTCGCTGGACGCACGAGCAATCCTGTAGGCAATGCTGTGACCCCGATCATATGAAAATCAGCCATGTTACATTCATGCAAAACAAGGACCTCAGTTGGTAAAAGCTGATGGTCTGGTTGCGCTAAGATCCCTCGTCCTGTAGCGTGACTCACAAGACAAAGGTGGTCCCCTCAGCCATGCCTCCTTTTAAGTTATACTATGCGTCATTTCTCTCCTTAAAGAATCCTCTTTCCGTGGGGCTTTCCATAAATGTCACAGTAAGACAATCGTGCGTCACTTCCGTAACCCAAATGTCATATTCATGTGGTTTGTCTTTTAAAGGTTTCTCGTTCGAACCCCGGGTTTCAGTAACATTCTCTGTCAATGAACTAGTAGTGTCCAAGTCCATTTTTGTATCCGAATTACCATTTTCATCTTTATCACTACTGGGGGATGGGGTCAAACAGTCTAAATTCGGTAAATAATTCCCGTTTGTGTCATTCTGACACACATGGGAATTATTTTCCGAACTAAGGACATCGATATGGTTTTCCGAATTTGTGGATTTTTCTTCAAAAACAGAGTCACTGGATTTCTTTGTATCGTTTTCCGCCTCTTCCAGCTGGTATCCCCAGGATGAATTATCAAAGTCGCCTGATCGAAACAATAACTTGGCTCGCATTTTCGGATGACATGATTTCCCGCCAAAATTATCAACTGATTCCGGTTCTTTGTGTTGCGTTTGCACCTGACTAGTCCTGTTGATAAAATCATGACCGCATTCACTTTTCTTCTGCTGATCCGCCCCTCTTTGTTTGATCTCGTGTCCTAAACTGTGAATATAGAGTCCCGTTTTATTATCGAAATCTGTTTCCCAAATGTTGGAAAGACCAGTCCTTTTAGTGAATGGGCGCTCATGCGTATAACCTTTGTTATCTTGGTCTGTGCTGCCATCCGAGTCACGGTCGCTATTATAACAAAAGCGCGTGGATAAAGGTCTCGCTTCTGACACCTGGAAAAAGGGAGAAAAAAATGAGCCTGAATAAAAGAAAACCAATGACACAATGATAATTGATGCATAAGGTGGGAAAAAGGGCTCTTATATCGAATGCGAACAGCGAAGGTCAAGATCAGCATGAGCCTCCATTCTCTGTTCGCCTGCATATACTACAGTATCTGTGCGAATGCGTAGGCTGATCTGGGCCGTTTTAGTATGCAAGCTGAATAAGCGGCCTATTCGTGCGTTACGCATCATATGACATACAAAGATAGAAAAGGACCTTTACGCCATATGCGAACAGTGAATGCCCAGATCAGTCTGCACATCCGTTTTATCTGGGTTTTCTCCCTTCGCTGATATATTCTATGCATACGTACAATACTCATACAGTTTATAAGCGGTAATGATAGTCCTGGTCTGATTGTGCTAAAGCGCAGGCTGATCCGGACATTCAGAATAACCGCTTCTTTTTTTTTTGTATGGCACTTCTCGCAAGTGTTTTATTGTAAAAAATCTGTCTGTCTATGCTTTATAGCGAAAATTTTCCTTATTCTCCATGTTACATGGTGAAAATGACATGGCTTTACATTACTCTAAATATGAGGGGTATTAAGATGATTTTTTTTTTTTTCCACAAAAAAAAAACATATGTTTTGGGTACCCATCAGAAGCGCCTCGCAGAGGCGCTTCTGATGGGTACCCAAAACATGTGTATTTGTGGATGAGAAAAATTGTCAATATTTTTGGTTAAAAATTGACTTATCTAGAGCTGTGGTTAATAAATATACATTTTAGATAGATATGTTAACTTTATGGTGAGCGCAGGCTGGCATGTACATTCGCCCTTGTACTCTTGCCTCCAGCGTCCTTCCGTTTTGAAGAAATAGCGAATGCTTGTCGTGTGCATAAGATGTCTTGTGCGTCCGCCTCTGCGGTATTAACTTACTTGCCTCCCGCGTCCGTCTATTTCAAATGAATTGCAAATCAATAGAAATTAATGAAATTTCATCAAATTTTTAAAATGACAGCATGTTTTTGGCAAAGGTACGTATGCAAATCGGCAGCTCCAGCGGAAAATACATGAGGCCACTGGGTTATGGCAGGCCAATGCACTCATAAAAATGCTAATTCAACGAGTGACGCTCAAATGCTTTTTTAAATCATTAAAATTTCATTTTAATTCAGGGGACTGCAAACACCTGGCAGCTTTCCGTCTTTGATTTACAAGGGAGACAACAATCGTGACTTCATGTTTTTTGTTTTTGTTGTTGTTGTTTTTTGTTGCTGGTTTTTTGTTGTTGTTTTTTTTTTTTTTTTTTTTTTTTTTTTTTTTTTTTTTTTTGCATACCATGCCCCTTCTGAAAAGGGGCTACTGTAAAAGGAAGCAAATTGGGAGCAAATTCTTTCCTTTTATAGTAGCCCATTTTCAGAAGGGATGCAAATCAATTCTGACATAGTTGTCTCCCCTGAAAGTGTATTTATTCCACTTAAATTATAAATTATGCATGCAAATCAATCAATTTTTCACTTATAACTGTTGCAATTCATTATTAAAGCCGGCCAGGCGACGCGCTTTGCATTTGATCCAGCAAGTTGTAATCGAGAACACGCAATCTGTCACGCATGCGTTGATCAGAACACAATAACAACCTTGTGCACTTTATATACATTTGCACCTGTGCGCCTGACCAAATATCCGTGATATTTCATTATTCGAAGAGACGGCGACTCGACTGCCGAGTGGTGTAAACTGTTTTAGAATGTCCTTTGCTACCAGTTTAATGGGTTTTAAAGGTTAAAAAACGTTGTAAAATAGATTAGCACACTTTAGTATAGTCTATATTGTATGTCCTTTTAGTTTCTTTGGATTTATTTGCAAATAGAATAAAGCTCAACCACTCAACCATGGGCTAGACGAAGGCGTGAGCAGTGTGGCACGTTACATTTCTGTTCATAAATAGACTCATTAAACTCGAGTCTGATATCTTCGTTTATTTGAGGTGTGCTTTTAAAGGATCCCTCCTTTCAGAATTTATTTACCGGCAGGAAATTATTCAAAAATCAATTCAGTGCTAAGTTTCTGACATGGACCTTTCCATGTCTGAATTTCGTCACGTTTATTGTTGCATATAGGAGTTTCAGTCACAAGTCAATAACAGAATGACAAGCACGGCTCGTAACGAGCCGTCTCATCTGAATCTGAGCTGTTTGCCATTGTATCTGTATTGGTCTGTAGGGAAGAAATGGTTTAGCATGTTTAAGATGTTAATAAAGCACAAATCTAGATAAGACATTATCCACCAAAAATATTGTCAGTTCCTTATTTTTTTCATGAAAATAATATGTTCAGGTATTTGAACAATGGAGTCGTCGCGCCTGCTTTCTAAATGAAAACGTATGGTGTTGGGTCTGTCGTCTACTAATTAGAATTTTATTAACCCTTAAAGCGCCAAGAGAAAAACTGCATCTGAAAATGTCGTCTGTTTATGTTGTCTACTGAATATTCTTGCAGACTTTTCAAACCTATTTTTGCATACAGGCAAAATGACTTTTAAAATCACAAGCAGATGACAAAGCAGACGACAATAGTTGTGATTGGCGCTTTAAGGGTTAATACGTATATGCTTTTCTGGTCAACAGTAATTTAAAGGCTGACATATATACAAGACTATATAGTTCAAAGGTTCATGTAAATAGCAAACACGTTTTATATTGCAGTTATTTTTAATTCGTCATCAATTTACATTTTCAAACTAATTACAACGTACAATTTACCTGTTGAAATTACAAGGACTGGACGTACTTGGTAGCTTTTCAGCTATTTTTTTAAAGGCGGATAAATTTTTGACTTTCTATTTGCTTTCCTGTGCACAAACACCCTCAACACCCTTCTAAAAAGGGATCTACTATAAAGGGAAAGATTTTTTCTTTTCTTTTAGAGTAGACCTTTTTATTAGAAGGGACGCGTAACAATTTAAACAACGTTTCCCCTTAAGTGTATCCATTTCCCTTTCTATTACAGGGCGACATTTTCATACATTTCCTTGTTCTTAGACCTAATAATGAGACCTTATAATTAAATGAATCATCTCTGAGATTATTTGCATAAAATAACGAAATAATAAGAAATAAATAACTATGCGTTCTCTGCTTATTTCATCATTAGTGAACTGAAAGATAATCAGTTAATCGTTAAGGTGCTAAGCAAAATTAAAGCACATGAAATTCTATTTTTATTCATTAATTTTGAAGACAAAATAAAACTTGATATTTCATGTGAATCGACGATTCACATGAAATTTCAAGTCTTATTTTTCTCTGCAAACTACAAAAAAAAAATAGTCAAAATGTCTGCTGCAGTTGTGATTGGCGCTTTAAGGGTTAATTGCCGTTAATCGGCTATCAAGCCGATAGCATTTGATGACATGTTTCTTATTTTTCCCAGAAAATACGGTTTGACATTTCATGCAAATTGTCGCCTTGTCTCATATGAAGATAATTCGCAGAAAATGTCAAATCTGAATTCTGTGGAAAGTACGAATAAATAGTTCAGAACGTCTGCTGAAATTCATATACAGCGTGCTAAGTTAACTCAGGAAATCAATAGTTTTATTATATACGTTTAGTTCAACGGTCCAATTAAGACACAGGAAAAAATTACATTATTAATCCATAAAACGCCAAGAAACCCTGCATCTGAAAATGTCGTCTGTTTATGTCGTCTGCTGAATATTCTAGCAAACTTTTCAAACCTATTTTTGCATACAGGCAAACAGTGTGGACCCAGATCAGACTGCTCCTAAAGGAGCAGTCTGATCTGGGTCCACACTGTTTGCAGAAATGACTTTTAAAATCACAAGCAGATGACATAGCAGACGACAATTGTTGTGATTGGCAGTTTATGGGTTAAACTGATGGACTACTTTATTTAACCTAGACATATCACATAAACATATAGTTATAAGGTATATTTAAATGACAGCTGTGAAGGGCAAAAATAAGGTCAGCCATATGTGTGATCTTTGAAAACCCCTTTTTTGTTTGAATGGGATAAAAATCTTACATGAAAAAAATGATAAAAACGAAATTACACAGACAAACCCCTCCCTCCCTCCCTCTCTAGTAATATGATAAAAGCGCTTTTAAAATACAAGAGGCCTGTATCGCCCACCTGATAAATTGGCCTTTCGGTTCAGGAGAAGAAGTGCAAAATAGATGTCCAAGATAGCGGCCATGGCGCCAGCTTGGATTTCTGATCTTTGCGATTTAACTCTTTTTTTATCTACATGTCATCCTGATGCTTCCTACCAAGTTTGGAGTCAGTTGGCCTTTCGGTTTAGGAGAAGAAGCGAAAAATAGATTTTAAAGATGGCAGCCATGGCGGCCATCTTTGATTTCCGATCAGAATGATTTTAGCTATTTTCATCTACCAGTCACTCCAATGCTTCCTATCAAGTTTCAAGACAATCACCCTTTTTTTCAAAAGAAGAAGCGAACCAAAGATTTTTAAGATTGCGGCCATGGCGGCCATCTTTGCTTTCCCATCGGAACAATTTTAGCTACTTCCTACCAAGATGCTTCCAACCAAGTTTCGTGTCGATTGGCCTTTTAATTCGGGAGAAGAAGCTAAAAATTGATTTTAAAGATGACGGCCATCTTGGATTTCTGATCGGAACTATTTTGGCTATTTTGATGTACAAGTCACCCCGATACTTCCTACCAAGTTTCAAGTCAATTGGCCTTTTGGTTCAGGAGAAGAAGCGAAAAATAGATTTTCAAGATGGCCGCTGGATTTTGGATCAAAACAGTTTTAGCTATTTTTGATCTACAAGTCACCCGATGATTCCTACCAAGTTGCAAGTCAATTGGCCTTTCGGTTCAGGAGTAGAAGCAAAACATAGATATTCAAGATGGCCGACATGGCCGCCATCTTGGATTTCCGATTAGAACGATTTAAGCTATTTGTGATCTACAAATCACCCTGATGCTTCCTACCGACAGTCAAGTCAATTGACCCTTCGGTTCAGGAGAATAGTGAAAAATAGATTTTCAAGACGGCCGCTACGGCGGCCTTCTTGGATTTTACAATCGGAACGATTTAAGCTCTTTTTGATCTACCAAATTTCAAGTCAGTTTGGCCTTTCGGTTCAGGAGAAGAAGTGAAAAAATAGATTTTCAAGATGGCCGCCACGGCGGCCATCGTGGATTTCGGATCGTTGCGATTTTAGCTATTTTTGACCAACAAGTCACCCCGATGCTTCCTACCAAGTTTCAGTTTTGATGGGCTTTCGGACCAGGAGAAGAAGCGAAAAATAGATTTTCAGGATCTTGGATTTCGGATCGAAGAATTTTTAGCTATTTCTGATCTACAAGTCACCCGATGCTTTCTACCAAGGTTCATTTCAACTGGCCTTTCGGTTCAGGAGAAGAAGCAAAAAATAGATTTTCAAAATGGCCGCCATGGCAACCATCTTGGATTTCCGATCAGAACGGTTTGAGCTATTTGTGATCTACAAGTCACCCTGATGGTTCCTACCGAGTTACAAGTCAATTGGCCCTTCGGTTCAGGAGAAGAAGTGAAAAATGGATTTTCAAGATGGCCGCCGTGGGATTTCCAATCGGAACGATTTCAGCTATTTTAGATCCACCTAGTTTCAAGTCAGTTGGCCTTTCGGTTCAGGAGAAGAAGTGAAAAATAGATTTTTAAGATGGCCGCCAAGGCAGCTATCTTGGATTTCCGATCGTAACGATTTTAGCTATTTTTGATCTACAAGTCACCCTACCGAGTTACAAGTCAATTGGCCCTTCGGTTCAGGAGAAGAAGTGAAAAATAAATTTTCAAGGCGGCCATCTTGGATTTCCAATCGGAAGGATTTTAGCTATTTTAGATCTACATGTCACCCCGATGCTTCCTACCAAGTTTCAAAAAGTCATTTGGCCTTTCGGTTCAGGAGAAGAAGCGAAAAATAGATTTTCAAGATGTTCACCCTGACGGCCATCTTGGATTTCCGATCGGAACGATTTTAGCTATTTTTGATCTACAAGTCACCCCGATGCTTCCAACCAAGGTTTAAGTCAACTGGCCTTTTGGTTCAGGAGAAGAAGCGAAAAATAGATTTTCAAGTTGCCACCATGGCGGCCATCTTGGATTTCTGATCGGAACGATTTAGCTATTTTTTATCTACAAGTCACCCTTATGCCTCCTACCAAGTTTCGAGTCAGTTCGCCCAGGGGTGTAGGAGGAGTAGGTTTTTAAAGCAAATTGTTGACGCCGCACGACGGACGACAGACGTTGACCGATCACAACAGCTCACCTTGAGCACTTCGTGTTCAGGTGAGCTAACAAAAGCACTTCAACATAGCACCGTAGCCAAGTGGTCAGAGCATTTGGCTGAGGTACTGGCGGTTTAACGGGTTCGAGCTAAAAACAGATCATCAACTGAAAAACTCCCTCTCTTCCCCAGCAGTAAATGTTAAAGACATCGAAAGGAGAGGATTAGAATTTTCATATGCTACAGTCCAGGACACGATGGGCCGTCCCACCCCCACGGTCGCAAGGCTTCACCTTTACGCCAACATATAGTTGGTCAAGTAATAAGAAAATTATGTCTATATTGCGCGTCCTAGAGATGCAATGGCGGCGCAACTGGCACCAGATGTCTCGCATTCCTGTCTGAATTAAGGGGAATTAATACTTTCAAGGGAGATAACTATCGAAATTGTATTGCCTCATTTCTTCTGAAAAGAGGCCAACTTAAAAGGAAAGAATTTGCACCGTGTCTGCTGCCCTGCATACTAATTCCCGTCTGAAAAAAAGGGGCCTACTATGAAAGGAAAGAATTCGCTCCCAAAGGGTGTTTCTATACGCAGAGCTATCCATTGTCACCAATTCATTGTCTTCATATATTCATGAAAAACTGTTGAAAGCGGTGTAAAAAGAAAAAAAAAACACCCATCCATCAGAGTTAGTAAACCCGTTTTCTATCCACTCCTCTCGTCAACAATCCCTACACTATAGAATCAAAGGGCTGAATAGCCCTGAAATGACAGATTCTATGAGAAACTAATACATTCCAGGTTCTCCATTTAAGTTTGTGAGACGCTTCTTCGTCGAAAAAAAAAAAAACGAGCTACAGCGAACAAGAAAGGCGCTGATCAGCCTGATCTGCGCCTTTGTTGTTCGCACATATATTAAAGCGGGTTTTTCTCAGCGACTCTCGCCACTGATCAAGCACAAGTTGCACTACTTTTGTATGGACAGCTCTTCAATGGCGTACTAATATACACACATTGAAACATTGGGTCTACTTTTGTGCGCGGATGAATACGAAATTGAATATAAGAAAGTCACTCTCTCTAAAACCGTGCGTGGCAACGAAGAATGACAGATAGAATCTGTCATTAAAAAATCCCGCAGATCTGACGGTGAAGTCACTGGCAACTGGCTGCCAGTACATGCACCGTTACTTTTTACGGGCAACTGCAGAACTTTTGCAGGAATTAACTGTCACGTCCCTATTTTATCTTGAATATATTTTACATGTACATAGTATAAAAAGAAGTTTGTATCGATTTTTATTAACCAGGTTAGATTAATGCATTTGTAACTGGAGCGCTGATTATGATGACAGTTTTACTTTTTAAGCAAGTAGGTACACTTCAGCTTTCAGGTTACGGTATTACGGTAATCACGAGATAGTTATGCTGAGGGTGTATTTGATTATTCACGTCTATATACTTGAGCGGTTACCAGAACACTATATATTCCGAGTGAACCTAGTTTGGTGATCAATATCTTCACTGTTCTGGGATTGATTTTCGTCTCAAGGCTATCTTTTGAAAGGGGAGACAATTTTCTGTCGTAATTTTGCAGTTTTGTAGCGTTCCGAGAGAAAAATGTTTTTTTGCTTCATAGTTTTAGCAGTTGCTGTGTGAAACTTTGCACCGTTCGGACAATCGAACGGGTTATTTTAAATCTTGACTATCACGGTATTCTTGTGAATATTATTTTTAGATCTTGAATTTCACGGATTACTTGTGGACATGTTTCAAAACGTGCCACATTACTATAAAAGTTCCCTAGTTGAATAGAACGATACACACTACAAATTCATTTCATCGAAGACTGATCCTTGTCTTCCTTTTATTAATCTTCATGTTGTGTTGTATCTGGGGAATCTGACCATGGTAAGTCAATAATTTATTTTAATTTTATTCTTGCAATATTCTTGCTCGTCTTTACCGCAGCTAAAATTCGAGTAGATAAATTTATTGCTTTACTACGTTGCGATTTTATGTATCATTCGTACTTACAAACCCGGCATGATAAGTAGGATAGACCCTGATCAGATGTGTATACTTTGGTTATATGTGTAGACCCTGATCAGACGAATAAGCCGTGTCGGGTGTGTAAACTATAAACCGAATAAGGAGGTTAAGTTTGATCGATTCTATGGATCCTGATCAGTCTGGTGAGTCTGATAGGTTCTGTAGACCCTGATCAGAATGCAATCATTAATATTTTTATTTGAATAAGATAAATGGATATTACATTCTCATCTGACATGTACATACCAGACATATACGCTTAAAT
This sequence comes from Anodontia alba, assembly GCA_964016985.1. NCBI lineage: Eukaryota > Metazoa > Mollusca > Bivalvia > Lucinida > Lucinidae > Anodontia > Anodontia alba. The sequence goes on along the minus strand of OZ024822.1, from coordinate 16,560,222 downwards.
GTAAGACACAGTTAGGCGTTATGTTGTTATGTTAACCGCACACACCGTACATATACGCGTAAAAGTACGCTACCGTAGGCGTTATGTTAACTGCATACACATTCATTAGTTAGCGCGATTTACACAAATGACAAAGACTATATTCACCTTGAATACATATACAGAGGTCCTTTTTACTTTAATCACAAGTCTGTTTACTAGAATATTTTACGGTGAAATGGCTCAAGCAGCGAGGAGTCATGTTTGAGGCTATGACGATGGCATGTTGATATTGTACTCAATGATTACGTGGGGACGATGTGTGATCGTGTAATCATTGTGTTATAATGGCAGTTATAATTTATTTTAGCCTTTAGCGTTCTAAAGGGATTCTTACAGTGGAAGGCGCATGGGTTCTTCCTGTAAGAATGTGTAATCGTCGAGATGCCATTCCTCCGATTAATATGAATGTCAGATATATTCTGACTGTGTGTCTGCCTGTGTTTAATTGTTTTTACAATATTATATGTCATTAACAGCGTCCATGTGGTTTTAGGATCTGATTTTGCTATATAATAATCAATTGCAACGGACTTGTCGCATTTATAACATTTGGCGTACACACTCTGTATATCTAGTAGAAATTGATAAGGAAATATCTTGTCATGTTTGATATCGAGAGTTCTAGGACATGATACTTATTTTCAGGTCCCGTATCCGTATCTGTATCCGTATCCATATCCATATCCGTATCATGTATCTGTTTCACCACTGTTATCGTCACTATGATTGACCATCAAATGTTTTCCGGCAAGCTTTGTTCAAAGTGCTATGGGAAAAAGTGTTAGTGATAACCGGAAATATCATGAAGGATACATCAGTGGACAAGTTTCTTCAAGTTACGTAAATTTATATTATATTTAATTATGTAAATATAATTAATTAGATTTTTCAGAATATGAAGTTTAACAGTACCTATGGATTATGGAATCTTCGGAACATAGAAATTAGAACATGGAAATTTGAACTTTTAATTATAGTTTGTTTTTTTTTTTTTTGAACTTTTTAAATACATGCTTGTTTTTATTTTACAAAGTGTTGTGTTTATCCTCTGATTGCTTGTGATTGCGTCTAGTCCATCGTCACCGTGCCCAACGCTCGTCCGATCACGTGACATTAACTCATAGAAACGTGTAAGGGTGGGTAGGCTACATATACGGTGCGGCAGTTCACACCCCTACTCTGCCCTACGTTACCTATCGTGCCCTATTATGCCCTGTCTAGCGCGGTGATTCCTGTAAATAATTTAAAGGTAAATGCGCTGTCAGCCAGTTGCTAACGGTTATTTTACCGAAAAATCTACGGACACTTTTTAACAGTGTTTTTTTGTTTGTGTTGAGGTTTTACGGCCCAGTCAACCCATTGGGGTCATGTCGAGCGCGGTCAGTTTACCTAACCACACGTTTTCTGGACAGGCTTAGTCCTCTAAGCGGTTAACCAGTATTATGCACATTCTTTCGCCAGAAACTGACAACTGCCCTTCTTGAATCAGCGGAAGGGAGAGAATGACCGTAGAAAATATTTCATGATCAATCTCAACGAAAGAATGTTGCCGACCTCGGCGGGTGTTGAACCCGCGACCTCCTGGTCTCCAGGCGGACGACGCATCCAACTGAGCCACCGAGGCCGGTTTTTTAACAGTGTACGACATACAATTTTTGTTTACTATATACATACCTCGCTTCGTCTTCTTCTCTTGGTTCTGATACGCCATTTTCTCGGATCATACCCTCTGAAAAAAATAATACCGTAATTTAACCCTTGTCATGCTGAATAAATTTAGATGCCGCGCCCACCTTTATTTGTCAGCCAATCAGATTACTTGATCCAGATTGGAGATATAAATTCAGATACTGAATGACAAACAGTGGATAACCAGATTAGTTGGCTTCTGATCTGGATCTACACTGTTTGCAAAGGCAGGGCATGTCCGGGTTCAGCAGGACCAGAATTAAGGGGACTTGAAACATTTGCTATATTCCGCCGTACTTACCAAGGGAAACAACTGTGACTTACTGTTTGCGTCCTGCACATCATGTCCTTTTTGAAAAGGGATCTACTCTAAAAGGAAAGAATTTGCTCCTACGGGAGCAAATTCTTTCCTTTTAGTGTCGGCCCCTTTTCCGAATCAAGGAAACACAATATTGACACAGCTGCCTCCACTCCCCACCCCCCACCCCCACTCCCCCAATCCCCCTGAAAGTATATTCATTATCCTTAAGTGTTTGTGAACACCGTGGGCTCAACCAGTCTGCGGTCTCGACCGATTCTCTGTTCTCAATTGGCTGCACTGATTTTTTTCTTTCAGAAATATTTTGTTGTTGTTGCAATTTTATTGCATCTAGTTACTCTTCATTATTTCGTCAGGTTCTTATTTCTCAAACATTCCGGATATTTACATGCAAAGTGGCACGTGAGTATAAAATGAAAACCTTGATTATTTCATTGTTGTTTTCTTCGTCACTGTTCTGTCACAACATAAAACCTAACTTATCCTATACGCCAACAGCAAGTATTCATATTATCTGTGCAAAGGCGCATTCTAGATTCACAGACTTACGAGAAACTTTACTATTCATGATTAAGTAAGAATCTGCAATACGCAAATGTTCTATAAATACCCAGAGTGACATGCGCTGATCGTGCTCCTTAATCAAATATGACATTAAACTTCTTGAATTTTCTTTTGAAATGTTCTTGTTTATTACAAAAGCGTAACCCTGAAAGCACCAATCACAAAAGCAGCAGACGACACCTTATATTTTAGTTTTTAATTTTCAGAGACAAAAATACTTGTTATTTCATGTGAATCGTCTGCTAGACAGAAGATTCACATGAAATGATAAACCTTATTTTCTCTGAAAAATGATCATCTGCTACAATTTCTCTTGGCACGTTAATGTTTAACATGTAGTTGTGTCGGATATTGAACATCGTAGATAATCAAAATATCAATGCAGGGGACCGCAACAAGCAAAAAGGAAACTTAAACTTTATCACTCTCTGGACTGATTCAGCAGACAACAAACTGGTGATTTGTTTTCAATTTCCCTGAAAATAGGCATAGACACTTCATGTAAACCGTTTCCTTATGAGACGATTTGCATCAAACGTCAAAGTCCATTTTCTGGGAAAATATGCAAATTATTTCAAAATGTCTGCTGAAATTATTATCCAGCATGCAAAGGATTAACGTTAACGTTGAAAGGGCAGACCAGTGACAAATGAATAACAATGTGAGATACAGTTGACGCTCGTTATCTCGAAGTCCAAGGGATTCTCTGAAATACTTCGAGATATCCGTACCTCGACATATCAGTTTGAAGAATTGAGGAAAAAATAAATCGAACAACAACATTTCACAAATGAATATGTAATTTGACTCCTGAAATTAGAGATATAGAGATTATTATATGGTTATTTTCATATCATACCCCATATCAACCCTCGACCAATATCAGCCCGCGGGCTGATATTGGTCGAGGGTTGATATGGGGTATGATATGAAAATAACCATATCATAATCTATTTATCATACATTCTTTTTTCTGAAATTTGCCTATTTGATATCGTATGCGGAGTCAAAGGCAAGACTGGAGACCAGGAGGTCGCGGGTTCAACCCCCTCCGAGGTCGGCAACATTCTTTCGTGGAGATTGATCATGAAATATTTTCTACGGTCATTCTCTCCCTTCCGCTGATTCAAGAAGGGCAGTTGTCAGTTTCTGGCGAAAGAATGTGCACACTACTGGTTAACCGCTTAGAGGACTAAGCCTGCCCAGTAAACGTGTGGTTAGGTAAACTGACTGCGCTCGACATGACCCCATTGGGTTGACTGGGCCGTAAAACCTCAACACAAACAAACAAACAAAGGCAAGACCGCCGAGTGCTCCGAATGAGGTGATATGGGTTTTTTGCCCCGGCAAAAAAGGCGTATCAACCACGAGACCCATTAACACACCCTTTGTGCTCCACAAGAGTGATATGTGCTTGAAAACCATGTTAGTATCACAATTGCAAAATGAACGTACTTTCTAGTAAATGTATGGTAAATTGAAAATATTGTGGAAAAGAAGGGAAATTGCTCTTAACTCCTCTTTTCAACAATAATTTGTTACCTGTTGTTAGATCTCCATGTTAAAACAGGGACCAGATTTTCTTTTCGCGAAAAACGGTTAATCGAGATAAGTGACTTAAGTCGAGATAACTATGACAGTCGACTGTAACTACCTCGGATACGTGCACCTAGCGAGGACACAGATCAGCCTGGTTATCCGCGCAATCTAATCTGAGTCATAGCTGCATATAAGGCGCTTTTTTCATCCGAAAAAATGCTGATATCTTTCTTATTCCTTGACGAAAACATATGTTGTGGGTACTCATTAGAAGCGCCTCGCCGAGGCGCTTCTAATGAGTACCCACAATATATGTTTTCGTCAAGAAATAAGAAAAACATTATGTGGATACCCCCTCTTATCTGTAGCTATGCTGAGTCTTCGATGTCTGCCTGGAGAAACCTTGACTACTTGGCTATCCAACAAGCGTCTAGGGAAGACTTTGATCAGACTGTGTGGATAGGCAGGTTGATCAGCGTCTTCCTTGGGCGCTCGTCATAAGGTACAGTTTGTTTGTGTTGAGGTTTTACGGCCCAGTCAACCCAATAGGGTCATGTCGAGCGCGGTCAGTTTACCTAACCACACGTTTACTGGGCAGGCTTAGTCCTCTAAGCGGTTAACCAGTATTGTGCATATTCTTTCGCCAGAAACTGACAACTGCCCTTCTTGAATCAGCGGAAGGAAGAGAATGACCGTAGAAAATATTTCATGATCAATCTCCACGAAAGAATATTGCCGACCTCGGCAGGAGTTGAACCCGCGACCTCCTGTCTCCAGTCGGACGGCGCATCCAACTGAGCCACCGAGGCCAAGGTACAGTTCTCTAAATATGCATGCAGAGCTAACCGCACAGTCCGGTCTGAACATACAGTTCACAAGCACCCAGACTGGCTGCTCCAGCTACGCCTGCTGTCATGACCATACTTGCCTGAGCATTTGCCTTGATATTTTATGAACAAGTCAGAAAACTGCCATTCTGACACACGCAAATACCCGCAGCTGATCAAAGTTTTCTTTATTCGTCGACATATTCTACAATATACAACAGCCAGCGATTCTCCAAAAAGAGACAACAAAGGCTCTGTTTAGAATGTGCTAGTTTGGCTCCAGTCTCTAGTGACTAAATATTTATTCTTATAAGTGCGTCCACCGGGAACCGCACAGCAGTTCCCCGAACCGCAGAGCGGTTCGGCGTGCAGACGCACTACTATAGACTAACGATGTGACTAGTGATGTGTGTGACCAAAAATGTGACGGTCCAACAAACGCTTGGGTGATTCGGTGTTTATCCTGAAAAACAATAAGCGTTCCGTGACTTTGGCAGAGTACTGATACGGCGGCCGCGCCGATAAAAGCAACAAAACTGCCAATAACGCCAAGTATTCCAATTGCAAGGGCTCGAATCACGAGAATTATGACGTCTACCTACAAAATTTGAGATAGCGGCCATTTTGAATTTTGTCTCCACTTCGAATTTTACTTCTATCCATTCTCCGTCTACTTACAAGCTAAACCCGATTCGTTTTGTGCATAAGGTACACTTTGATGTAGATTTTTAGATAACACATAGATTTTATACTCTTTTCACGTGATAATCTGAAAATACTTCGACACAAAAATGTGTTTGTCCGACCGGTTAGACTCGCAAAAAAAAAAAAACAAGACCAAAATAAGAAACAAAGACAAAAACGCACAAACGGTCAAAAATCTTTAGGAAAGATCCTAAAACAGTAAAATGGATTTCAGGTAAGCGAACGATAGTGTGCTGTCGTTGTACCTGTCACCGGCATACACTAGTTTTCGGTATTCCGAAAGCATGGCCCCCGCCAATCGGGGCCCGCGAAATAGATGGGCTGCGTAAAACCTCCATGGCAAAGCTGCTAGTAACTAAGCAGGACTCGAATTCACGTGATCGGGTCGGGTAAAAGTCCCACAAATTTGAAGGCAATGTCTCTAAACTACTTAAGTATTGTTGACTTGGACATTATATCACAATTCATGCTGTGGACTCAGAAGTCGTGCGTTGTCTGAAATCAAATTCAGTTAGATCTGGCCAACCCACCTATGAAACATGTGATGATAATTTGGACGCACGGATATAGGTAGCACCTATTAAATTCATTTTAATCCTGTTTGATAATCCACTAAAATGACACCAAAATAATATCATTACTATAAAGGCTGATCACAGTGACAAGCCTTTATAGTCATGATATTATTTTGGGTATATTCTAGTTTATTATCAAACAGGATTATAAGAACAAATATTTAGTCACTGGAGACTGGAGCCAGTCTAAGAGTGTGCATGCACATGCTTGTAGCACAATGGTCCTCATCGCACGTTGCATATCACTTATAACATTCACTTCACATAGTATAATGCCTATCAACTACCCAGCTAGCATTCTACGTAAATCTACATCGGGCCGTTCTCGGCCCGTCAGCTACCCTGACGGGCCGATGACGGCCCGATATAGATTTACGTAGAATGCTGACTGGGTAAGGCCCTGACCAATCTGCTGGATTTGCCGACTGACCTCGTTAAATCGCCACATGCTGCATATGTGAAAAAAATGTAAGGGGAATACATACACTTTCATAGGAGGCAATTCAGCAAAAATTGCACCCCCACCCCCACCCACCCCCTTCCCCCCGCCCACTCCTGAAAAGGAGTCGACTTTAGTTCTAGAGTAGACCATTTTTCAGAAGGGAGTTGGTGTGCAAGAAAGCAAACCGGAAGTCAAAGGGTTGTCTCTTTTGTAAAAGATGGCAGAAAAATACGCAAAGTATATCAATTCCTGTTAATTATAAAGATAACTTACTCGTCTTCGAACTGTCGGATGAGGGTTTGGTCCAGTATATTTTCTTCTGGTTCCCATGTACAGTGTCTGCAACAAAAAAAAAACACATTTACTAGTGATAATAAAAAAAATTAATTTGTAATTTACCGAACTTTACCAATACGAGGAAAGAAAAGAACACATTTTACAATGAGAAGCAAACAACACATTTTACAATGAAAAGCGATTAATAAAGGTGGATGGCGGGGTAGAGGGGACAGGGCAATATCAAATCGCTCGCTTTTCCACAAAATCTAAACTTTTCCTTCCCTGCAATGGTAGAATTAATGTTTAAAGCGGCATTCAAAACTGTAGTAGACAAAATTATAAAATGCACTTAGTTTCTGTTTATATTTTCCTAGCAGACGCAAACCTTTATTTACTCGGAAGATTAAAATGAATATTTTAGAATGTCCTTAACTGTAGTGACTGGTGCTTTAAAGGCTCAATATTCCTAAAACAACAGACATTTTTAATTCAAGAAAGGTTTAATAAATTGATATATAGTATTAATACGATCATAAAAATATGCCATCTGACAGCCTGCAAAATTTCAGTTAGTCTCTCGTTTTTGAACTGGATCAAAAATGAAATGATGTTTTATTATAGCTCTGAAATAACGTTGGCAACATTAATTCAGAGATACGATAAAAATTCATTTCATTTTCAAGAACGAGAGGCTTACAGAAATTTTACAGACTGTCAGGTGCCACATTTTATGATAGTATTAATACCATATATCAATTTATTAGACCTTTCTTGGATAATAAATGTCTATTTTTGAGGAGTATGGAGCCTTTAAGGATTAAGTTTTAATCGGCATGGATTCCATTACTTATTGTCCAAATTTTCTAGAGTACCTACATTTACCTGAAGAGTCAGTCTAACGACATTACAAAAACACGCCTATTCAAATATATTGAAAAGTTCATCACCAAAAACTAAGTTTCCAGATAAAAATTCTGATATTTTTTTTTCTGATATATTTTTTTTTTATTTTCTGCTCAAAACATAGATTGTGGATACTCGTTAGAACCGCCTCGCTGAGGCGGTTCTAACGAGTACCCACAATCTATGATTTTGAGCAGAAATAAGAAAAAAAATATATACCCTTAAAACCCCAGTTTTACTATATAAAAGTGGGGTTTAAGGGGGTTAAAATTATATAGGTATGTTTTGTTAAGAAGACTCAAAACAGTCTGCGCATCCACGCAGTCTGATCAGTCTTTGTTGTCCGCATGAAAAAACTTTGCGTCCTTGTCTATCCAAAGTGCCTCCAGTTTATATTATGTTTAGACTGCGTGAACGCACAGGCTGATCTGAGTCTTCGCTGGGCGCACATGCACGAAGGTTCGTTCTCTCACGTTGCGGCTAATTACTTTTTTATCATCCAAGTAAACGCACAACGTCGTAACAACGTCGCTACGACGTTGCGTGTTAGCACTAACGCCGTTGTAACAACGTCGCTACGACATCGCGGTGACGTCATTGCGACTTAACACAACGTCGTTACAACGTCGCTACGACGTCACGAAGTCGCTGCGACGTCGTAACGACGTTGTTACGTCGTTTTGTGTTAGCTAGGATATACTATAATCAAAATCTTAACGTTCATTGACTACCTGCAGACCGTTTAACAGTAGTTTCTGTCTACGCTGTTTCTTTGCCCAGACAATGTAGTGAAACACTACAGATATATATCGATGTTTTACGGATGGCATAAAGCAGGCTTTCTCATCACAAGGGGCAATTCTGGTGGTGGATAGCAGCAATTTTCATGTGTCCTTTCTCAAAAACACATAGTTACGCTGTCAAAAAAATGCAAACCTCTTCACTTGAAGTAAACCCATAAATGGCAGCAGACGACATCTTAAGATAGATGTTTTTTTGTTGTTGTTGATTTTGTTTTGTTTTTTTGTCTGTTTGTTGTTGTTGTTGTTTGTTGTTATTGTTGTTGTTGATGTTGTTGTTGTTGTGTGTGCGTGCGTGCGTGCGCGTGTGTGTGTGTGTGTGTGTTTTTTGTTTTTTTTTGTTTTTTTTCTTGTTGTTTTTGTTTTGTTTTTTTGTTGTTGTTTTTTTTTTTTTTTTGTTGTGTGTTTGTTTGTTGTTGTTTTTTTGTTTTGTTTTGTTTTTTTTTTTTTTGTTTATTTTTTTTTTTTTTTTGTTTGTTTGTTTGTTTTTTGGGTTTTTTTTCTTCTTCAAGAGACAGGTTTGGTACTTTGTCATCTAAGGAGTCAAATCATAATTATATGATTTTCTTTCTTTAAGTAGCCCCTGATGATGAGTAGAGAGTCAAATATTTCCAGGTCAGTTATTTCCTTTGGAGGTGTACAATGTATTCAATGATCTAAATGAGACTGGATACACTTGGTAGATTTTCTGCCATTTTGTACAAGGTTATCTAACCTTTTTGACTTCCTGTTTGCCTTACTGCGCAGCCAATTCCTTCTTTAAAAGGGTCTTACCGCTTCCATCCTGTGCACTAAATCCTTTCTGTAAAGGAGAAGAAAGCTCTTTCCTTTTAGAGCGCACCCCTTTTCAGAACGGGGATATAACAATTTAAACAGAGTTACCTTCTCTAAAAGCGAATCCAGCTTAAAACATGTTAGAATGAGAAAATATTGCTGCATGAATGCACCATGTACGGTGCTATGCGAAAACGTGTTTTCGGGCATAGGCCCAGATCAGCCTGCGCACTACGCAGTCTGGTCGTCTGATAAGAGCCTTCGTTATCATTGGATACATCAGAATGTATAAACGAAGAGCAAAGGCCCGAATGATACTTTGCGCATGCGAAGGATCTGCATCTGCGCATTTTGCGCATGTTCAAGGTCACTTTTTTCGCTTGACGCAGCCCATACAATCTGTTTCTATGTCAGAATATACGTTGTAAAATCCCATAATATGCATTCGTATAGATACCATATACAGTTCAGCAATAGTTGTTTTTGTTTGTTTTTTTCAACCAGAACATATTGCCAGTTACCTTATTTGACCGGGAAAACATATGTACTACAGTCGATTCTCGTTATCTCGATCTCGCTTATCTCGAATAACCGCCTATCTCAAAGTGAAATTCTGGTCCCTGTTTTAAATTGAAATCTAAGAATAGGTAACAAAATATTGTGGAAAAGAGGAGAAATTGCTCCTAAGGAGCAATTTCTCCTCTTTTCCACAATATTTTCAATATATCTCTAACTTCAGGAGTCAAATTACATATTCATTTGTTAAATAAGGTTGTTCGATTTATTGGTTTCCTCACTTCCGCAACTCTGATATTTCGAGGTACGGATATCTCGAAGTGTTTCAGAGAGTCCCTTGGAATTCGCGATAACGAGAGTCGACTGTATGTAGTGGGTGCTCAGGTTCGCCTCGCTGATGCGCTTTTAATATAATGAGTACCAACAACATATGTTTACGTGGGAAAAAAAAAAAAGACAATTTTTATGTAAATACACCCTCTTATCTGGAGATATTTCGCACTGGCGTTCATTCCCCTACTCATTCAAATTACTATTAATGCATTTCAAGACAACGAAGCCAAACAGGTGATCGTATTTTCAACTGCACTTGACATTAAAAAATCAACCCCTGATGTTGAAAATATTCTGGAAAATTGTATCCTTGACGGTAGTTGATTGATTGTGTTGGGGTTTAACGACACGTCAACCCTTGAGGGTCATTTTGTGTCGTCTCCCAGAGAAAGGGAGAAAAGAGATAGAAGAGAGAGTAGAGGAGATGAAAGAGAGGGACAGGGAAGAAAGAGGAACAGGAAAGAAAGTGAAGAAACAGAAGAAATAAAAACATTCCCCCTCTACCCTTACCCACTACAAGGATAGCAGGCCTTGCCCAACTGTAAGCCAATATCAGTTGGACGCCCCAGTGATGTAAGATACACAGCACCTTCGCACCACCCGACCACCCCCTATCCTTGACGGTAGACCTTCTTGTACCAGCCGAGATAAACATCACAAGCAAGGTATGAACCGTAACGTGTGAAAACGTATCTTTTGACATGCGCCCAATGAAGACTCAATCAACCTGTGCATTCGCGCAGTCTCATCACGAAAACATGCCTAAATAATTTTGACCCCGTTAAACCCCACTTTTATATAGTAAAACTGGAGTTTACTGGGGATATACATTATTTTTTTCTTATTTTTGCTCGAATGCATAGATTGTGGGTACTCGTTAGAACCGCCTCGCAAAACATAGATTGTGGTACTCGTTAGAACCGCCTCGCAAAACATAGATTGTGGTACTCGTTAGAACCGCCTCTGTGAGGCGGTTCTAACGAGTACCCACAATCTACGTTTTGAGCAGTAATATGAAAATATCAGAGTTTTTATCTGAAATTTTTCAGTTTTTGGAGGTGAAATTTTCTATATATTTGAATAGGCGTTTCGTATTGTGACCAGTCTTCGCATCTTTGACTATCCAAAGTGTGTCTGATTAGACTGCGCGAAACCGCAGGCTGATCTGAATCTTCGCTTGGCGCACATGTGCGAAGGTACGTTTTCTGACGTTTCGGTTCATATTTTATTCTCTTGCCACATGTGTTGCTGAAAATGGGTATGTGTAAATGACGAGACGGACGAATCCCGTATAACGACTCACTAGAACTACAAACAAAAGCTCAGACCAGCATGTTTAGCTGCGCATTCTGATCAGGCCCTCTGCTACGTTATGCTCTTCACTCATTATCGCGAAACCCTATTTTTTTTTTTTTTTTTTTTTTTTTACAAAATACATGCACCTGCAATCATGCATATCTGGACGAGACGCTTCTAAAGAGTAACAACCTGTTTCCGTGGAGACATAACAAAAATACTTACACTTTTTTGTTGCTATGTACAGTTTCTTCCTATTAGAAAAACCAAAGCCCCACAAACAGATAGCACGGTAGAAACTGCTCAAATACAAGCATTAATATAAAAAAAAAAAAAAAAAAGATACACTCCTAATAATACGTATTCCATCTAATATTCGTTTTGCTCTTTAATTACGCTGGGTAGGCTAAATTATCAGACGAAATATGTTTTCTTTTTTTTTTTTCTTTTTTTTTTTTCAACATATTTCACATTTCATTCATGTTGTTAGACTGGCTCCAGTCTCCAGTGACTAAATATTTATTCTTACAATCATGTTTGATAATCTACTAAAATAAAAACAAAATAATATCATGACTATAAAGTTTATAGTCATATTATTTTGATTTTATTTTAGTTGATCATCAAACCAGATTATAAGAATAAATATTTAGTCACTGGAGCCTGGAGCCAGTCTAAAAATATCTACGTTTTGAGTTTAACACGTACCCATGTAATAGCTGCTAAAGCACCAGAAGAAAGACGTTAAGTGACTTTACTTAATTAGAGCAAGCCAATCCTTCAATAAATTCTGCATGATTTCCGTTAATAGACTGTTTGATATCAAAGACATAATTATATCTATCATCAGAGATGTCTATCTAAAATGAAGCTTACTTTAACACAAAGTTGCTTTAGGTTATCATTTGTCAAAACAAGCTTTCAAAGCTTGCAAAAAATAGACCCTTCGGGTACTTTCGATTGTCTGTGCGTGCGCGTGTTCATTGCTCTCAAGAATCGTTCGTTTTAGATTCTACTGGGCTAGGAATAGACTGGCTCCAGTCTCCAGTGACTAAATATTTTTCTCATTTTCCGTTTTGATAATCCACTAAAATAAAACCAAAAAAAATATCAAGACTATAAAGGCTGGTCACTAGATCTAGTTACCAGCCTTAACAGTCTTGACATTACTTTGGTTTTATTTTAGTGGATTATTAAACAGATTATAAGAAAAAATATTTAGTCACTGGAGACTGGAGCCAGTCTAGACTAGGAATTGAGATTTTACAAAATACATTTGTATGAGTACAATATGTCCCTGGGGGTTGGCTAAACGTACATCAAAACTGATACGTGTGTGAATGTTGTATGTGAGTAGGCCGAAGCTTCTGGTTAAAACATTGTTACTGGCATGTTTGCCCGGGTTGGGTAAGGGTGGGCAGACCCAGGATTACTAAATAGTAGATTCAAAATGTCGGTGGAGGGGGACGGGGTCGGTAGTAAAATACACATGTTGAAATTTCTAAAGGACTGCGAATATTAAGGGTAAATATGGAATGCAAATATCTAAATTTCCCATAAAATAAAATTTTGAAAAGAGGGAACTTAGCCCCCGACTTTAACCCATTTGCGCCTAGCGTCCCATAAATGGGACATGCAAACAGTGTAGACCCAGATCAGACGCCGCAGAACGCGGCGTCTGATCAGAGTCTACACTGTTTGCATTAATTACAGACATTAATATAAAACATGGCAATAATAAAAACTGACCAGACACCCCTTAAACTGGAAATGGACTGGTCCAATGAGTTCAGGCAGAAGAGTCCACTCGGTATAAATGGGTTAACGAAATTCCTCAACCCCTCTGGATTCACCCCTTTAGGCCTCTTATTCCCTACCTTTATCCACTCATGGAGACACGCAAGTAATAAAATGGTTGATATTTAGTTTAAGCGAAAAGTGCCATTGTTATATATGCATGCGAACAATGAAAGCCCAGACTAGCGTGCACATCAACTCAGTCTACCAAGGTCTTCGATGTCCGCTGGATATTGTCAAACAAAAGCGTCGCAAAATCAAAAAACGTACCTTTGGACATAAGCGTTCAGCAAAGATTCAGATCAGCCTGCGCATTCGCGCAGTCTGATCAAAATCTTCGCTGTGCGGATTCTTGGATTGCAAAGAATGCATAGCTTCTTCATGCGGACAACGATTTGACTGTGCTGGGGTTTAACGACGCGTCAACCCTTGTGAGTCATTTTGTGTCGTCTCCCAGAGAAAAGGAGAAAATAGAAGAGATAGTAGAGGAGATGAAAGAGAGGGACAGGAGAAAAAAGGAACAGGAATGAAAGTGAAGAAACAGAAGAAATAAAAAAAAAAAAACATTCCCTCTATCCTTACCTGCTACAAGGATAGCAGGCCTTGCCCAAACTGTAAGCTAATATCAGTTGGACGTCCCGGTGACGTAAGATACACTACACCTTCGCAACACCCGACCTCCCCAGCGGACAACGAAGACTCTGATCAGACTGCGCGAATGCGCAGGTTGATTTGAATCTTTGTTGGACGCATATGTCTGACGGTACGTTTTCTAATGCTTCGGCTCACAAATATATCAATTTGCGCCACGGTGTTGGTATAATACACAACGACTCTTTTCTCATGACACGATCCACCTATCTATGGTTTACTCTTTTTAATGTGTAAACACATTTCGCTACACGTGGTACAACATCAAGTGACACTTTTTTTATCATATGTAACACCGTTTGTTACTTGAGTTTAAAAGTTCATACCAGAACTACTTTCGAATAACATTATGGTATTAGAAAATACCATAGTTTTCCAAATAAAATGCTTTTCAACAAGTCACAAGAGTTGCATGCTATAAATTTTGGCTCTGCCTGCCCACTCCATGAAACAGTTCTTAACGCAGTGCAAGGAGGGTAAATATTTCAAAAGAAGAAAACGTGCGAATCATCTCCTAAGGCGAAAATTGGTATGAAATATCGGACCTTATTTTCTGGCAAAATATCGACCCAAACACAGTTCAATGCTTGATCGTCAGTGTATTCGTCTTGACACGAGTTGTTTGTTGTTCTCCCACGCAACATCTGCATCATAAGAATTCATTCATACATAAAGTGTTAACATAACTTCAATTATATTTGCTTATGATGGATAACGGGGCAGTTAATAAGCTGTCACATTTACGGGACATGAGACAAAAATCCTCGCATGAATGCATACACGAACTTTGACGTCATAGGCGCATGGCCCATGCGCACGCATTTGCGCAAGGAAAAATATTTGTAATAAAGAGAGATCACCTAATATAAATGTATTTTTCGCTTTTATCTGGGGGGGGGGGGGGGGGGGGGGCTACCCTTAAAGGAAAGAATTTGCTCCCTCTGGGAGCAAATTCTTTCCTTCAATGGTAGCCCCGATTCTGGAAGCGATATTAGGGAGACATTAATGTAGATTTTACAGGGTGTGCGTACAAGTAATTCCGTTCTAGCTACGCCACTGGACACCATGACTAGAGGCACCAGTAGTGTAGCAGACTTAGCTCTCCCCCTGTTGATTTGACAGTCATGAGTTCAATTCCCGTTCGGATGGCAGTTCTTTTCAAGATTATTCGGTTTTTCTTAGCATAAACTCTTTATCGTGTTACAACGCGAAACCGCCTAAAATGACTAAAGGCCCGTTGAAGAGAGTCAATGGCGTAGGATCAACGCATCAAGTGATATTTTCAGAAATAGAGCTTGACGTGCCTGAACATGGTGCAGACAAACATGATCTTTGTTGTTCAACCACGCAACATCTGGAGTTTTCAAACAGGGTGGCCGTCCTCAGCCAGCAACAAAATTTCTTGGCTTTTCACTGACTTTTCCCTGATTATATTCTACTCTTCCCTGACTAAAGCGCTGAAAATTTAAGACTTTTCCTCATCTTGAGTAGATAAAAATAATTCTACTTTTAGCACATGAAAATATACCATCCTAATTGTTCAATTCAAACATAAAATATTTTAAAGTTTCTGGGCATACCTTTTCTAACGATCGAGCGACTGAGAAAACTTTAAATCAAAATGGATAAAACCATTACGAAAACATTCCTATTCAAATATACTGTAAATTTTACCATCAAAAAATGAAAATTTTCAGATGAAAAATTCTGATATTTTTCACATCTCTGCTCAAAACATAGATTGTAGGTACTCGTTAGAACCGCCTCGGTGAGGCGAGTACCCATAATCTATGTTTTGAGCAGAAATAAGAAAAATAATGTATACCCCTGTAAACCCCAGTTTTACTATATAAAAGTGGGGTTTAAGGGGGTTAAAATTATATAGGCATGTTTTCGTGATGTACCTGCCACAGCCAACAGTTTTGTGCCAAAATTTGAACATTCCCTGACTTTTCCCTGACTTTCTTAGTATTTAAAATTTCCCTGATTTCCCTGGCTTTCCCTGACCTCCAAGAAAGATAAAGTTTCCCTGACTTTTCCCTAACCAGCGGTCACCCTGTCAAAGACTAACTTAAGCGCACCGGGCGAAAATGGCCCTTAATCCATGTGTGGACAATGAAGGCCCAGTTCACCCAGCGCATTCGCATCGTCTGGTCTAAGCCTTAGATGCCCGTATACAGGTATTTGTTGAACGAGGGCAATAGAGTTTCCGTTATTTTCTACAAGTAAGACTTTTGTAATATCCGGTTTGCTTTAACCCTTTAAAAGCCATGAAAACCTGCATCTGAAATTGTCGTCTATTTATGTCGTCTGCTGAATATTCTTGCAAACTTTTCAAACCTATTTTATGCATACAGGCAAACAGTGTGGACCCTGATCAGACTGCTCCTAAAGGAGCAGTCTGATCTGGGTCCACACTTTTTGCAGAAATGACTTAAAAATTCACAAGCAGATGACAAAGCAGACGACAATTGTTGTGATTGGCAATTTAAGGGTTAAAGCGCACAGATCCCCTGCTGAAAAAAGGGTCTACTCTAAAACGATTTCGGACCTCCCCCAACACACACACAGAGCAAATTCTTTCCCTTTATAATAGACCTTTTCAAAAGGAGGAGAAATACATGTGGCACAGCTGCCCCTCCCACCCCACCCCTCCTCACTACCACGATAGTGTATCAATTTCCCTTTTAATATTTGGACAACAGAGAGTATGCTGCTGATCAGACTGTGCAGATGCGAAGATTTATCTGGGTCTTCGCTGCTCACCTATCTTATATTTGATGTTTCTTCTTTGACAAACAGCACTAGTACAGTTTAGTTTTCCAAGAAAACATATGTTTCGATACTCGTCAGAATTGTCTTGGAATGAGCACTAGAACATATTTTCAAGAACAATTAGTATAACTATTTATCTGAAGTTGCGCATTTGGCACGCAGGAGATTTCTGTGGTAAGCAGGATGTTGTGGTTCACGTTTCTCGGTGCAGAGTACAATAAATTCAATGCGCATCTAAACATGACGGCCCTTATGCGATATGCGAAGAACGACAGCCCTGAGTAGCCTTTCATAACTCCAGATAAGGCACTTTTTTTTCTACCCAAAACATGACTTTTTCTTATTTCTCCACGAAAACATATGTTGTGGGTACTCATTTGAAGCGCCTCGATGAGGCGCTTCTAATGAGTACCCACAACATATGCTTTCGTGGAGAAATAAGTAAAATATGTAGATATTGCTCTTATCTGGGGAAATGTCCTGTAAATTTGCGCAATGGGATCAGGGCCAAACCGCCATTAGATTCTACAGAATCCAGTGATTCTCTGAGCAATAACGCAGGCTGATAAGGGCCAACGTTGCTTACTAATTCGATAAGATCTTTATTTTTTCTCAAGTTGCACGTCATTTAAAACAAAACAAGCAGTATGTCTGCATGAAATAATGCATGCATGTGCACTACTAGGAGTGGCAAGGAAATGCAATAAAATTAAACAAAAATTAAGTGCTTCAGAGAATTTATTACGGTGGACTATCTTGATGCAATAAATCTGGGATAATTTTCTCATGTTTCCCATAAACACATGTGTTGTGAATTTTCTCCCTCAGAAAATAACACAGCGACTCGCCAAGGAGATTCTAACGACAACTCACAAATATATGGAAGTAACGCGTTGCATGAAGAAATATATATTTATTTATATTTTTTTTTTATTTATAAAATATTTAATGAGGATACACAATTAGCTTCAAAAGCTAGTCTACCTTGTGGTCCTCTATAACATACAAATATAAAATACGTACAAATATATACATTAAAATGAAATATTATCCCTAAATTCCTGCTTAGCAAGTTTACTGGTTAGAGCATGAGCAGCATGTACACTGGGTGTGACAAGAAAAAGATAATATGCAATACAAGACCCTACAGGAAAAGGGCAGACCAGTATGCAGATATGCATGATCTGCTCTGTTTTAGAAAACTTAGACCAAGATATATCCGCTTAGAGAGCAAGTCTCTGTCGCTGTGAACATATTCCAATCTATATTGCAGAGACTTGTTAATAAGGAGTATGTGGTGATAAGTCTGGGATAATGTTCTCCAGGTCTCAACAAAAAAAGATATGTTGTTGGTACTCATTAGAAGCGCCTCAGCGAGGCGCTTCTAATGAGTACAAACAACATATGTTTTTATGGGGAAATAAGAAAGATCATCCCATAATTATCACCAAGTACAACTCCTTCAACAAGCCCTCTGTATAACATTTCCAGGCTGGCCCTTATCTGAGGCGCGTCAAGTGAAAAGATGTCTCCATGAGCATATGCGAACAATAGAGCTCCAGATAAGTCAGCGTAACCATAGATAGTCTGCGTAGCGAAGATCTATTCTACAGTACTCAATGACAGTGTAAGTGGATATCGACGGCCCTGATCAGGCTGATCTCGACCTGACATGCAGCTGTCAGCATATACCCAAATGAAGTTCATTACGAAAAACACGCCTATTCAAATATACTGAAAATTTTACCACCAAAAACTGAAAATTTTCAGATAAAAAGCTCTATTTTCATATTTCTGTTCAAAACGTAGATTGTGGGTACTCGTTAGAACCGCCTCGCCTATGTTTTTGAGCAGAAATAAGAAAAATAATGTATACCCAAGACTGGCTCCAGTCGTTTTTTGTTTTATATCTATTTCCCTCTTTCTCTACATTATTTTTTTATAATGATCCTCTTTAATCCAACTTCAAGTTACCTACCTTTCTTTCTAGCCAAGGGACTGAAGTAAACAAAAATTCTACAAGCTATACAAGTGTTGTGTCCCCTCAAAAAAAAAGAAGAAAAAGAAAGAAAAGAAAAATAAAGAAAGGGTCTGGGGCCAGACTATGTATACCCCTGTAAACCCCAGTTTTAAAATATAAAAGTGGGGTTTAAGGGGGTCATAATCATATAGGTAAGTTTTCGTGATGAAATCCATGAAACCGGAGTCCAAGGCAATAGCAGTAGATACATGTAAGTGAAGGTCCTTATTATACTGCGTGCTTGTCATTGTTGTTAGCAGACATCCAGCAGTATGCTCAGAATCTTCACTTACATTTGTGTACTGCTATTGTCTTGTTTCCAGTTTTGCAATCATTATTTAAATTAACCCATTTATGCCGAGTGGACTCTTCTATCTCAACTCTTTGGACGGATTCATTTCCAATAAAATGGATGTCTGATTCTTTTTTATTATTATCATGATTTATAGAAATTCATACATTTAATGCAAACAGTGTTGACCCTGAACAGACGCCGCTTTCTCTTTTATAGGACGCTAGACATATTGTGACTTGCAAAGCAAATTTTGCATTTTTACACTGAAACGGATGTTCAACGATGAAACAGTTCGACATCGATCACTGGACTACCACAAAAGTAAAATACCTTATTTCTCATATTCCAATGTCGGACCTTAAGGTACGCCTTACCTTTAAGGAATGATCATTGTGAAAATTGGCTCAGATCCCTCATGTTACGTGAACACCCCCTCCTTCTCCCCCTCCCCCCCCCCCCTCCCTCCCCGCCTCCCCTCCCACTCGCACTCATTATTCCACATTTCACTAATTCTATAATATAAGTGGTGAATTGTGTGGTTTACACAGGTACCGCCATTCTGAAAAAAGAAGCATTTCTTTTTACGGCTCTGATTATTTGTTTTGTTTGTGTTGAGGTTTACGGCCCAGTCAACCAAATGGGGTCATGTCGAGCGCGGTCAGTTTACCTAACCAGACGTTTACTGGACAGGCTTAGTCCTCTTAGCGGTTAACCAGTATTGTGCACATTCTTTCGACAGAAACTGATAACTGCTCTTCTTGAATCAGCGGAAGGGAGATGCTGTGATTAAAAACATCAGAAATAAATTAGAGAACTTTTTAACCGCCCGCTGAAAACAGCGCATGCACATTAGACATTTCGATTTTAAAAGCTTTACTTTACCCTGCTGACGTAAAAGCGGGCAAACTTTTAAAATATTTTTCACATTTTTTTACAGAAAATAAGGTTTGATAATTCATTCAATCTCTCTCCAAAAGGAGACAATATGAATGAAATACCAGTCCTTATTTTCTGTGAAAAAAAAAGAAGAAAAATGTAATTCATTTTCAGCTGATAATTCCGCCTACAACTTGTCAAGCTTTAACTGAATATGAGAAGGACCAACTAAATGCAGGCTAAATCTGGATCATCCAGCTGTCCATATGTGCCTATAATAGCCATGATATTTAAAAACAATTTAAGTAATCAAGAATTTATGTCATGTTCGAACAGCATGTGCCCAAAATATGGCATAATCGGTTTTCCTTTCGTTGCACATCAAGTAAGAACTGTCATTACTTGGAACTGTCTCTTTGAGACGACATTACGAAAAACATGCCTATTCAAATATACTGAAAATCTGACCACCAAAAAAATGAAAATTTTCAGATAAAAAAAATCTGATATTCTTTATATTTCTGCTCAAAACATAATTTGTGGGTACTCGTTAGAACCGCCTCGACGAGGTGATTCTAACGAGTACCCACAATCTATGTTTTTGAGCAGAAATAAGAAAAATAATGTGTACCCTTAGAAACCTTAGTTTACTATATAAAAGTGGAGTTTAAGACGGTCCAAAATTATATAGGCATGTTTTCGTGATGGAAATTAATAAAAACGATAAATATGCAGACAATTTTGTTCAATGGTATTTTAACTGTACTGAGTCGATGGAGGTGATAAAATGGAAGGTTCTAGTCAATGTAACTAAACCTCCGGAGGCGCTTCTAATGAACACCCACAACATATGTTTTCATGGAGAAATAAGAAAAATATCAGGTGAATACCCCTCCCTCCCTCCCCCCCCCCCCCCCCCCCCCCCAATCCCCATCCCCAATGATAGCTGCAGAGCTGATTCCACATCCAGTGGGATTCGAACCCAGGACTATAAGTCCATGCGGACGCTTCACTGGATACGACGTAGCATTAATATATATAATATCTACGTGATAAGTTTGCCAGTTAAGTTTTTTTGTTGTTGTTTTTAATGTGGACTGTATTTGGGTCAAACATTTGCAAGCTGGTGTTCTTCCTTTGATTAAACAATCGTTTACGGTTTCATATCCACACTGTTTAAGGGAAATTGATACATTCTCGGGGAAGAAAACATTGTCAAAATGATCAGGAGAAGGCGCAGACCAGCTTGCCCATCTACAGTCGGATCAGGACAATCTCTGTCCCTCAAAATCATTCTCATTAAATCATTGACTCAGCGGGGCAAAAAGACCCCGATCAGGCTTTGTGCATGCGCAGGTCGATTTGGGCCTTCGCTGCCAGTGTATTGAATAAGGACATATTATTTTCATTCTGCCCTGTCAGTGTAGAATTCGAACTTACGACATATGCAAACATCAAGAACCTGTCATCTTGAAGAACAAGACGTACGTTATGTTAGAGACCAACTAAGCTTCGATCTGACCAGACTGATCGCTGTCTACGCAGATGACATACCGTATTTATCACATGTATTCAGACAACAGGCCTATTCAAACAGTGTAGACCCTGGTCAGATGCCGCAAAATGTCGCGTCTGTTCTGGGTCTATACTGTTTTCCACCCATCCAACAATTATAGACACTTCAACAGTCACTTCAACAGGTATTATTGCATAAAAAGCAGTGCCGCATGTTATTAACAGCCGTGCATTAACCGGCGAAAAAGGCAATTCACGCACTGTCAATGCACGACTACTCAACTTTCAATATGATCGTACCGGGGCCACAGATTTGCTGCCGTTACGAGATGTGTACTTTCCGGCCCTAGAACGAGCATAGTCGTGGAAATTGCGTTCGCGAGACATCGGTGAAAAGGCGAAACAAAATAGTGCAAGAAATAACGCGAAATGTAGCAAATGTTTTCAGTTTTTATGCAATAATAGCGATCGACCACGTGGAACAAGCCTCCGGCCTCGGTTTTCAACACCTCCCTCGGGATCTGGCGAATGTTAATGCATGAAAAACCATGTTTGATCCGTATAGTAAAATGGACTTGATTAAATTTAGAACCAGTATGGTAATGAGTTACGGTGTCCGAATATTCAGAGTAAATACGTTTTATTTAAAACGGTGCGGATACAGAATCTGCAGCACAGGACTTCATTATGATGATTAGCTGGGCCGAGTTGTTCAAAACTAACGATGTCGTTAGTTAACGTATTGTAAAACTTTGATCATTGTATATGGCATATATGCTAATATTTTTGCTGAAAAAAAAATGTCAGTAGCTTTTGCATTTGCAAAAGCTACTCACATTTTTTCAGCAAAAATACCTGTGAATTAATAGATATAGTACTTTCTAGTACTTCATTTTGACCACTAACGAGCTCGTTAAGCTAACGATGCTTTGAATAATTGGGCGCTGGTATTTTCCGTCCCTTTCAATATTATTTAATCATATCGAGAAGATGGAAGGATGATGAAAGGCTCCGTGCAGTGAAGCGCCGTACAGTCATGAGCTGAATTTCGCCTCCAGCGGGACTCGAACCCGGAACCTCAGGATCCGAAGTCGGGAGCGCTACCCCATCGACCACCCGGGGTGACTTCACTATAGTAACGTAGGCATGCAGAAAGTACAGCTAGTATAATAAGGTTCTTCAAATGATTCATTTGTGACAATAACAGCCAAAATTTAAGTATACAGATTACAAGTATGAAAGAAAACAAGTGTTCTTGAAGAGATCAGATTGATAAAAAAAAAAAAAAAAATCGAAAATTGCGCAGAATGAACGTGGTATACATGTTTTCTTTTGAGTCATTCCTAAAGTTTACAGAAATTACCCACGTTGAAATAAAAAGAAAATTGTGTTTATCTGACAAAATATAGCCCCCATCGATAAAATACCCCTAGGGGCACTACCCTTGATTAGGTGTAGTTTACCCACGTTGGTAAGTTTTACCCCTCGGGGTAAATGCGTTTATACAACGAATTTGTCCCTAAGAATATATAATTGCCCTGTGGGTAAATCCGCTCCCCCTAATAGTCAAATTTATAAACGGGGCATAAGATTTTATTTGGGCAACTCAAATTTACCTAGCCGGGGCAAATGACTGAAGAAACTGCACTATACAAAACGATCGATGTCATCCTGATCGGCTAGCGTTTGATCACCGTTGCTGATATAGTCTATACCTAACGAGAGTTTCGGCAATCGGACAGTGAAGTCCCTGATCAGACTGCGCAAAAGCGCAGTCTGATCAGGGCCTTCGCTGTCCGCGTGTTACCTAAGAATTTTTTTTCTCATGACACGGCTCGAATGTAGCTACGCTAGAAACGAAGAACCAGACCAGCCTGCGCATCTTCGCACCTGCGCAGGCCGATTTGATCCTTCATTCTTTCCGATTTATATTTCAGGGAGTGCAGAGAATGCATGTGCAAGATGAGTCCAGCTGACTCACAGTCTGGTCTAGGTCTTCGTTGTGTTTTACGTAAAACCGCAAAAGAATTCAATTCTGTTTGTCCCGCCCTAAGTATTAAAAGAACTGAAACGACATAAACATTTATACAAACTGTTTATGTTGTGACGAGACTGCGCAGTCTGGTCCCAGAATTCATAGCGCGGTTCTCTTGGGGCTAGCAGACTGCCCTGGGCATTGCATATATTTTTTATAACGTGATCGGTCGATGGCCTGACCAATAAAGCATGCTGTCTGGAAAATACATGCCGTTAGACAGGTTTGCTCCGAAACAACAACCCATGATAAACAACTTAACGGTAACCTTAAGGTCTGAAAGTACATATGCATTTGACATAATACCCCAGATAAACATGGCCATATGTGTTTACTCTAAATATTCGGACGCAACACTTACCACGCTATGGGCAGATTCAGCAGACGACAAATTGGTGATATTTTTTTTCTTATTTTTCCTAGAAAATAGGATCTGACACTTCATGCAAGTCTAAGGAGACAATCTGCATGAAGTGTCAGATCCTATTTTCTAGGACAAAGTAAGAAAACTATTTCAAAATGTCGTCTGCTGAAATTTTTACCCAGCATGCAAAGTGGTCTCCTCTCAGCTCCAGATAAAGCACTAATATCAACCAAAAAGTACTGATACTGTTCATATTTCTCCACGAAAACACGTTGTCGTTACACATTAGAAGCGCCTCAGCGGGGCGCTTCTAATGAGCATCGACAACATATGTTTTCGTGGAGTAATAAGAAAATAAGAAAAATATCATCTGGGGCTATACACAATTCCTTGTCCTAAAATTTAAACAAATCCATTTTACTTGATGTATCTAAATCTACAAACTGTTGGATGAGTGACAAACAGTGTCGACCCTGATCAGACGCCGCGTTCTGCGGCGTCTGATCTGGGTCTACATTGTTTGCTTAGGCCTGTCTGTCCCAATTCTTAGAGTAAGTAAGGTAATTGAATCAGTCGACGGTGCAGTAAGAGAAGCGCAAAACATTGAAAACATTGAAAACACAGAATTTAAAAATAGCTCATTGATTC
Source organism: Anodontia alba (assembly GCA_964016985.1). Classification (NCBI taxonomy): domain Eukaryota; kingdom Metazoa; phylum Mollusca; class Bivalvia; order Lucinida; family Lucinidae; genus Anodontia; species Anodontia alba. The sequence continues at coordinate 16,535,643 of OZ024822.1, read as the reverse complement.
ATTGGAAAACAATACTGCTAAAAATGCTCTGGCTAATATTGGATCTTAAGCGATAAACAAAACGCGGACGGGTGTACAATGTTTACAGCAATGCCGTAACGTGAGAAAACGTACCTTCTCACATGAGCGCGCAATGAATACTCAAATCAGCCTGCGCCTTCCCGCAGTCTAATCAGTCTTCCTTGTCCACATGAAGAAACTTTGCATCCTAGGCTATCCAAAATGCATCAAGTGAAGATTATGATCAGACTGCGAATGCACAGGCTGATCTGAACCTTCGCTGGACGCACATTTTCGACATTGCAGTTTCTGACGTCGCGGCTCCCATTACGAAAACACGCCTATACATATATATTGAAAATTTTACACCAAAAACGCAAAATTTTCAGATAAAAAATTCTGATATTTTTTTTTCATATTTCTGCTCAAAAACACAGATTGTGGGTACTCGTTAGAACCGCCTCAGCGAGGCGGTTCCAACGAGTACCCACAATCGATGTTTTTAACAAAATAAGAAAAATAATGCATACCCATGTAAACCCCAGTTTTACTATATAACGGGTCAAAATTATATAGGCGTTTTCGTGATACATAAAAGTGACATAGAGAAATGCGAGCGCATGAAAAACCTACAAGATCTGTGCGACCAGCGAAGACTCAGATGAGCCTTCGCATCTGCGCAGTCTGATCAGAGTTTTTGCTGACCGCATATGCCATCTATACTCGCCAGGCTATACAAAGAGGGATAAAAGAGAATCTTTGTCATACTGGGTGCACAGGCTGATCTGAGTCTTTGCTAATCACACAGATCGTATTGTAGGTTTTGTCGTTCGCTGACTCAAATGTGTAGCGCGTATGCGAATATATATCTATACCAGCGTGCGCATTCATAATACAGGCCTTAGACTGGTTCCAGTCTCCAGTGACTAAATATTTTTTTCATAATCCTGTTTGATAATTCACTATGATAAAACCAAAAAAATATCATGACTATAAAGGCTGGTCACTAGTGACCAGCCTCTATAGTCATGATATTACTTTGGTCTTATTTTAGTGGATTATTAAACAGATTATAAGAAAAATTATTTTATCACTAGAGACTGGAGCCAGTCTATACAGGCCTCTGTTCCTTTTTAAGAGACTGGATACACATGGAAAAGTTTCCGCCATTTTTTCAAGGGAAACAACATTTCAGTTTTCATGCATACCAAGCTCCTTCTGAAAAGGGTCTACTTTAAGAGGAAAGGTTAATCCCTCCTTTTAGAGCAGACCCCTATTCAGAATGGAGCAGAAGCAATTTTGAAAGAGGTGTCTCCCTTGAAAGTGTATTCATTCAACTTGCACGAAGTCACAGGCACAGACCGACGGAGTGTGAAGAAAAAGGACATTTGGCAATCCCACTGGCTAGATCTTGTTGGTATTAATCTGTGTGCGAAAATTATCAAAATGTTGTTGAGAGTTATGGCCATTTTCGCTCGATACTGACCATGGACGGTCGGATTCACGTCGATTATATACATGTAGCACACTCTGAGTCAACCTTACGGTCGGTCGGTCGACTTTTCTGCGGTCCGTGCAAATTGTCGAAAGAAAAAAAAAAAAAACACCATATAAAAACATTGTACCTAATAAGTTATTTGCCGACTATCTGTGCAAAATGTTTGTAACCATTTCACCCTTAAAACGCAAGCAAAATTTGTAGCAGACGACAATCTATTTTTTTTCGCTCCGTTTCAGAGAAAATAAGTCTTGAAATTAAATGTGAATCGCCTGCTTGGCAGACAATTCACATGAAATGTCGACAAATTTTCTTTGAAAATAAAAATAAATCGTAATGTCGTCTGCTACAGTTGTGATTGGCGCTTTAAGTGTTAAATACTGATCATTTTAGTTGACCATTTAAATATAGATCATGTGCAGCGTATAATTTGTCAAATATTTTCACAAATCACTTCCGTATCCTGTATGTAAATCCTAATAAACTTAATTAATTTCTTAGCTCAAAGAAGGAACATTGTTACAATCATATGGGTCGCACCAAGCGAAAAGGTGCCTTCGAGCATGCGCAGAATGCACAGATTCATACTGTGCATGCGCAAAGTCTCATCCGGGCATTTTCCTTCAACTGACGAATTGTATAGTCCAATGATTCGGTTAGCGGACAGCGAAGGCCCTGATCAGATCTGGGTTTTCGCTGCCCGCTAATGCCCCGAAGGCACATTTTCGTCTGGCAGGGCTCATATTCCACCAATAATCAATGGTTTCATGTTGTTTACGTGTTACTTATCAGGTTCAGCGATCGGTAAAAGGTTACATAAAGGTCTACGCTTTCGAATTTTCTCGTAAAATAACTCAATCATTCAACCGTGATGCGCAAAAAAAAAAGCGTCAATGACTCAACGCAGTATGATCGGGTCCTTCATTATTATAGTAGATTCAACGGTGCCCATGACCTTTGTTCAGGCGAAAAATTAAATGCTTAACCAGATTCACTGTGAATGTGTATGCGCAGGCTAACTTCGGCTTTCTTATTTTTTTCTTTTTTCGGTAAGATCCTTTGTTCTGTGATAGGGCCATCTCTCATACATGTAAACATCCTGGAGTTGTACCCCTGCATGCCTAGTGTATCCGGTATTGGTGTGTTTAGGGTCAGACAAAAATGTGTCTTCACGCAGGCGCAAAAAGCAACCGTGTTGATCGAACTGTGCAAGTCAATTAAAATTTATAAGCTTTTAAAGCACGTTTATATATGTGCAAACGACAGCTTAAATATTTTTTTTTAATATTTCGGAGGAAACAATAATCGACATTTCATGTGAATCGTCTCATAATAGACGATTCACACGAAATGTCGATTCCTATTTTATCCGAAAAATATATTATAGAACCTGGCTTCTGCTAATGGCACGAGAAAATGGGGGTTAATTGATCGTCTAGAACTGAAGGTAAAGGATACGATCAGAACAATAATTTGGGCCTTCGTCATTTGCCTTAAAATTCCATTTTTTCTGGAACATGGAACACATTAATCTTTTAATCAGCAGCTCAGAGCAATATAATATGTTTAAGATATATTTTCATTTTATAATATTTTCTGCACATGCAGAAAATACATTTTGACCTTTATAAAAACTGTAACAGGAGATTGTTTCGGCAAAATATAACGGCTCTCTCTGTCTCTAAAGGAATACAATTTGTATGGAGGCAGAATGAAATTCCAGGCCTTACTTTCTATGAAAAATAAGAAAACTGCCACTTCTTTGTCAGCTGCTCAATTCACCTGAAGCTCGCTTTAGTAACACTAGATGGTTCATTAAGGCGATCTTGGTCTTAATCACTTCCAGTGTTAATTCAGCACACGATAAATTGATATTTTGCTTCGTTTTTCCCAGAAAATTGGCTTTTACATTTCACACAAATTGTCTTCAAAGGAGATAATTTGCATGGAATGTCAAAGCCTATTTTCTGGGAAAAATAAACTATTTGAAAATGCTATGTGCGCTAAAATGTTTACCCAACATGCTAAGCGTTTATAAGACCATCGCTGTTAATGAGGTATTATCTTGATGACAGACTTATCCATCGATTATTTCCTTGTCTTCCAACTATTTTTGCGCACTGTTCATCATATGATTCATATACAATCTAGGTCTACAGTGTTATGAGTGAACAAACCAAGTACATATGTATAAAACAGCAAACGAAGGAATTGTAACATTTAACGCAAACATTTTAGCAAATGACACTGAGGTCATGAATGACTGGGTTATAATATATATTGAGAGGCAAAATAAGTATAACTAATGTTTTTATTTCTCACCGGAGTTTTACATATGTACATAAATCGTTGATATCATAGTTAAGACCAATCATTTACGCATAATTTGCAACAATTTCCAGGAGATTCTATCATAGAGCAAGGAAATGACATTTACGGAAACGAATAAGAGGTCTAATTCAACATTTGCATATGAGTAGCTTCACTTTAAAAGTGCATTTTGGACAAAGAAACTAACATTTATGCATTTGTATTGCATTTAGTCAATAGAATGATAAAAATGCTGTTTCAACTTCAAATGCCTAATAGAGTACACTGTCAAACAAGGACATGACGTTTTTTGACATTTTGGTTCTTCTTCTGACGGACTGCACTGAATTTCTATGGGTCATTAATTGACATTGTTCTGTTTAATGTAGGGTTTTAGGAGATTTCATCTGTATGTGGTACAAGGAGGCTAAGCCAAGCAACACTTTTCCGAAAAATTCAAGTGAAATTGACCGATGCCACTTCAGATATTGATTCTTTAAATTCCCTATATTTTTTCATTTAAAGGGAGATAATTTGATACGGGGAAGCAATTCAAATTCAGCTTGACGTTATTTGATGCGAATTTCGAATCAAATAACGTTGTGGTTTTACTCAGAGACATTTGTGCAAGACATTTATGAAAAGTAAAATGACATTTGTTATGATTGGAAATGCTGTTTTTAAATAAGGGCTCATAACTCCATAATTTATGACTGCGATAGAATTACCTTTGTGATTTTCAAAGACAGGCATTTGACAAAAATGACCATGAAAAAAAAATTAACGAAAAAAAATTAACACAAGAGCCAGTACTCAAAACTGTATACTTTTTAATGCATTTGAGTATAAAACAGGTTATTTGTTTTCTTGTTCATGAAAATGACACACTTATACATGTAATGCAAACGCTTTTGCAAGATACCTTGACCTTGAGTCTATTAGTCGTTGTTGGTTGAAACAGGTTGCTTTCCTTCCAAACATATATTGGTTTTACGACAAAAAACATGCTAAAAACGGACAAACTAGGCTTTTAACCAATAAGTGAATTCTTTGCTTCAAAAAATTCTTTTAATGTTATAAAACTTCTAAGCTATCCCGCTCTTTTTAATCTAGTTCTCTGAAACAGACCAATATAAAATGTATCCTTTGACTGAACTTACATCTTCCTGACCAAATATTTGGTAGTCTTAATATCGTATTCAATGATGGTTTTGTGTTTTACGTCCTTTTCAACATTATTTAACTCATATTGAGACGATGGAAGGATGTTAATGAAAAGCTCTGTGCCATGAAGCGTCGCACAGTCATGAGTTTCCGCCTCTAGCGGGATTCAAACCCGGGACCTCATGATTCGGTCGGGAGCGCTATCCACTCGGCCACTGACGCTTCCTTAACTATTAGGACAGACAGGACAGAGCAAACAGTACAGACCCAGATCAGACGCCGCAGAACGCAGCGTCCGATCAGGTCTACACCGCCAATCGTCCGGCAGTTTTACACACATTACAATGTAACACATCACGAAAATACGCCTATATAATTTTGACCCCATTGAACCCCACTTTTATATAGTTAAACTGGGGTTTACAGGGTATACATTATTTTTAGTTTGCTAAAAACATAGATTGTAGGTACTCGTTAGAACCGCCTCGCCGAGGCGGTTCTAACGAGTACCCACAATCTATATTTTGAGCAGGAATATGAAAAAAATATCAGATTTTTTCCTTTTTTTTTTTTTTTTGGAGGGATGTAGGGGGGGGGGGGGGAGTTGTTAAACTTTCAATATATTTGAAAAGGCATGTTTTTTTCATGATGTAGCTCAAATTTTAAGACACGTAAGCGCGTATGGTGTCCGAATACTTAGGATAAGTACGTAACAACATTTTTCTTGTTGCCCAGTTTTTTTCTTACATCATTACGTCACCTGGGAGCGGGTGGCCTGGTATTCTCGACTCGCAAGCAAAAGGTCGTGGTCGTGTGTTCGGATCGAGTAAATTTTCAGACCATTAGTACACCATTAGTACACCTAGCTACTCCAAGCGGTCCACATTCTTTCGCCAGAAACTGACGACTGCCCTTATTGAATCAACGGAAGATAGAGAATGACCGCAGAAAATGTTGCTGGACCTAGAAGGGTAGTTACCCATTTCTGGCGAAAGAAGGTGCACATATACTGGTTAACCGCTTAGAGGAATAAGTCTGCCCAGAAAAGGTGTGGATTGGTAAACTGACCGCGGCTCGATATGACCCCACTGGGTTGACTAGGCCATACAACCTCAACTCAATCAGTATGTTGTGGGTACTCATTAGAAGCGCCTCGGCGAGACGCTTCTAATGAATACCCACAAGATATGTTTATGGTAAAGAAAAAACCATCCCAGAATGTTTTTATCAAATATGGAAGCCTTCTGGTGGCCAAGTGGTTAGGGCTCCGAACTTTGACTACAAGGTTCCGGGTTAGAATCCCGCTAGAGGCGGAATTCAGCTCACGACATCACGGCGCTTCACTGCACAGAGCCTTTCATTATCAGCCCTTCGTCGTCTCGATATGTAAATAATGTTGAAAGGGGCGTAAAACACCATCATCATCATCTACTACCCCTCCTTAACAAGTCCTCTGTTTGTAACTTCCATCCCAGTAAGCATTCTTTATAAATCTATAGTGGGCCGTTATCGGCCCGTCAGGGTAGCTGACGGGCCGATAACGGCCCGCTATAGATTTATAAAGAATGCTAGCTGGGATACAGCTCAGCTGCAGACATGAGTGCCTCGTGACAAACAAGTCTAAATATATGCATTGAAAGTGCATTTGAGGTTTTCAGCAGACCTACTAATACAAATGTACCAATATTTCATCTCCACAAGAAAATTAGTCAATACTCACGGCTATATGAGTAGTCGGGAGAAATATTACCATATGAAGTGTGCCAGACAAAAATAACCTTCGACTCAAAGGCCCAGGTCAGCCTGCACATCCGCTTATAGGGCCTTCGCTGTTAGCTGGGCAGAATTTTTGGACAGCGATTATGTAAATGTATCCATGGGCAGAGCTCGGCGCTGATAAGCCCGTCTGCGCTGATACGTATAATGATATGAATCTGCGCCTTTCATATACGGCCTAAATCACCTTTTTCCATAGCGCGGTCCGTAATATGTATCATGGTTGCAAAATATCAAGAGAAAAGAGCCTTGTGGTACACGCAAAATGAGCCTCTACGTCAGAAAACGTACCTTCGGACTGTTGCGCCCAACGAAGATTCAGATCAGCCTGCGCATTCAAGCAGAATAATCAGAATATTCACAGGGCGCATTCTGGATAGCCAAGGATGCAAAGTTTCTTCATCATAGCACTAGTTAAGGCGCTTTTTTCAATCCAAAAGTATTGATTTTTTTCTTATTTCTCCACAAAAACATATGTTGTTGGTACTCATTAGAAGCGCCTCGCCGAGGCGCTTCTAATGAGTACCCACAACATATGTTTTAGTGGAGAAATAAGAAAATATTTACCAGATACCCTCCCTTATCTAGACCTATGTTCATGCGGGCAACGAAGACTCTGATCAGACTGCGTGGATGTCAGAACTTGAGAATGTACATTTTCGAACGTTGCTGCTCAAATGATAACTGATTCTTCCTCCTAATGCTTCCTGCTGTGCATTGGTACACTTTGTTATCCCATGGTGTATCTAAAACAGCTAGATTAGTGACATTCTGTGTTCTGCGACGTCTGATATTGGTCTAGACCTGTCTGTCACATTACTGGTACTCAAGCCAGAGGCCTTGAGGTAATTGGAATGAGTACATTATAATATACCCAGAGTACCACTCGCACTTTTAAAATTGTCTCCATAGCTCCAACTAAGAGGGGTAACAGGTAAAGGCATCACGAAAACACGCCTATATAATTTTGACCCCCATTAACCCCACCTTTATATAGAAAAACTGGGGTTTACAGGGGTATACATTATTTTTCTTATATCTGCTCAAAACATAGATTGTGGGTACTCGTTAGAACCGCGGCGGTTCGTTAGCACCGCGGCGGTTCTAACGAGTATCCACAATCTATGTTTTGAGCAGATATATGAAAAATAAAAGAGGTTTTTATCTGAAATGATTCAGTTTTTGGGGGTGAAATTTTCTATATATTTGAATAGGCGTGTTTTCGTAATGTTTTCTATTTCTACCTGAAAACATCTGAGTACTCATTAGAAGCGCCCCGGTCCAACATACGTTTTCGAGCAGAAAACTTCTTTTAATTGGAAAAAAAAGTGCCTTTTCTGGAGCTATTATACCTCCTAATCCCAAGTAACGCACACTTGGCGATACCCAGATATTTCTGTAAACATCTCGTCATCAGTGTCTCCTGAGAGCTTGCTTCACAGAAACTGACTGAACACTGTGTCACGCTAACCAGGCGCAGTGGCTGCTTTATCACTGGGAGGAATTAACGACTCGGTGAAACAGCTGTTACAGTTCAACCAGTTCAAATGTTAGATACACCTTCAGCGGAAGTAAGTCTTTCAAATTGCTTTGACGGCTGATCCCTTCTGAAAAGGGATCTACTCAAAAAGGAAAGAATTTGCTTCCCTTAAGAGCAAATTTTCCTTTAAGAGTAAGCCCCTTTTCAGAAGGGGGCTCGTTATACAGGAGCAAATAGTTTCCTTTTTAGAGTAGACTCCTTTTCAGAAAGGGCTCAGTGTGCAGGAAAACAAACAGGAAGTCACATCGTAGAATTGGCTCCCTTGGTAAACAAGAAGTCAATCCCCTTGACAGCACATTCTATTCTTCCTTTTAGAGTAGGCCCCTTTTCAGAAGGGGACTGGTATGCAGACCCGGGGGGTAGGGGTCGCAAAAGTTGTCTCCCTTCGAAAAATAGTGGAATTTCTACTAGGTGCATCAGGTCCCGTTAAATCTTTTATCGCTACAGACCATACAGATACCTCTGCAAACAGTGCAGATGTTAACGAGCCGTCTCATCAGGATCTACACTGTTTGCCATTCTGTTATCAATTATAGACTGACCCCCCCCCCCCCCCCCCTCCCCGTTTGCAACAATGGATGCGTCCATATTAAGAAATGGAAGTCCATGTCAGAAACTCGGAGATGAAAGGGTTTATAACATAAACTAAGGACGATTTGATTGCTTGTACTGCCGCAATGATTTCATCGAATCACATTTTAGCCCTGGTGTTGATAAAAGGATCGAAATCACCAGACACATTTTATTTCATACATTGTAATAGACATCTAAGATACGTTCATATCATAAGATTTAAATGCATGTATCATTGCATTTCTTTCAAATTAAACAAATGCATTCCCCAAGTGCATTCAGCATTATTCTGAGCTATCTGACTACAACGGTAGCGGATGTCGAGTGGAAAATTGTCAGCCATGTTATTACCGTTTTATCACTTACATAAATCTGAGTCTACAAAAGAACAATATACAGAATATATACAGTTGACTCTCGTTATCTCAAAAACTGATAAATCGAACTACTGCTGAAGTCAAACTTATAAAGAGCAATATTTGTATGTCTCAACTTAAAATGTGTCTTCGAACATATGCCAGATGCACAGAATCTGATTATCCTGAGCATCTGCAAGTCTCAGGTCCGTATTACTTTCTACAGTGTCCAGTGATTGTGGAAACCATCACGAAACATGCCTTTATAATTCTGACCCCCTTAAACCCCACTTTTATACAGTAAAACTATGGTTTACAGGGTATACATTAGTTTTCTTATTTCTGCTCAAAAACATAGATTGTGGGCACTCGTTAGAACCGCCTCGACGAGGCGGTTCTAACGAGTACCCATAATCTATGTTTCGACCAGAAATATGAACAAGAGGGCCATGACGGCACTGTAACGCTCACCGGAGTATCATAGCACTTTGAGAATCTGACCTAGAACTGATCAAGGCAAACATTCTGATCAAAATTCAAAATGATTATATTAACAAGTAGAACTGATCAAGGCAAACATTCTGATCAAAATTCAAAATGATTATATTAACAAGTAAGACAATGTAACATGTCTAACTGACTGTGAAACAGAGGTTAAGGTCAAATATGGATGACTGAACTCAAGAGGCCATGCTAAGATGCATGCATGTAGTAAGTATCACTGGCTATAGGAGCAATAGTTACTGACAAACTGACCTAAACATAACCACTTCACAAGTACCAAATATCACTCTATATGGATCAATAATTACCGAGAAACTGATCTAAACGGAAAAACTTAATTAAGACAGTCACTGGACAGTAAAATATATATCACCTAGAAATCATCAAGACAAACATTTTGAGCAAGATTCATGATGACCACATCAAAGATGTCAACCCTAGAGTGTCAACAAGGTTTTCCTTTGATTTGGCCTGGTAACCTAGCTTCTGACATCAAGTGACCCAGTTTTAAACTAGACCTAGAAATCATCAAGACAAACATTTTGAGCAATATTTATGATGATTATTTAAAAAAAAAATGTGACCTCTGGAGTGTTAACAAGGTTTTCCTTTGATCTTGCCTGGTGACCTAGTTTTTTACCCCACGTGACCAAGTTTCAAAATTGACTTAGAAATCATCAAGACAAACATTTTGAGCAAGATTCATGATGACTGCTTCAAAAATGTGACCGCTAGAGTCTTAACAAGGTTTTCCTTTGATTTGGCCTGCTGACCTAGTTTTTTACCCCAAGTGACTCAGTATCAAATTTGACCTAGATTTCATAGGGGCAAACATTCTGGGCAAGTTTCATCAAGATTGGGTCCAAATTGTGACCTCTAGAGTGTTAAGAAACTAATTGCTGACGACGGACGACGGACGACGACGGACGACGGACAGAGGTCGATCACGATAGCTCACCCTGAACTTTCGCTCAGGTGAGCTAAAAATATCATTTTTTTTTTTTTTTTTTTTTTTCTGAAAATATTCAGGTTTTGGTGGTGAAATTTTCAATATATTTGAATAGGCGTGTTTTCGAAATGATAATTAGTCTCGTTAGGTCTTTTATTATCTGTTACTTTCTACAAAATGCACTGATTCTGTGAGCAAATTACGCAGTCTGTATCTGGCCCTGCACTGTCCGCATATGGTCGGAGGTACCTTCTCACCTGACGAAGCCAGTTTAGTCATTCCTCAAGTTAAAGACAAGAAAAAAAAAAACATTTTAACCTAGAACTTTTTACTTCGCCGCAAAGGCGCGCGTTTTGGATACTCATTCCAATCGCCTCTCCCATAAGACTCTAATGGGTATCAGTCCATTTTTGTGGAGAAAGACATTTGAAACGTGCCACTGGAAAATCTGTATTCGGGGTCTATGTCGACAGTGAAGGTCCTGATCAAACTGCGCATGCGCAGTTTGATCAGAACCTTCGCTATCCGCTTACAGAATCGTTTGGCTGTGTCATAATACATACAACAAAGACTCTGATCAGACTGTAAAACTGCGCTAATCTGGACCTTTGTTGTTCGCATCAACCCGGGAGACCTCCTTTTCGCATGACGCGCCCCGTTTACATTATCAAGAGATCATCATTTTTTCGCAGCATGTTAAACCATGGTTACTGTCTGACTAATTTCTTTATTTTTGTGACGCACTTTCATGTATCCATATTGATTCTTGGCTGAGTCAAGGATACTGCCTCGATACTAATAAATAACAGACAGTGTTAAATACAGATTTCAAATATAGATGTAATGCGCGAGAGCTCGCCGGCCAAATGTAATCTCCGAGACGAGACATCGTGACACGATCATTTGTCAAATGAATCGTGTACTGTTTTTAGTTCTTCTCATTATTATTAGTAGTAGTAAAATGCATATCTCCAGATATGGCCATTTTTCTTACCGAAAAGAACTGATATTTTTCTTATTTTTCCATGAAAACGTATGTTGCGGGTGCTCATTAGAAGCGCCTCATCGAGTACCCACAATATGTTTTCGTGGATAAATACCGAGGTGCTTCTAATGAGCCCCCCCCCCCCCCCCCCCATCACACACACTTACACAACACTAACTCTCTCTCTCTCTCTCTCTCTCTCTCTCTCTCTCTCTCTCTCTCTCTCTCTCTCTCTCTCTCTCTCTCTCTCCTCTCTCTCTCTCTCTCTCTCATTTGGAGCTATGTAAACAGAAGGAATACACTTTCAGGGGAGACAATATGTTTGTTTTATTAGGGGTTTACGTCACTTTCAACAATCTTTCAGTCATAGCGGTGTCTGAATGTAGCAAGAAGCAAAATGCTCACATTTAGAGTACTGCCTCATTGAAATATCAAGGCCCAGACACATGCAATGATATCCAAACCAGTCACATTATACTGACGCTGGGAGGACCAGTCCTGACTCCTAGTTCTACTTTATTAATGCTGTGCACCAGGCGAAAGGCCAGCTAGTACCATTTTTAAAGTCCCGGAGACGGACCGAACCCATGACCTGCCCGTCAAAAGGCGGACGCTCCACCAATTGAGCCAACAAGCCGGTCAGGAGATCCGATGTCAAATTTCATTTGCCTGTCTTCTAAAAATGGTCTGATCTTAAACGGGAAGAATTTGCTCCTGTAACGACGTGTATGGCACAGCGGCAACGCCGAAACGACGGCATTGTGTAACTACTCGGACAACATTTAGTTATTTCTTTATGCTAAATTTCACGGAAAGCCGTTTTGCATACTTTTTTATTTATTTTTTTTCCTTTCTTCGAGCACACATATCGTCACGAAAACATGCCTATATAATTTTGACCCACTTAAACCCCGCTTTTATATAGTAAAACTGGGGTTTACAGGGGGATAAATTATTTTTCTTATTTCTGCTCAAAACATCTATGTTTTGAGCAGAAATATGAAAAATATCAGAGTTTCTTATCTGAAAATTTTCAGCTTTTTGGAGGTGAAATTTTCTATATATTTGAATAGACGTGTTTTCTTAATATTTTGCAGACTTTTCCGGCTTTTAAGGGGACTGACTACGTCTGGTTGTTTTTTTTCTACAATTTTCTACCAGGGAGGCAACTACTGCGACTTTCTGTTTGTTTTCTTACACACCAAACCCCTTCTGAAAAGGGGTCTACTCTGAAAGTAAAGAATTTGCTCCCATTGGGAGCAAATTCTTTACTTTTACAGCAGACCTCTTTTCAGAAGGAAAGTAACAACAATTCTGACAGGGGTCGTCTCCCTTAAATGTGTATTTATTCCATGACATATTACCCCATGAACACTAGGAAGACATATGCAGACAAATGTACAGGTACATACACGTCATAGCTCCAGACAAGGCGGGTTTTTTTTGTTTTTTTTTTCAACCAAAATTGTTGATATTTCTTACTTATTTCTCCACGAAAATAAATGTTGTGGGTACTCATTAGAAGCGCCTCACCGAGGCGCTTCTAATGAGTACCCACAACATATATTTCCATGAAGAAATAAGAAAAACATCTCCTTCTCTTACCTTCAGCTATGTGCATTCATTGTCAACTTTCTAAAGAAAGATTAAAATTTCAAAACATTGACCGCATTATATTTGTTTGCCTCAAACTAAAAATAACTTTTTCCTGGTTTAAGAGGAAGTTGAAAGAGTCGAGATCATTAATGAACAAGGGCTTCGAGTAAAGACGGCATTAAACATTTTTTTATCATTAACGCCAAAAACTGGGGATTTTTTTTTCTTAAAACGCACGAAGCGTAAATGACCCTTATGCCTTTAAAAATGAAAGCCTATAGATCATTTTTCTATATAATTTTGACCCCGCCCACCCCGCCCACCCCACCCCCCACCGCCTTTATATTCCACTTTTATATAGTAAAACTTGGGTTTACAGGGGTATACATTATTTCTCTTATTTCTGCTCAAAAACATAGATTCTGGGTACTTGTTAGAACCGCATCGCTGAGACGGTTCTAACGAGTATCCACTCTATGTTTTGAGCAGAAATATGAAAAATATCAGAGTTTCTTGTCTGAAAATTTTGAGTTTCTGGAGGTGAAACTTTCTATATATTTGAATAGGTGTGTTTTCGTAATGTCCTCGAATTCCAGTCAGTGTCTTTACTAGTAGAAGATATATGTTGTTGTTAGTTTGAAGTTTTACGTCCCTTTCAACATTATTCAAGTCATATCGAGAAGATGGAAGGATGATAATTAAAGGCTCTGTGCAATGCAGCGCCGTACAGTCATGAGTTGAATTCCGCCTCTAGCGGGATTCGAACCCTGGACCTCATGATCCAAATAGAAAGGAAGGCAATGACTAGAAATCGATACAACTACCTTACACCTTCCGTCCAATACACAAAAGGGAAAAGAAAGACGCACTTAAAGCAACGACACCATGGCACGATCAAAATAAGACAAGCAGAAAGCCACAAGGACAGCCTCCCTCCCAAAAATCGGCCAAACGGCCATTCAAACCAGAAACCCCACTTGAACACACACGCTAATACGGGAGCTAATACGGGAGCATATGTGGATAAGCTCATTTCACTGAATTTTTTTTTTTTTTTTTTTTTTTTTCAACAAAAACATGTGTTGCACTTGTGGGTACTCATTAGAGCATAGCCGATGCACTTATAATGAGTACCCACAACATAGGTTTCCTTGGAGAACTAAGACAATATAACAAGTTTTGATCGAAAATATCTTTATCTGAAGCAACGAGTCAGACCAGGGCCATCGTTGTCCGTTAAGCCCACCCCTAAAAGGGTAATTGAAAAACAGTGCAGACCCAGATCAGACGCCGCAGAATGCGGCGTCTGATCAGGGTCTCCACTGTTTGCAAATGGTTTAGTCGTGTTTCTCTAGGAATATCTTAATCTCACAGCCTGACGTACCTAAAACTGAAATTGGACTATTCCAATATATAGAGAGGGAGAGTCTATTCATTCTATAATGGGTTTGAGGATCCTTGAATACTGACGTATAATATACAATACAAATTCTTTATTGGCATGAAACATATTACAATGCTTTTCGCCAAATATATACACTTCAAGAGAGTGGTTACATATTTCAACATATACATGATAATTATCAAGAAGCAACAACATATGATGCGCAACGCACGAAAAGCCCAGATAGCATTCTTTATAAATCTATAACGGGCCGTTATCGGCCCGTCAGCTACCCTGACGGGCCGATAACGGCCCGCTATAGATTTATAAAGAATGCTTACTGGGAGGCCCCTATGCAATTTACGGAAACGCAGGCCCGAATCAGCCCGCGCCTAATATATCAATGATGGCTCATGGCGCGACTCAAAGTTCCTTTCCAACTTACAAAACAAAGTTACAACATACCCTATATTTACCCTAAATATTGGGACACTTCAGGGCCTAACTACTTACCATATTTATCCTAAATCTTAACAAATCCATTTTAATACCTGCTGATGTACCTTAAAATGCTGGAAGAGTTGCAAACAGTATAGACCTTGATCAGACGCCGCGTTCTGCGGCGTCTGATCTGGGTCTACGCTGTTTGCCTAGGCCTGTTTGTCCGAATTTTAGGGTCATTACAGTAATAAAGACAAACAGACTTCTAATAGAGCACAGTCAAACTGGCACTGCACATCTGTCTACAGGCACAGGCAGTAGAGCGTGTAATTTCCAAAAAAAAAATCAATTATTACTCCCAAAACCATGCGCCATACTTTAATATAGTCTTCCAAACAAAGACTCACATCACCTGCCCGCAACGCAGGTCATATTCCAGATTTTTATAGCAGCAGGGCCCTCCCATGCGAAAAGGTGTCTTTCGGAAATGTAGACTCACATCAATCAACACGCACATCTGTATTTTTACTTCGGACGTTTCGCTGTTTTCCAATCTACATTTGCAGTACATACATGTAATGGTTATTGCGTAAGAGGAATTCACAAGACCCAAACAGATTACGTGAAGGCTCTGACTGATCCGAGACATCGCTGTTCGTATGTGTCGTATCGGCTGACATGGCCAAATTAATCCTGGTAAAATATGTTCACGATCATCGAAAAGGACAATGGTCCACAGAAAATTACTTTAATCAGTCGTTACAAAATAAATGTACAATAACCCATAAAGAAAACTAGGACCAGGACTCTTCGGCACGCGACATGTAGAAACAGGCGCTAAAACCAATACTTTAACACACCTATGTAAATATATAAGCCTCAACGTCAGTAAACGTACCTTCGGAAATATGCGCCCAGCGAAGATTCAGATCAGCCTGCGCATCCGCGCAGTCTGATCAGAATCTTCACGGGGAGCATTTTGGATAACCAAGGACGCACACCTTCTTCACGCGGATAACGAAGACTCTAATCAGACTGCGCGAATGCGCAGGCTGATTTGAGCCTTCGTTTTGGAGCGTATGCCAGAAGGTACGTTTTCGCCTCTACGAGGCCCTTCTAATGAGTACCACAAGATAATTTTTCATGAGTTAGTATTCACTGGCCACGGCAAAGAGTAATCCCGCGCACACGCGAACTGTGCAGACTCAGCTCATCCTGTGTATTCGCAGTCTAAGCAAGGCTACTGCAATTTTTGTTAGCAGACAACGAAACAATGATCAGGGCCCAGTTGTTCAAAGCATCGTTAGCTTAACGAGCTCGTTAGTGGTCAAAATGTTAACTGTTCTAGTAAGTACAATATCTAATTCACAGGTATGTTTTGCTAAAAAAGAAATGTGAGTAGCTTTTGCATTTAAGCTACTCGCATTTCTTTTTTTTTTTTTTTTTTTCAGCAAAAATTTAGCATATATGCCATATTTAATGATCAAAGTTTTAAGGATACGTTAAAGAACGACATAGTTAGTTTTGATCAACTGGACCAAGACTGCTCTGATGCGCAGGCTAACCTGTGCCTTCGCTATCCACATATCCCCGTAGTCACCTGTTCGCAAGACATCTGTCCTGCTGTAAAACTATAGACACCAACCGGACTAGGCAGACAAAATGCGTTCCCCAAAATTTCAATTACACTCTATTAACCCATTTATGCCTAGCGTCCCATAAAAGGGACATTAGCAAACAGTTTAGACCCTGATCAGACGCCGCAGAACGCGGCGTCTGATCAGGGTCTACAGTGTTTGCATTAAAATCAGGAATTTCTTTAAAACAGTCATAGTAAAAACTAACCACACATCCTGCTATTCAGTATTGGAAACAGACCGGTCCAAAGAACTATAGTAGAAGAGTCCATCAGGCATAAATGGGTTAGGTTTTATGCTATTTCTCAGTGGTAAACAACTGTTGCAGACACGAACCCAATATTCCCTTGACGTGGTACTTGAACCCTTTCAGAAATAGGGATTTTTTTTTTCAAGGAAAGAGGAAAACATTCTTTCTTTTAAAAGCAGCACTCACCCTTACCGCCCTCTCCCATGAGAAGGGAGGTTAATATTTTCTTGTCATAGTTACGTTCCTTGAAGGTATATCTATTTCCCATTAAACAACTCAGACATGCAACAAAGGAAACTTATATATATATAATAATAGACATACTTATTGATTAGATCTTTAACAAGTCAATATAAAGTGCATATTGAGCGCTATAAAGGTCATCTGTATATACATGTGATCATGAACGATATAAAACGGGCCTTACACATAGGCAAGATGAACCCAGTAAGCATTCTTTATAAATCTATAGCGGGCCGTTATCGGCCCGTCAGGGTAGCTGACGGGCCGATAACGGCCCGCTATAGATTAATAAAGAATGCTAGCTGGGAAACGTATGATCTGATTATGGCATTCGCTGTTTGCACAAAAGCACATATAATGTAAGCCTCGTAGTGAAAAGACATACCGTCTTATATGTGCGCCAAATGAGGACTCAAAATCAGCCTGCGCATCCACACAGTCTGATCAGAGACTTCGTTGTCCACAAGAAGAAACTTTGCATTCTTGGCTATCCAAAATGCGCCCAGTGCAGATTCTGATCAGACTGCGCGAATGCGCAGGCTGATCTGAATCTTCACTGGGCGCACATATCAGAAGGTACGTTTTCTGACGTTAAGGCTCATGCCAACAGAATGAATATGGACTAAACTCCCTTTCTGTGTTAACGAACCAGAACTGATCTGAGCCGTGCCATCGGAAAAGGTGTCTTCGGATTTGATGCGGACAGCGAAGGCCCAGATCAGACTGCGCGCAGTCTGACCAGGGCCTTCGCCGTCCGCTTACAGAATCATTGGATACCGTAGAATATACACCGATGTTTAACGAAGACCCTCGTATTTAACGAGTTCACTGGCTCATCTTCGGTATGGCCCGGTTAGTTTTCCTCATGTCGAGGCTCTGTCAAAAATGAACTTAGGCATGTAAAGTATATATTATATCAATATAGATCAACTTGCGCGCAGTCTGGTGAGAGCTGCTGACTGCATGATTTGTTCAACAGACTGAGGTTATAATCGATGGGCGGAATCTACGCATTTTATTTGTATATGCTTATAGACATGTTTCGGTTGACGTGGCTCGTACGTACATTGTGAACCGTTTTTACTCTAATAGTCGGTTACTTACCTTACTTGTCCTATTTTTTTTAATTAAGCCATCCTATAACTGAGCAAGTTGGTCGAGATCTTTTCCTGTATATTGTCTTAAACCTTAAAGTGTCGTGCAATCATTTGCTGACGATTTACATGAAGTGCAAGCCTTATTGTTTATTTAAAAAAAAAAAAATAGAAAAAAAATCGTCTGCTCATGTTGTGAGAGGCGCTTTAATGGTAATCATGGAGGTATTAATGTATATTTTCATGCCTCAATCATTTGGAGTATTCTAAATATACTTTTGATTTTTTAAAACCATGTTTTTCGGGTACTCACTGGAAACATCTCGTGCATATGATTCCAAAGAGTACATGATGTAAGAGAGGCTTTGGTGCAAGAATAACAAAAGGTATCCGAAATTATCGGTACTAATTATATCTACTCACTTTGTAGAATATCCTTTCCATTTCACGAGATATTCCGAGCTGCCCTGAAAAGAAAAAAAAAGAATTATATATGCTTACTCAGCTAGCATTCTTTATAAATCTACAGCGGGCCGTTATCGGACCGTCAGCTACCCTGACGGGCCGATAACGGGCCGCTATAGATTTATAAAGAATGCTTACTGGGTAGTCATGATGATGGTTTGGTGCTTTACGTCCCTTTCAACATTATTTAAGTCATAGACAATGGAAGGACGATGATGATGAAATGCTCTGTGCAATGTCGTGCAGTCATGAGTTGAATTCCGCCTCCAGAGGGATTCGAACTCAGGACCTCGCGATCCGGTCAGGAGCGCTACCCACTCGGCCATTGTGGCCGAGTGGGTAGCGCTTCTGTCTTCGGCGGGCCACCCAAACGTTGCTGCTCTGTCATGAATAAGCGAAATGTTCAAGCCCTGATCCATAGCATGTCCTAACATCTCCATTCATATATGCCCCTTGACCTAGCTAAACAGTGTAGATCCAAATATACATGTACCTATATATAGTATACCTAGGCAAACAATGCAGATCCTGACAAGCCGTCTCATCCGGATCTACACTGTTTGCCATACTTCCATCTGTGTTTTGACTGACATTCGTGGCACCAATTTGCATGAATGGACGAGGCAAATGCAAAAACTAAATACTGTTTGAAACGCTTAGAGATAAAAGAGGTAGGTGGCTGTACAGTTTGGTTCAGGGATGCTTTGTTTCTCATCCAATGTACTCTCCTGACGACAAATTATTGACGTTTTCTTATTTTGCTTAGAAAATGAGGCATGCACTTTAATTCATATGGTCTCCAAGGAAATTGTGTCACTGAAATACTACACTAAGATTTACTTCACATGTACAGTTTAAATTAATTTTCTTGCTGACACCGTGACACGTGATTAGGTCACAAGTTCTCGCAACCTACGTCATGGTCTCTTCACCCTTCAAAATAAATACATATTCAGTTCTTTCCTGACAATGGTAAACAACAATTACCATTACCGTATTTACCGTAAGTATTCGGACTGGTCTGAGCAAACAGAACGCGGCGTTTCATCAGGGTCTACTCTGTTTGCCATTCGTCCAGCATTTTCTAGACACAACAGCAGTTAGTAAACTGTACTTGTTCAAATTTAAGAACAAGTATGGTGAGGCGTTAAGGTGCCCGAATACTTAGGGTAAATACGGTAGTTCTTTCCTGATAAACGGTAAACAACAATTAAATTTACACAAAATATAAAGTCACGGCTGTTCATACTTGTATACATATGATCTATAAGTCTAGATAAGAGTGGGTATCATGTATATAGTTTTTCTTATTTCTCGACAAAAACATACGTTGTGGGTACTCATTAGAAGCTCCTCAGTGAGGCGCTTCTAATGAGTACCCACAACATATGTTTTGTCAAGAAATAAGAAAAATACAGAAACTTTTGGTTGAAAAAAACGCCTTAGCAAGAGCTATGTTATATCTGTAACCCATACAACTATTAGGACAAACAAGCATGAGCAATCAGACCTAGAACGTGCCGTCTGATCAGGGTATACAGTGTCCGATACACATCTCACAGATTTTAAATACCGTTAGACAGAGAAGACGTGTTCAAATTTTACGATACGAATAGTACGTTGTTAACCGATTAATGTCTGACGTCACATCAAAGGGCACGGGTAAACATTGCAGACCCAGATTAGACGCCGCAGAACGCGGCGTCTGATCAGGGTCTACACTGCTGACTTTAAGTACAGGACTTTGTAAAACATGATAAAACACAAAGCAAACCAGACCTCCTTTAATTACAAAAGAATCTGACCATAAGTGTCTAGGCATAGATGTGATAAGGTGTCGTATATACAGGAATGTTCTATAGAAGAGATGTACATGAATGAGGCAAAAGTATATGCTTACATAGGTCATGCAAGAACGCACAAGCCATTGTAGCATCTATGTAGGTTACAATGCCCTCGACCTTACAAAGATTCAGACACTGGTGTACGGAAACTTCTGGTCTTAGAATGGTCTGGTAAAATCAACATCATAGCTCCAAATAGGAGGGGGTACCAAGTAAATATTTGTTATTATTTCGCCATTAAAGCATACGTTGTGAGTACTCATTACAAGCATCCGCCACATATGCCAAGCATCAAACCATCCTAGGATCGGCGAGTGGGCAGGGGGTGGTGGATTTTGGAACGGTCAAACCACGAACCCATCTCATTCATATACATGCACAAATCAAATTAAAGACTGATTCGTATATGTATCATGCCAGTCTGAAACCCAGTCATATACTGCATGAGATAAATGAAAATACAGTTTTATAAACTTCTGAAAAATGGGGGTATGGAGAGTCATACACCAGAAACTGCGAAAGGCAGACCTTTAAATATATTTTAAAAACAGCCTGTACCATGTGATATAAGGGATCCGACCCCCTCCTCCGACCCCACCCCCACTCAACCACATCCCCTCCCGGCCCTCGACAGTCTACTTTTCTTCTTCCTACTTGATGTATTAAAAAAGAAATATGAATATCAACGTCATTTTTTAAGTTTGCGTTAACGTTTAATTCAAAGTTTAAATTATTGACTTATTAATGTAGATACAAGGGTTACACAGCATTTACATTATATAAGTACAGCAACTTATTGATTGGAAACCTTTTCTTTTTTTTTCTTTTTTTTTCGCCTGTTAATTCATACTTTTGTAAACTGACACTCTTTGCTTTTGTAACAGCTGGCAAAAATGATATAGACATTGATATTAAAACATCCACATACCTTTCTCCTACGCTTCCTTTTTATATAATCCGCAATAAACACACGATCTGCCATAACGTTAACCAATGCACAGATTGATATCGAAACTAGAAACTTTTGTAAACATGGTTAGAGCTGGGGCTAAAAATAGATTTACATCTGACGTCAGAGGTCATGTTTACATGCTGTTGGATGGTTTCACAACGCGTAACCACGCCGATTAAACAAAGATAAACGAATCGATACGACTGTTACTGTTTTGGGAAACGAACAAATATTGCTACTTCGTACGAAGAAAATACCTCATGTGAAGAAATTGTCAATACATTATTAACATTCGAGACATTTCTCTGTATTATGAAATAGACAATTTAGTAGTCGTGATGGTCACGGATATTTTAAGAGAAATGACACAGTTATAAGTTATAGTCACCTGTTCTCAATAATGACGACACCCAATCCATATCACGAAACGGCGGAATGTCAGTGTTGGGGTTTAACGACACATCAACTCTTGTGGGTCATTTTGTGTCGTCTCCCAGAGAAAGGGAGAAAAGAGCTAGAATGGATAGTAGAGGAGATGAGAGGGACAGGGGAGAAAGAGGAAAATGATTGAAAGTGAAGAAACGGAGGAAATAAAAATATTCCCTCTCTGCTCTTACCTGCTGCAAGGATAGCACGCTGTGTCCAACTGTAGGCCAGTTGGATGAACCGGTGACGCAAGATACAAACCTTCCTAGCTAGCATTCTACATAAACCTATAGCGGGCGGTTATCGGCCCGTCAGCTACCCTGACGGGCCGATAACGGCCCGCTATAGATTTATGTAGAATCTTGGACCCAATATACATTATTAGGTCCGAGGTAGAATGCTTACTGGGTTTGCCTCACACAACCATCCCCAGGAATGTCAATGCAAATACGAACAGCTCAGCAAGCGCCTTCGTGCAAGCTGATCAAGATCACCACTTTGCAAGCAAGTCTGTAGTACATATACCCCAAGTCAACGAAAATACACACGTGTACACATGTTTTTTGTTGTTCATTTCGAGAACACGCCTATTCAATATATTAAAAATTTTACAACAACAAAAAAAAGGAAAATTATCTGATAAAAACTTCTGATTAATTTTCATATTTCTTCTCAAAACATAGATTGTGGGTACTCGTTAGTACCACCTCGGTGAGGCGGTTCTAACGAGTACCCACAATCTATGGTTTTGAGCAGAAATAAAAAAAAATAATTATACTCCTGTAAACCCCAGTTTTACTATGTAAAAGTGGGCTTTAAGGGGGTCAAAATTATATAGGCGTGTTTTCGTTATGATCGTGTTTTTTTTTTTTTTTTTTTTGTTCGTTTTGTTGGTATTTTTTTGTTCTGTGTTGTTGTTGTTGTTGTTGTTGTTGTTGTTTCTGCGTGCCCCTAAATAATTATATGAGGGCGTTATTTCACTGTCAGTCACTATCCGTAATGAATTCGTTTTGTGATTACGAGATCTGAGCCAGCGCACGACAAAACCTTGCTTTCGCTCATTGTCATTATTTTGAGTTCGTTAAAATAACATGGCGCACCATGATGCAAGTCCGGGTTTGCAGGGGTATACATTCGGTGACATTTCGCGATTCGATTTATATTTCATCGAGGGCCCATCGAATTATCCCAAACCACCCAAAACCACGCCAAAACACCATTGGTAAAATATACAATATAGGTCTATTTAGACATATATTGTATATGTATATACATACAAAAATACATTTACTGATGCATTTTGGTGCATATATAGGTCTATTTGCTCACTTGTATTGATGTAGTTTGTTTCTAAATTTATGACCTAATCTGCTTAACGTTTTATGGCATTGTACTGTTTAATAATAGTATGTGTTAAACTCGCCCTGTCACGTTAGCCCAAGGATAAATTTTTACCCTTAGTTTTCAGCTGGCACCGCGCATTTGAGAGGTTGCTGATGACATCCCATACCAAGAGTTATCTTTCTTGCTGGGTACGCCCAGGCATATTTTCGACAGAATTTTAACGTACTTTGAGCATCAATATTTTCCTTGTCTCTTGGCAAATTCTGATCAAATTTTATTTATTTGATTCTTATATATCTAAAAATAATCACAGCGAAGTTTCCAGTCCCTTAGACTTTTCATCATCGGGGTATAATGACAGTAAAATGGTGTTAGTTGTCTCCAACTTGGCTGATAAAGGGAGAGTAATCTTACAAAACTCCGGCCTATGCAACCTCTTAATCCCCTACAAATAAACTTTAACTGTCTTAAATTGGATGTAAATCAATAATACAAGAGCAGCAAAGTCAATAAATACATTAAATATATACAAAAGAAAAGTGGTTTGGGGTAGTTTGGGTGATTTTGGGTCGTTTGGGGTAATTCGATGGACCGATTTCAACATCTTAGTTTAAACATATTTTATTTCATTATAATACATGTGATACATATATAAACAGCTCAAGTAAAGGAGGGATTAGAACGAAAGCACGAGTGCTTATAGAGTTCATCTCCCAAGCATGTAATAACTTGTCGACTTTATGGCGATAACATGTTTTACAACAAATGAAACAAAATAAGCATTTAAAATGTAGTAAATAAATTGAAAACGAGAAAGAAATAAAAATAACATAATAAATGAAATCAGTTTAGGAAATAAGAAAAAAAAATATATGTATATAAACCTCGTAATTAGATGTAAGATGGGTGGCGCCTTTAGGGGGTAATTTGGATTGCCTTAAATAGCCAGTTAGTGTGGTTATACCGCTACAAGTACATTTTGAGCTCAATTAGGTTGAAACCGTTTAGTTTGTAAAATAAACGCTTGTACTTTTTCAAATATTGTTGTATTAATTTCTGGTGACAAAGCTTTATCACCATATAGTAGAAGATTTAGGCTAGGATTCTGGTAATGGGAAACAGCATCCAGAAGTACAGTTCGATGAAGCTGGTAATTTCCACAATGAAAAAAGAAGTGTTGCGCATCCTCGACACTGCCACAAAGACATAAGGGAGAGTAAGACATATTCTTTAAGAAAAGATCTAATTTTAAAGAGCTACAGTTTGTTCGCAGCCTGGCGTGAAATATTTGAGCTTGTCTGTTTCCAGCGTAATAGTATTTTGGAGTTGAATCTTTGTCTTTGTTAAGAAAGTACTTAAAAGAATTAGTTGAGTCTGACTGCTTGGCGGTAGAAGGTAAACTGTTCCATGCTCTTACAGCTGAGGGTAAAAATGAGTTATAAAACAAACTAGATCGAGCTTCAACAGTTTGTAAATCATTAGAATTTCTCAGATTATAACGTGATACATTGCTGACAGTTTGTGGAACAAGAGAGGATAAGTAGAGCGGAGCGAGAGCGTTTGTCATCTTATAGAATAAAGTCAGTTTATGTTTCCTACGTCTTTCGTCTAGAGAATCCCACCTTATTTCTCTATATAATGCAGCGATTGAGACTAGTTTGGTTGCACCTGTTGCTATTCTAGCTGCTTCAATCTGAATTTTTTCAAGTTCCTGTTTTTAACATCTTGAAATTTTAAGTTTAGCTCTAGACATACTTTTTGATAATAATAATCCTTTCTTTACCCATTTATACCGAATAAAGTCTCCTGCCTTAACTCTTTGGACTGGTCCATGTCCAGTAGAGTGGGTGCCTGTTTTTTCTTGGTTTTTTTTTTTTTTGTTTGTTTGTTTGTTTGTTTTTTTTGTTTTTGTTTTGTCTTTTTTAATTTATTAACACGTTTTATAGAAATTTCTGTGTTTCATTTAAACAAGCTAGACCCTGATCAAACGCCGCGTTCTGCGGCATCTGATCAGAGTTTACACTGTTTGTCAATGTCTTTTATGGGATGCTGGGCATTATGGGTTAAAATAGGGCTGTTATATTTAAAAAAAAAAAAAAAAAAAAACCTGCTTAAACTTAGATATTCTAGTTATGAGTTAGTCTCTCAGCTTTCTTTTTCGGCGTTTACATTGTAACTTTAATATCACATATTTTACTGAAGGCTGAATAATCGCATTCGTCATTTACATGTGTTTGCAATAGAAAGGTCATGAATTAAAATAGCATATTTCTCATAGGCATGTTAATGTTGAGGTTACGAAAAACAAGAATAAGTGAATTAATTAATTAATTAAATTAATTATGTATTTGCTGAGTTATAAATATAAATGGTTTTGGTTGTTCTTATTAAAAATTAAAATAATAACTGTAGTTGTTTGTTTGTTTCTCTCTCTCTCTCTCTCTCTCTCTCTCTCTCTCTCTCTCTCTCTCTCTCTCTCTCTCTCTCTCTCTCTCTCTCTCTGAAGAAAGTTACTGTTCCAATAGTTACTGTTCCAGTGCTCTTTCTCTCTCTCTCTCTCTCTCTCTCTCTCTCTCTCGCTCTGAAAGTTACTGTTCCAATGCTCTCTCTCTCTCTCTCTCTCTCTCTCTCTCTCTCTCTCTCTCTCTCTCTGAAAATTACTGTTTCAGTGGAGAAGTCTGCACTTAGCAGAGCATGAGCAGAGCATGCGCGTATGTGTTTACAGGTGGATCTCAATGGAAACAATGCCTAGCAAAGCTGCAGTGCCCCCATCTCAGCTATCATTTACACTAAACCCGTATCTACCCTAAATATGGGGCATCTTCAGGGGATTTGATAACCTTCACGGGAGACAACTCTGTTAAATTGTTTTTGCTTCCCTTCTGAAAAGTGGTTAGAGTGGTTTAGAGAAGACCCCTTTTCAGAAGGGCCTTTGTGTGCAGGAAAGTAGAAAATAAAATCAAAAGAGTTGCATTTCTTGTAAAAAATGACAGAAATGCCGTCCGCTTACAGAATCATATAATACTGTAGAATACACCGATGTTTAATGAAGACCCTGATCGGATTTAACGAGTTCGCTGGCTGATCTGGACCATGACTTTTCGACATGCCCCGAATAGTTTTTCTCATGTCTCGGCTCTGTCATAACTGAACTTAGCCAAGTAAAATGTATATTTAAGCAATATATGTCAGCTTGCGCGCAGTCTGATGAGAGTTACTGATTGAATGATTTGATCAACAGGCTGAGGTAAATCGATGGGCGGTGGGCGGACTTTACGCATTTCATAATTTCATATATGCTTGTAGACATGTGTCGGTTGACGTGGCTCATACGTATATTGGTGGAACATATTTACCCTAATAGTGGGATACATTAAGTAGACACTAAAAAGAGAATTGATGCATTTTCAGAAGAGGCAGCTGTCAGATAGTTTCCCTTCCATCTGAATAGGGATGTGCTCTAATAGGAATAAATTCGTTCTTCTTGGGAGCAATTTTTTTTTACTTTTAGAGGAGACCATTTTTCAGAAAGGCATCGGTGGGCAGGAGAGCAAAACAGGAAGTCGCAATATTTGTCTCCCTTGTAAAAATGGTGGAAATATCTACCATGTGTTTTCAGTTCCATTTACTCCTTACCACACGTCCTTAAACTTTAACGAGCCAGTCTATTTTGCTACCTACAGTCGACTCTCGGTATCTCGACTTCGCTTAGCTCGAATAACCCCTTATCTCGAAGCGAAAATCTGGTCCCTGTTTTAACATTGAAATCTAACTACAGGTAACAAAATGTGGAAAAGAGGAGATATTGCGTCTAAGGAGCAATTTCTCTTCTTTTCCATAATATTTTCTATATTTCTCTAATATCATGAGTCAAATTCATTTGTGAAATGTGGTTGTACGGTTTATTTTTCCTCAATTCTGCAAATCTGATATGTTGAGGTATGGATATCCCGATGTATTTCAGAGTCCCTTGGACTTCGAGATAACGAGAGTCGACTGTACTGATGTGTCAAAGTCTGCAAGATGAGTAATGAGCAAACTGCAGACAGTCGTTTGATATGGTTCTACAAGATTTACCCAGGCCTGTCTATCCAAATACCGTTATTACTTTAAATATTAGTACATACCAACTCTTCCCATACTTGCCCTAAAATTTGAATGTCATTTATACTACCTGTTGGTGTGTCTAAAACTGCTAAATCATCACGAAAACATACCTATATAATTTTGACCCCTTTAAACCACACTTTTATATAGTAATTTTTTTTCTTATTATTACATTAGTTTTCGTATCTCTGCTAAAAAAATAGATTGTGGGTACTCGTTAGAACCGCCTCGCCGAGGCGGTTCTAACGGGTAACCACAATCTATGTTTGGAGCAGAATTATGAAAAATATCAGAACAGTCAGTTTTTGGTGGTGAAATTTTCAATATATTTTAGTAGGCGTGTTTTCGTAATGGAGTAGGCAAACTGTAGACCCTAGTCGCTTGATCTGGGTCTAAGGTGTTTGCTCAGACCTGTCTGTCTGTCTGTCTGTCGGAATACCATATGTAGCATATTAGGACATTTTACCCCGTTTACATATTTGTCATAAATTTTGACATGTCGGTTTGTGCTACCTGCTGATCTATCAGAAACGAGTTGATAGGTTACAAACAGTGTTGACCCTGATAAGAGGTCGCAAATTATAGGATATTGTTTTGTACCTATACAGGCCAGTAAAAAGAAAGACATTGTGTAAAAGAAAAATGAACTACATGTAACCGGCTCGATCTTGTTCAGATATTTTCAATGCACTGTTATATCCCTTTTTGGGCAGTATTCCTATTCTACTGGACCGCTGCTAGCAGGCACACAACGTTGAGACAAAGTCGTATTAACAAGACGTTGCATCGAACTCGATGCGACGTTATTTCAACGGTGTGTCCCCACTGTGCAGTTGCCTTACTAAAATATACGTGTCCCAGACACGTGTAAAATGCATTCAGAATTGACGTTTGACTAGGAATCATACCTTGGCGGCCCGAATCAGGACGGGTCGACCTGAGACCGGGTGGAATGTTGTGTCGCGTGTCTTGGACACGATATTTCAACAAGGCAACGGTCCAGCAGGCAAACAGCCATGAAACAAATTCAACGTGAATTAACGTTAATACGACATTGTTTCAAAGTTGTGAGCCCCCATGGGCAGAGTCGACCCAGCGGGCACATGACGTTAAAAAAACGTCGCATCAACGTTGATGCAACGTCATGACGTTTCATCGACGTTGATACGACATTGTCCAAACGTTGCCTGTCCGCTTGAGAGTGTGCGCATACTGGCCTAAACATTGTTCGAAAATGACGCTAGGTTCGTACGTGTCCGTGCTTCCTGGCGTTATCAACCCGTCAAGAATCCCGCAGTTCGTTCTAGAAAGTCAGTATCGGAACTCTATGAACTTCCTGAATCCTCGACAGCGGCTGACAAGTTATTCATATCGATAATTAGAGCAGCTGCAAATACCTGCCTCATTACACGTGCGCCTGATAAATACGTACATAAAACATATTAGTTGGATTGAAAGGAAACTGAAAATAAGAAGACTTTTATCATCTGGGCCGCCCCATGCGAAAATGTGTCTTAGGGCATATGCGGATAGCGAAGGCCCTGATCAGCCTGCGCATCCGCGTAGGCTGGTCAGGGCCTTCGCTGTCCGCAAACAGAATCATTGGATACTAAAGAATGATTCATTGGAGAGCAAATGCCCGGAGAGACTTTGCGCATATGCAGGATGATGTAACTCTGGAGTTATGCGCATTTTCGAAGGCACCTTTTCGCTTGACGAGGCCCAATCCTTATGAGGTGATCTTTTGTAATCACACGCCGTCTGTCTACAAACAAGATTGTCAATTGAAAGGGTGGCTTCCACCAACGAAGGTTCGGACCAGACTGTGCCTTTGCGCAGTCTGATCAGGCCTGCAGAATCATTGGACAGTGTGGAATGTACAATGGGCTGGCAAAGTCTCTGATGCAACTGTGCGGATGAACAGTGTGATATGAATCTCCACGTTCACACCGTTTGGCTCAACTTTCAGGGGAGGTAACTATCATAATTACTACACCACCTTTCTGAAAAGGTGCATACTATAAACGTAACGAGTTTGGTTATTTGAAAGTAAATTCCTTTTCAGTTTGGAGGAAAAATCAGTTTTATAGTTGCCTGTCCTGAAAGTGTATTTTCTCGTTTTAAGTAACATATAACTATAGAATAGTAACACTGATCAGCTTGCATTCTACTTAACCCATTATAGACTGAATAGACTCCCCCACACTATATATTGGAAGAGTCCAATTTCAATTTTAGGTACGTCCGGCTATGACATTTAGATATTCCTAGAGAAAAAGTGGCTAAGCTATTTGCAAACAGTGGAGACCCTGATCAGACGCCGCGTTTTGCGGCGTCTGATCTGGGTCTGCACTGTTTGCCAGTTACCCTTTTAGTGGTCTCCAGACTACAATGGGTTAAATCTATATTGAACCGTTATCGGTCCGGCAGGAATCCTGTCGGACCAGTAACGGTCCGATATATATTCAAGCAGAATGCTAGGTGGGTGTTTTCCGTACATGTAACAACAGTAAACAGCTACATTAAAAACTTGCTCCCCGGCTTCTCCGGTTTTCGCTTACCTTTGATGAACGATCGACTCGATATAAGTAAATATTCTTGAAAGGGCCGTAAAACACAAATAAAAAAAATAAAAATAAATAAATAAAAAAAAAAACACATGCTCCGATTGCTAATCTGATACTGTATAAAACTTATGAATGTTATGCGCCAAACTGCATGCATGGTTGTTAACCAAGTTATGGGTTATAAATTTGCTTCCTTCTTCAATTGTATGAAGGTGAGTCTGACCTCAGATTGAAAGACGACTTCTCCAGTCTCTTTCAAAAGTTTGACGCCTGACTAGTGCTGTCTCTGGTCCGGTGCTTCGTGGTCCTACTTGGGGTGTTCTTTTACTCTCTTCAGATCAGCATTGAGCTCTATACTTTGTTTCACCATAGTTTTATGATTCTGATTATATGTGTTTTAATGTGACGTGTCATTTGATTAGGTAGAAGACTATGCGGACCGAACATATGGGCCTCGTCAAGAGAAAAAAAATTCTTCGAACATGCGCTAACTATATGGCTTCACACCATCCTGCACATGCGCAAAGTCTCATCCGGGCATTTGCTCTCCATTCATACTTCCTATAGTTTGCGACAGTGAAGGCCCTGATCAGACTGCATGGATATGCAGGCTGATCTATGCCTTAGCGGTCCGCATATGCCCGAAGACACGTTTTCGCAGGGTTCGTCACATAATTCATAATTTTGCGTTGCATCAAATTAAAGGAAAAGGGAGATGTTTCAACCGCACGGTGGTCAGCTTCTTCAATGGCTGGCCGCTTTGTTTTCTCTTTTATTTCTGTTTGTGTTTTCATTTGTTTTGCATTTTTGTCAGGGGCTGCTTCAGCACGTAAGTGTGAGGTTTCCAAGTAAAGATACTCCAAGACTTGTTAGTTTATCTGCATTCCAAGGTGTTCCTAAGTTGCAGTTCTTCTTTATTTGCACGATGGTTACCCAGTCAGCATTCTACGTAAATCTATATCGGGCCGTCATCGGCCCGTCAGGGTAGCTGACGGGCCGATGACGGCCCGATGTAGATTTACGTAGAATGCTAGCTGGGTATACAGTGAACCCTCGTTACAACGGCAGCGTTTGTTCCGAAAGATATTGCCTATACAGTGAACCCTCGTTACAACGACAGCATTTGTTCCGAAAGATATTGTCTATACAGTGAACCCTCGTTACAACGACAGTATTTGTTCCGAAAGATATTGCCTATACAGTGAACCCTCGTTACAACGACAGTATTTATTCCGAAAGATATTGCCTATACAGTGAACCCTCGTTACAACGACAACATTTGTTCCGAAAGATATTGCCTGT
This sequence comes from Anodontia alba, assembly GCA_964016985.1. Lineage (NCBI taxonomy): Eukaryota > Metazoa > Mollusca > Bivalvia > Lucinida > Lucinidae > Anodontia > Anodontia alba. Next base: position 16,504,336 of record OZ024822.1, on the reverse strand, counting down.
ACAGTGAACCCTCGTTACAACGACAACATTTGTTCCGAAAGATATTGCCTATACAGTGAACCCTCGTCACAACGACAACATTTGTTCCGAAAGATATTGCCATTTACCCAGTGGGCACACAACGTTAAAGTGACGTCGTATCAACAAAGATGCGACGTGATCACGTCGCATTGACGTTGATACGACGTAATTTTGATGTTGTGTGCCTGCTGGGTAAATATTTAAATGAATTTGCTGTTGTAAAGAATTCTTAATGAGCAGAATGATATGCAACAAATGCCATGTTCTATTCTTATTTCTTCATAGAACATATGTTTTGGAAATTTGTTAGAATCGCCTCGGGGAGGCAATTCTAACAAATATCCAAAACATATGTTTGTTTGTGTTGAGGTTTTACGGCCGAGTCAACCCAGTGGGGTCATGTCGAGCGCGGTCAGTTTACATAACCACACATTTACTGGGCAGGCTTAGTCCTCTATGCGGTTAACCAGTATTGTGCACATTCTTTCGCCAAAAACTGACAACTGCCCTTCTTGTATCAGCGGAAGGGAGAGAATGACCGTAGAAAATATTTCATGATCAATCTCCACGAAAGAATGTTGCCGAACTCGGCGGGGGTTGAACCCGCGACCTCCTGGTCTCCAATCGGACGGCGCATCCAACTGAGCCACCGAGGCCGGCCCAAATATGTTGCTTGAAGTATTGAATAATAATGTTTCTGCATAATTTCTGATCAACTATCACCTCTTGAGAGAGGGTTTTCGTGCTAGTCAAATTGACAATATAACGAAATTTGTCATCGTACATGTATCGAGTGTCGGAATAATGAGGTATAATATATATTATAATAGGCTTTTGCAAACAGCATAGATCCAGACGAGACGGCTCATGAGCCGTCTCATCTGAATCTACGCTGTTTGACGTTCTGTCTTTCATCTTTTCGTACAAACTTCTTTCCAAGCGATAGTTTGTTAAAAAGAAAAAAAAGACGACAAATGTCGTCTAGAAATTGGCACCGAAAGAATTAAACTGACGCAACGTCAGAAAACGTACCTTCGGACATGTGCGCCGAGCGAATATTCAGATCAGTCTGTGTATTCGTACAGTCTGGTAAGAATCTTCACAGAGCGCATTTTGGATAGCGTAGCTGAAAAGTTTTTGTTGTAATTCTAGCATTGTTGTCACCCACAATACTGTTGCATGCATTGCTTGCTGTTTTATTGTGATGCTAGTTAGCATTGTGTCATCATCTTCGATGGCTGCCGCTTTTGCTTTCTGTTTTCTGTTTGTTTTCTTGTGTTAATGTTTGAAGCTGCATCAGGGGATGTGTGAGGTTTCGCGCGAGTAAATCTGGGCTGCGTTCTGGGCCCAGTTGTTCAAAACTAACGATGTCGTTAGTAAACGATTCGTTAAAATTTTAATTGAGTGATACGCAAATATGCTGAAATCTTTTGCTGAAAAATGTGAGTAGCTTTTGCAGTGCAAAAGCTACTCACATTTTATCAGCAAAAAATATAAAAATATTGTGTATTGAATCCGCTTAAACAGTTAACGAAATGACCCTTAACGAGCTCGTTAAGTTAACGACGCTTTGAACAACTGGGCCCGGAAGTACAAAGTGATAGCGAATTTCATTACGAAAACACACCTATTCAATAAACTGATATTACCACCAAAAATGAAAATTTTCAGATAAAAATTCTGATATCTTTTTCATATTTCTGTTCAAAACATAGAATGTGGATATTCGTTAGAACCGCCTCATCTCTCATTCTTTTGATGCCTCTGGCAGGCTGTGCTTCGTGAGTGTGGCCTTTCCTGGGTATTAACTTCATTTATATTTTTTACTCATGAGCCGGGCACAACATTTTCTACAAGACTGCATGCGCGCCCACTGCCCAGCGAAGACTCAGATCAGCCTCTGTGTCCGCTCTTTCTTATAAGAGATTTGCAGGGCACTCTGTGGGTAGCCATGGAACCAAAGCGCCTTCGGGCTGACAGCTAAGAGTGATCAGCCTGCGCGGGTATTAGTATTTTGTTCAAGGAGATTTTAGCAACACAATATGTACGCTCAACTATGAGCGCTTACAACTCTGTTTGTCTACGAGGAATTGAGTTAGCGATCTCTGTGCAAGAGAGTACACAATATGTTGCTGAATGTAGCTGCAGTGATTAGGAAAAAAGTGACAGATATAACATTTGATAATTCTCTCTCTCTCTCTCTCTTTTTTTTTTTTTTTTTTTTTTTTTTTCATTTGATAGATAATATATAATCGATCAATACTTTCGAATGTAGATTTTCGTGTTTATTCATGCCATTGCATTTCCAGCACAACTCTATAGGGAGACGATGGCAGACATATCACCTTATACCTTCTTGTTTAAAGCAATATGGAATTCTGTTTAAAGGCATAAAAATTGCTTTTTAACGCTTCTTATGCTGGGTAAAAAATCAGCAGACGGCTATTAGAAATATATTTTCTCATTTTCCCAGAAAATAGGCTTTGACATTTCATGCAAATTGTTTCCTTATGAGACAATTTGCACGAAATGTCAAAGTCTATTTTCCGAAAACAAAAGTAAAAAAAAAAAAAAAAAAAAAAAAATTCATAACTTGTCATCTGCTGAACTTTCCCATAAAGTAGTAAAGGGTAATAAACAAAAATAACACTGTTTCCGTTTTTAGTGAAAGAAATAATAATTTACTTGCTCTTTTTGATGCTGATTATTCTGTAATTATTATCACTGACGTTATAAACAATGGGCTGTTGACAAAATACCTATATATTACGAAAACACGCCTATTCAAATATATTGAGAATTTTACCACCAAAAAATGAAAACTTTCAGTTGAAAAATTCTGGTAGTTTTCATATTTCTTCTCAAAACATAGATTGTGGGTACTTGTTAGAACCGCCTCTGCGAGGCGGTCCTAACGAGTACCCACAATCTATGTTTTGAACAGAAATAAGAAAATTAATGTATACCCCTGAAACCCCAGTTTTACTGTATAAAAGTGGGATTTAAGGGGGTTAAAACTATATAGTCGTGTTTTCGTGATATATTAGCCACAACATGAGAAAATGTACCTTCTGTATGTGTGCCGAACGAAGACTCAGATCAGCCTGCGCATCCGCGCAGCTTGCATGCGCATTCGCGAATGTGCAGGTCTGATTCGATCCTTCGCTGGACGCAAATGTCCGAAGGTACGTTCTCAGACGTGCCGGCATATATATTTACGGTTTAGTTCTTTCACGTTATTTTTGTCATAATTTTTAAAATAGTGTAAATCACGAAGAAAAGATGTCACTTCCCTGGGGAATGTAGGACTCTTTGTCATTTAGAAGGTAAATTTCTAAAAAGTAATGTATATAATGGAACCAGAGACGAAAGCCCAACTTGATGGCCGCAGGGCTAACGTGTTTTAACCCATTTATGCCGAATAAACTCTCCTACATCAACTCTTTGAACGGGTCCATTTCAAGTAGACGGGATGTCAGATTAGTTTTTATTAATACCATGTTTTATAGAAATTCCTGTATTTAATGCGAACTATGTAGACTGAGCAGACGCCGCTCTGTATGTCTGTCTGTCTCTGTCTCTGTCTCTCTCTCTCTCTCTCTCTCTCTCTCTCTCATCAAAATCGAGGGGTCGCAGCGGAAGTCAAATTGTTTAATATCAGTGTTTCTCTCCCCTCCTCTCCGTTTTTTTTATTTATTTATTTATTTTTTTATATATATTTTGCGAAGAGACATCATGTTTTTTATTTTGCGAAGGGACATCTGAAAAATGAACCTCATTTGGTCAGCTTTTTTTTCCGTTGCTTTGTTTGTGTCCGAAAACACATTAATTTGAATCAATATATATACATCTGAGACCATTTTTCGATAGAAATACAAGATACATTGTATGCTTAATTAAGGTCTTTACGTCACTTGTTTAAAATATATAGCAGAACATGGTTTCCTTTTGTTCATTTGACTTGTTTTGTTTAAAACAAAACAGAACAGAGCAGATCCCGTTATTCATCACTCAGGTCAGATATACAATGAAGTGTGAGGTCGTAGATACAGGTATATTTTGTATGCTTTTAATGCATGTTTGCATCATAAAAGTGTGCTGTTTATATACATGTGTGTGTGTGTAGAGAGAGAGAGAGAGACAGACAGACAGACAGAGAGACAGAAAGAGACAAACTTGAAGACAGAGAAAGATTTGGTCATGACGTACGGGATAACCCATGACCTCATCGACATCTCAGCCTCACAACTTCATCCAGCTGCCATCATCCATACGCTTCCTGATACCCTACTGCAGGATCGATGCTTTACGGTGCTCATTTTTTCAATTGGGGATACGCCTCTGGAACAGACTACCGGATACCATCACCAAAGCGCCAACCTTGGAGACCTTAAAAAGAGAGAGACGGGCAGACAGAGAGAGAGAGAGAGAGAGAGAGAGAGAGAGAGAGAGAGAGAGAGAGAGAGAGAGAGAGAGAGAGAGTATGACTACATTGCATTGCCTTAAGCGGAGTAGGGGGGTGGCAGATGTGCTTTCAGTGACGGTAACTCTGTTACAGTTGTTTCTGCCTCCTTCTACAAAGGGGAGTACTCTATCAGGGAAGAATTTGCTCCCTCTCAGAGGAAGCGAATTCTTCCCTTACAGGGTAGACCATTTCAGAAGAAGATCGGTGTGCAGAAATGCAAACAGGAAGTCATAAAACTTGCCTTCTTTGTTAAAAATTGCAACTAAATCTCCAGGTGTGTCCATTTCCCTTAATAAATTACTTCGTAGGTAACGAACGTTTAAAGTAAGATTTCGCATTTACTATTTATTATAGGAAAGTTACGTTTACAGATTTTAACTCTTTCACTGCCACATGCGCTAATAATAGACTTTTGCAAACAGCATAGATCTAGATGAGACGGCTCATAATGAGCCGTCTCATCTGGATCTCCGCTGTTTGACATTCTGTCTTTTAACTTTACATACAAACGTCTTTCCAAGCGATAGTGCGTTAAAACAAATAAGACGAAAAATGTCGTCCAAAATTGGCACCGAGAGAGTTAAACTGACGCAACGTCAGAAAACGTAGTTTCGGACATGTGCGCCGGGCGAATATTCAGATCAGTCTGTGCATTCGTACAGTCTGGTAAGAATCTTCACAGAGCGCATTTTGGAAGCGTAGGATGCAAAGTTTCCTAATGCGGACAGACTGCGCGAAAAGCAGGCTGATTTGAGTCTTCGTTGGGCGCACATGTCAGAAGATACATCTCCTAGCGTTACAGTCGAATGGTTTTAACCCTTAAAATGCCAACGAAACCTGCATCTGATAATGCCGTCTGTTTATGTCGTCTGCTAATTCTTGCAAACTTTTCAAACCTATTTTTGCATACAGGCAAACAGTGTGGACCCTGATCAGACTGTTTCTAGAGGAGCAGTCTGATCTGGGTCCACACCGTTTGCAAAAATGATTTCTAAAATCACAAGCAGATGACAAAGCAGACGGTAATTGTTGTGATCGGCAGTTTAAGAGTTAATAAAATGTGTAACAATAGTTGATGTCTGAAAAGAGAATGTATCAGATCAAACGATTTGCCACAGATCGTTCAACCCATTGTAGTCGGGAGACCCGTAAAAGGGTAATTGGCAAACAGTGCAGACCCAGATCAGACGCCGCGTTTAGCGGCGTCTGATCAGGGTCTCCACTGTTTGCAAATAGTTTAGCCATTTTTCTCTAGGAATATGTAAATCTCCTAGCTGGGCGTACCTAAAATTGAAATTGTAATCTTCCAATATATAGTGTGGGAGAGTCTATTCAGTATGCAATGGGTTAATTTAGAGGGAGGGAGTACAATAAAACGTAAACTATACATCGGCCGACTTCCTTCCTCAGCTATTATCGACACATGAGACTCCAGGGAACAAAATAAACATTTTGACATGTGCGCCCAGTGAAGACTCAAACAAGCCTGCGTAATCTGATCGGAGTCTTCGCTGGTCACTAGATCTATGACTCATGGAGCCAGTCCTCCGAAAATTCAGATCACATTGCTAGGCACACATCTTCTAACATTGCGACTCATAAATAGACCGCATCACGCCAAATGAACTTAACCGTCAGCTACCCGCTTTAGTAGAGAAAGGCTATTTAACACAGCTGGCAAAATGCGAATATACATTTGTAATTTAAGCGTTCTATATATACTGATCGGTGCCTACGCCACTATTGTCTTGCCCGAAATAGACGCGTAATCTGAATGCCAAAAATGGCCACAAATCGATTTGTTGTTGATATAAATGACAGTGACAAAATACCGCATTCCTCCCTACGACAGATGTTCCTGAGCAAACATTGTAGACCCAGATCAGACGCCGCAAAACGCGGCGTCTGATCAGGGTCTACAATGTTTATCACTCGTCCAGCAGTGTTAAGATACATCAACAGGAAGTAAGACGGATATTTTAGGACAATTATGGTAAAGAATTAAGGCGTCCGAATGTTTAGGGTTATGAGATATGAAAGACCTTGGGGAATATCTGGCATTTGAGCATAGGTTCTAGGAATGGTCATGCGAAAATTATTCATGTGTTATCAGTTTCAAATAGATAAGTCCTACGTAATGAGACCTCAGAGAATGAGACCAACAGTATTAACTTTCACAAATAGTTTTGTCTGTGCTTAAGCGTAGACCCAGCTTTTTTTGTGAAAGCTAATACTTGATTATAAAAACGCAGAGCAGTCCATGGAGATAGCATTAGACCAGTCTTTGACCTTTCATGAAGAGCTTCCGGAGCAATGGCAGACTCTAGTGTAGACAATAATAACCGATAGTGTTGTGACCATCAAAACACTTCTGACCCCAGCCCCCACTCCCTAACCCTCATCCCCCTTTCATAATAAAGTGGTGAATTAGGTAGTTGCCTGAATTCTGAACAAACTTATTATTATTATTATTATTATTATTATTATTATTGTTGTCGTGTTTAAACCCTCAGAAATAGATTGGATTTCTATATCAAATTGCCCGCTGAAAAGAAGCAGAGTAATTTAGTGCAAGCACGTTAGAGCCGTTCCAAAGTTGTAAGCCTAAACTTTGATCTGAAGACTATAAAATAAAGCAAACATTTATTCATTTATTTATTTATTTATTTATTTATTTATTTATTTATTTAAATCATATTTTCCAGAGAATGAAAATTTGAATGAAATTATTGTTTTCTGTAAAAAAAAAAAAAAAACAAGAAAAAAAAACATTACTTTTCATTTGATTATTCTGTCTTTAGAGCGCTAAAGCTTAACCCATTTATGCCTAGCATCCCATAAAAGGGACACTGGCAAACAGTCTATACCTGGATCAGGCGCCACGAAACACGCAGTCTGATCGGGGTCTATACTCTTTACATTAAATACAGGAATGTCTGTAAAACATGGTTATAATAAAAACCAACCAGACATCCCTTAAATTGGTAATGAGCCTGTCCAAAGACAGAGGAAGAACACACCTGGTAATCTCGTAAGGGGTAGCCGCTGGTTATGCACGCAAAATCTTTACGCGAACTTCCAGCCATGACTTACGAGACATCCAAATGTCAACAAACGGATAAATTCTCTTGATTTATTGATTTTTCGTCAAATTCATAAACATATTTTGAAAAATCGGACAATGCTATTCCCAGCAACTTTCATTTCCGCGTCGGAAAAGATAGGCGTGGGCTTGAAAAAACAAGCGGCTAATTTTTATTTCAATTTCACCCGGAGAAGGGTAGTCCAACATTCCTGTTTTGACCTTTTTCCAGTGCAAAATGAAGGTATTTTAGCTCTCTGGGCTTTGAAATACTTGTTTAACATATGAAGGAAGACGTACTGCAACCTACGTCCACGTTAAAATACATAAGATGCTAAACTTCCCAAGCATTTGTTCGGGGACTGAAATATTTGTGCCGAATATAACTTACGAGGCCGACCACCCCTTACAGGGGTATTAACCCGTACGAGGACAGGAAAGCCTATACATTACAAAGCGATATTTACGGCAGTATAACGAAACTTTTATATGATATATGCAATCGTGGCATATCATTACGAAAACATGGCTATTCAAATATATAGAAAAATCTCACCTCCAAAAACTGAAAATGTTCAGATAAAAAACTCTGAAATTTTTCGTATTTCAGCTCAAAACATAGATTGTGGGTACTCGTTAGAACCGCCTCGCCCTCGGCGAGGCGGTTCTAACGAGTACCCACAATATATGTTTTTGAGCAGAAATAAGAAAAATAATGTATACCCCCGTAAACCCCAGTTTTACTATATAAAAGTGGGGTTTACGGGGGTCAAAATTATATAGGTATGTTTTCGTGATGTCAAAACCCTGTTGACGCATGCGGTTTCACTTGCAAAACCTTTCATGCTGTTTGATTGTTTATATGTAAATAGAATATTTTGAAACTGGTTTGGTCTAAAATTGCATATTTTCAAATGCGGAGCATTCTGATAATGGCTAATGTTCCCATAAGGGATAACCAGGCCTTGTAATCAGACACCTGACAGTTGGCTTTCTTGTCCCCGAAAGGGTTAATTCCCCGTAAGGGGTAGTAGGCCTCGTAAGTGATATTCCGGGCACAAATATTTTAGGCACCGGAACAAATGCTTGGGAAATTTAGCATCTTGTGTATTTCAGCGTAGACGTAGGTTGCAGTTCGTCTTATCTGATATTTTAAATAAGTCGTTCATAGTCCAGAGAGCTGAAAATACCTTCACTTTGCACTGAAAAAAAAAAGGAATTACGGACTACCCATCTCTGTGTGAAACTGAAATAAACATTAGCCGCTTATTTTTCTGAGCCCACACTTATCTTTTCCGACGAAGAAATGAAAGTTGCTTGGAATGTATTGTCCGATTTTTTTTTTCAAAATATGTCTATGAAATTGACAAAAAGATCAATAAATCAGGAGAACTTACCCGTTTTTTGATTGGCCGGAAGTTCGCGTAAAGATTCTGAGTGCATAACCAGCGGCTACCCCTTACGAGATTACCAGGTGTGTAGAAGAGTCCACTAGGCATGAATGGGTTAACCCTTAAACTGCCAATCACAACAATTGTTGTCTGCTTTGTCATTTGATTGTGATTTTAAAAGTCATTTTTGCAAACAGTGTGGACCCAGATCAGACTGCTCCTCTAGGAGCAGTCTGATCTGGGTCCACACTGTTTGCCTGTATGCAAAAATAGGTTTTGAAAAGTTTGCAAGAATATTCAGCAGACGATATAAACAGACGACATTTTCAGATGCAGGTTTTCTTGGCGTTTTAAGGATTAACATGTAGTCCGTATCAACCCCGTATCACAGTAATTTCTGGCCTACCATTTTCCGTCTCCGTCTGATCCAGGGATCCAGGATTAAGGGGAATGAGTACACTTCCCGGTGAGGTAACACTGCCTTTGTTTTGCATCCCTTCTAAAAGGCGGTCTACTCTAAAGGAAAATAAAATCTATCTTAAAAAGGGGTCCACTCTAAAAGGATATACTTTGCTCTGCTAGGGAGCAAATTCTTTCGAAAGAAAAAAAATGCTTTCTTAAAAAGGATCAAAAAGGGGGCAAATTATTTTCTTTTAGAGGGGATCTTACGGAGGGCATTAGTTTGCAGGACCGCAAACAGGAAGTCACAGAAGTTGGCCTTAAAATGGTGGAAAATAACCAACTATATCAACTTCCCTAACCAAATACTTCATCAATTTTTGTGTACACAAAAGGTTTCGCACATATCTCGTGAACGTCTTCATAATTTCGACTCCACACCCCATCCCACCCCTATTAATGCCTAGTGGACTCTTCTACCTTCACTCGTTGGACAGATCCATTTCCTATATAAGGATGGTTTGCTTAGTTTTTATCATTATCATGTTTTGTAGAAATATCCAAATTTAATTAAAACAATGTAGACCCTGATCAGACGCCACGTTCTCTGGCGTCTGCTCTGGGTCTACACTGTTTGCAAATGGGACACTAGGCATAAATTGGTTAAAAAGTGGTGAATTCGGAGGTTTGCCCGATTTCTGAATAAATTAATCTTTTTTTCCTTTCTTCCTATGGTTGTGTTTAAAACCTCAGATATAGCTTTGGAAACTTTTTTGTGTTTGTTTTTTTGTCGTTGTTTTTTTGTTAACAGTCCACAGAAAAAAAGCAGATCCCAACTTTGCGCAAAAGCATTAGAGGGGTTCCTAAGTTGAAAGCTTAAACCTGAGTCGCTGACTACAAATAATTTGCAAAATGAAAAAATTATTTAATGAAATGTCAATTCTGATTTTCTCTGAAGAATAAGAAAATTGTCGCTAATTTTAATCTCGTGGTTTAGCCTGCAGAGTGCTAATGCTTAAAATGTACATGGTATGCGACATGTAATGGGAACTTGCAAGGAAAAATAAATTAGCTGATAGTGATAGCTGACAATGGGTACTCTGTTGTTGTTGACCAATTTACGCACCACAACTCTTTCGACTAGTCAATTTCCAATAGCAGAGTGTCTGGTTAGCTTTTTATTATTATATTTTTTATAGAAATTCCTGTATTTAAAGCAAATAGTGTAGACCCTGATCAGACTCCAAACCGACTAAAACTGTGACTAATTTTTCAGGAAAAGGCTATTGTTTGTTTTCAGTTTTTGCGGCTTTTGAATTATAAGTCAAGATTGTCTGATTTTGCAAAAACTTTGAGATGCAACTGTATTCGGGCCTAAAAGGACAATCAGTGCTATTTCTGTTTCTTGCTAATATGTATTAATGATATCTATTTCGAATTGCACTGGTAATATTTCAAGAAAACTGGAAAAAAAAAGACACGCACAGTTCAAAGACTGTGCCGAATGACAGAAGCCGCATCTGTGTTTTGCTGAACCGATACACTTTAAAGGGCGGCAACTCTTTCATAATCATTTTTGCCCCCTTCTGAAAAGGGGGTCTACTCTGAAAGGAAAAATTTGCTCCCGTTTTCAGAAGTAAACGTATGCAGAGATTCATTTTGAATTAGTTTATAAATTTCTGAGGACTATTCGGAAATCTTTTTTTTTGTTTTGTTTTTCATTCTATGAACTACACCTTGAGGAAAGGTTCCTGTCGCATTTGTCACAACAACTGTGCATATGTTATGTGAATGCACCGGCTGATCTGGACCTTCGCTGTCCTCATATGCATTAGTCTGTTTTCTTAGTACATGGCTTTATTTAATCCTCAAGGCGCTAATCACAACTGCAGTAAACGACATTGGGCTGGGCTTGGATGGTCTGACCTGGACTAGATTTAAAGATTGAATGGTCACAGAATCCTCATTGTTTCACTATAACCCTTTCATCCCTACAAACCAATACAGATGCCTTTGCAAATAATGCCTTCTCCTCAGGATCTACACTTTGTTCCATTTTATTTTTATTTTTTGGACTGGAAATCCATATTTCCCCTATCTCCAACAATGAATGTGTCCAAATATAGAGATGGAAGAGTCGATTTCAGAAACTCAGGAGTGAAAGTGTTACGGTGAGAGTACTGAAATGAACTTAGGTATCGTAGACAGAAATCCTTGTTAGATTGCGTCAATGGGTCTATAGCTACCATTTCACTCACCTACAAATTGTATAGGCCTGCCAGTGAAGGCCCTGATTAGACAGCGCAGTTGTGTAATTATACATCCATAATCCGTATCCACATAGTCGCGCCAGAACCTATCCCAGCGGGCACACAACGTTAAAATGACGTCGTATCAACGTCGATGCGACGTTATCACGTCGCATCGACGTTGATACGACGTCATTTTGATAATGTGTGCCTACTGGGATGCTATTCGCTCGCATAAACGGTAGGCAAAGAAGAAACTTCAGCTAAGGAACTGGACATATGTCCTTGAAAGATTGATTCTACGAAATTTCTGAAGAGACGTTTTCTCGCAACGCGGCTGAGTCATTTTACATGTCATGTATCCACAACAGACTGCAGATGATAATCACTCCTGTTTCTGAATGTAAAAACACAACATTTTGTACGTTTGTTCCAGTCACAAATCCGTTTTACAGCAGGTGACAAAGAATGTCTATATAAAGAAAAAGAAATATTATTTCCTACGGATATGTTCCTTGAATGCAGAATAAAATATTTCATATTACTGGATTTTAATCCTTAAGCACACGGAATACAGTAAAACTTTTGACTCGAGCACTGATGGCTCGTTTACCATGGCTTATTCGAACTCCATTACGAAAACAAGCCTATTCAAATAAACTGAGAATTTTACAACCAAAAACTGAAATTTTTCAGATAAAAATTCTGATATTTTTCATATTTCTGCTCAAAACATAAAAACAAATCCATTTAGCCCAAAGAGCCATTGCAGTCTGACTGTATTTATATTTCTGTATTCCTATTTGCATTCCAAAAAGGACTGTTGAGTAAGGATCCTCTAACCAATTTATTTATCTTGTTGTCTGTCTGTGAACTGTTAAGCAAAGACACTGCCTACCTATTTACTTGTCTGTCTTGTTGTCATTAGATTCCTAGACCCATTCTCTGTCTGCCTGGATCCCATTCATTTCTGTGTACACCCTAAAGGATCCTTACCACATGCCTGCGTACCTACCTACCGGGATCCTTACCACATGCTTGTGTACCTATCCACCGACTGGTCCCACTACTCAACAATCCTACATGTACATGTATCTTGTTAGTTATTTTCCTACATATCTTTGGAGAAAATTCTTTCCTTTTAGAGAAGACCCCTTTTCAGAAGGAATTATACAGTTTTGACAGAGCTTTCACCTTGAAAGTGATTTTTTTTAAAATACGAATTAACCTTAACCGTAACAGACCAGTGTATGCTGAAGCTCTTGTACCGATCATAGGAGACACGTCGCGAGACAAAGGCTCTTCGGACGTTCCGTCGAATCAGTCTTTCAGTTCGCATACCCGCAACAGCAAGTCTCTCTTTCTTTGGATAAAGTTTCCCCTTGGCCTAACGCTTAAACAGGAGAATAGCATAGATTCTGGCGAGACTATGCGGATATACTAGGGCTGGCACGATTAATCGGATAATCGATTAATTGATCGATAAATTCCACAAAAATGACTATCATTACAGATTTGCTAATAATCGATCATTTGATTTCTGCGTTTGTTACTTTACCGTATTTACCCTTAGTATTCAGACACCTCAACTCCTTATCATACTTTTATCTAAAATTTGAACAAGTCCAATATACTACCCACTGTTGTGTTTAAAATAGCTGTGTTAGTGGCAAACAGTGTAGACCCAGATGAGACGCCGCGTTTACGGCGTCTCATCTGGGTCTACACTGTTTGCTCAATATAACATATGAAAGGGTCATAGGTTAAATTAAGATCTAATCTTCAGCGATTACTAATCGATTATCAATCACAATGGCAGGACTGATAATCGATTATCTTTTCAGCTCTGATTAGCCAGCCCTAGGATATACTGTAACGGCTTTTTGCCCATGGCGCGGCTCATGAATATCCGTGATCAGACACTGACCTTCTCCTACCTTTTACCTCAGCTCACCCATAATAGCATTCGAACCCCAACCCATCGAGTCCTGCCCTGCCCAGCACAGCCACACACAGTCCAGACCAAAGGCCCAGTCCAGGTTAAAGACTATCCAGACTATTGAAACGTGTGGGAAATATCGCTTCCTTGGCATTTAACATCTCTCATTGTCATCAGAAATTCTCTCCCTCAGTGCGTGGCAGTTCTCCTTTTTTTTGACGGCAAGTGCCCACGTGGATGAACTTAAGACTTATTAACAGTCCTTGTAAAGGTTAGAAATAAAGTAATTACCCTTGAGAGTGCGCATATGTCACACATACGAATACGTAACAAATGTGTTACATATGAGTACAGTTATACGCACACGTAACAAATTGTTAAGTATGCGTACACCTGTACGCATATGTAACACATGTCAACGTTAACCTATTACGTTTGCGTACAACTGTACGCATATGTAACATGTGAACCAGTTAGCGTGAAGCGTTCGTATGATATGTACAAACCATACATATATGTAACACCTGTTCATTACAAGAAGTAGAGGTCAGTATTTCGGGAACGATTACTGTAACCGATTTGTTTCTTAGTATGTTTGTTTTTATTTGACACATGGCCATAGTTTTGGCATCTATATATGCAGAATAAACTTTTATGTTCAATGGAATATGTGACGTGTATTATTATAAAAACTTCTACAGTGACCCCTCGTTACAACGACAGCATTTGTTTCCAATGGTGTTGCCATTAAAATGAATTTGCTGTTGTAAAAAAACCTTCATGGCCAGAATCATATGTAAGGTAGACCTTCTTTTATTCTTATTTCCTCATAGACCATATGTTTTAGATACGAATACCCAAAACAAATGTTGCTTGAAGTTTTAATACAATATTCTTGCACAATTTCTCATTAACCGTCACCTCTTGATCGAAGGTTTTTGTGACATTCAAATTGTCATTATAACGAATTTTGTCGTTGTATCGAGTGTCGGTATAAAGAGGGTTGTCTGTAATTGTTCGTGTATGTTATCTGTATATTAAGCATTGCTACACTGTAAAAAGTTTCTTAGGTTTTACGGTATTTACAGGTAACTGGCTGCCAGTGCATTTACAGTAAATTTTACGGGCGCCTGTAGATTATTTACAGGAATAAAAACGCGTGGCAGGGCAGAGTAGGGCAAGGTAGGCAACATAGGATATATACTGGGGATGTGAGCTACCGCACCGTATATTAAGCTTACCCATCCTGTCCCCATCCTACGAGGTGATTCCGGCATAAGTTCTACTGGCGCCCGTAAAAAGTGACGCTAAATGCATAGGCAGCCAGTTGCCTGTTTGTACAGTAAAATCTACGTTTTTTTTTTACAGTGATATAGATATATATTAAGTATGTTTGCAAAGATATTGCAACCACTTTATACTCATGATATCCCAGATAGAAACCGTCTATGTTGCTAATCGCCTATAACTGAAACTTCTAGTTGCAAAAATCCTTTTTTCATGTATGGTAATGTTCTTTTTATCCCCTAGCGAAGATACAATAGGACCCTCATGCGAATTGCAGCTGAAGCATTTAAGTATCAGTGTTCATGTTTGGTGTAAATGTTCTTACAGGTACATTTAACCGACATTATCTTTTGTTCGGACAATGGAAATCTGCTATAAGCGTACATACTCGTACGCTCGTATATGAGCCATGTTATGAACAAAACAAAATAATAAACAGCATTAGTAACATGAGAGCAGTGTAAACCCATATTATCCGTCTATTGCTATTACAACATCTGATCAGGGTTTACATGATTTAGAGTGATATGGCAAAAATGCATGGCAAACAGTGTAGATACTGATCAGTCGCCACAATCCAACTGTATCATTTTTTCTAAAATGCAATTTTATCAGATGTGAAGATTTCGTATTGTTTGCACACGTGTTAAATTCGACATATGACACTCATACACGTTACGTATGTTTACAATTGTACGCATATGTAACACATCTGTTACGTATTCGTATGTGTGACATATGCGCACTCACATACCCTAGATATTCGGACACCTTAACCACTTATATGTACAATATCAGTGGCGGATCCAGGATGCTTTAATAGGGGGTTCAAAATGTCTAAGTTGGATCGATTTGAACTAACTACAGTACTTACCCTCAGTGTTTGGACAGACAGGTCTAAGCAAACAGTGTTGATCCAGATCAGACGCCGCAGAGCGCGGCGTCTGATCAGGGTCTACGCTGTTTGCCACTCATCCAGCAATTTTGGACACATTCGCAGATAGTAACATGGACTTGTGAGTTTCATTAGAAATACGAGGTCAAGAGTTAGGCGTGCTAATATTCCGGGTGAATACAGTATCCAAAATTTATCATCCAGAATTGAAAAGTTAATCAAAGGGGTTCTACTGAACCCCGCGAAGTCTCTCTAGATACGCCCCTGACAATTCTTATCCAAAATTATAAACATGTCCATTTTACTGTTCAGTACTAATGTTAACCCATTTATGCCCAGTGGACTCTTCTCCCTTTACTCACTGGATAGGTTCATTTCCAGTTGAAGGAGTGTCTGGTTATTTTCAAGATCAAGGCCTACCATTTTTTTTTTTTTTTTTTTTTTTTTTTTTTTTTTTGTAGAAATTCCTATTTTTATTGCAGACCGTGTGGACCCTGATCAGACATCGCATTCTTTGGCGCCTAATCTGGGTCTACACTGTTTGCATCGATCCCACTTATGGAATTCTATGCATTAATGGTTTTTTATTGCAACATAGCTCCAGATAAGGTATTTGACTCTGTTAAAAGGTATTTATATTTTTCTAAACTCCACGAAAACATGTGTTGTGGGTACTCATTAGAAGCGCCGCGCCTCGGCGCGGCGCTTCTAATGGGTACCCACAACATATGGTATCGTGGAAAAGTAAGAAAACTGTTATATGGATACCCCGTCTTATTTTGAGTTATCTACTAGACTGCCAAACATATTAGCTATAGTGTAAGGAAATGTGACTTCGGACAAGTGCGCCCAGCGAAGACATAAATCAATCTGGGCTTTCGTGCAGTTCTAGCAGTCTTCGCTATAGGCGCTCTTTGGACAGCCAGAGATCCAACGTGAACGTTCTGATGAGATCTGGTCAATGATAATCACGTGCGTGGAAACTACCTTAAGGAAATTTTGGTGTTTGTATACAATAGATCGATTGTAAATAATCGACCCAAAAATGTAATAAATGTAATAAGATATCCACCTATGAGTGACACAAAACAATCAGTAGAGGAATTCATGAAGGGAGTATTTAATGACATAAATGCGGTACTATTTTTAGAACTTCATTATTAAAGCAAATGTTGTGGTTACTCACTGTGATCGTGATTTTAATGAGTACTCACAAGATATGCTTTTATATAAAATGGTTAAAAGTACAAGGGCGGAAATCTGAATATTAAGAAATTGCATGAGTGTGCGCTTATAGATGTATGTGCAGTAACTAGGCAGAATATGCTACATGTATGTACTGGTCATGTTTCTGGAATATCTTTTATTGTCAGTTGTCAAAGAGGTCAAATCCCAGCTAGCATTCTATGTAAATCTACATCGGGCCGTCATCGGCCCGTCAGCTACCCTGATGACGGCCCGATATAGATTTACGTAGAATGCTGACTGGGATGTTTTCTCCGGGAGAGCTGGACAATGGAAAGAGTTCCAAGGGTGATCAGAAGAAAAAAGAAACGCAGCAAAGACACTCTTGAAGTTTCCTTGAAGGACTTTTATGCTTAGCCCAGTAAGCATTCTACATAAATCTACAGCGGGCCGTTATCGGCCCGTCAGGGTAGCTGACGGGCCGATAACGGCCCGCTGTAGATTTATGTAGAATGCTAGCTGGGAGCATGCTGGGTAAAACATTCAGTAGACGACATTTTTTTGAATATTTGCATGAAATATCAAAGTCGGAAGACAATTTGCATGAAATGTCAAAACCTATTATCTGGGAAAATAAGAAAACTACCATCAGTTTGTCAACTATAGAATTCACCCAGAGTGTGGTCCAGATTAATATACCAACCGTTTGTTTTTCTGTCATATGACCGTTCAAATGGCATGGTCTCGTCAGGAAGGATACATTTACCTTTGAAGAAAAGAAAACATGAAGCCGAGAAGAAATGAGAAAAGCGCAAAACTAGAACTGCAATATGATCAGATATTTTCTGCAATTCCAGCTTTATCCTGTTCGACATTTCAAGGCAAGAATTCGACTCCTCAGTCACGATACCATTAACTAAGATCTTATAGCGCCAAGCAGAATTTGTAGCAGACGACAATTCTGTTTTTGATTTTTTCGTTGTTCTTTTTTTTTTTTTTTTTTTTTTTTTTTTTTTTTTTTTTTTGTTGTTGTTGTTGTTGTTGTTGTTGTTGTTGTTTCATAGAAAATAAGTCCTGATATATCATGCGAATCGTCTGCTTTAAATGTCAGGCTTATTTTCTATGTCAGATAAAACAAAATATCTTAAAATTGTCATTTGCTGCAGTTGTGATTGGTGCTTAAAGGGCTAAAACATATTGAAATGGATTTTACTGTATTTACACTAAATATTTTGACACCTCAACCCCTTGTCATACTTACTTTCATTAATGCAATCATTTTTTCGTGGTGAAATATTTCTATGAATAAGACTTTTGGCCACAAGCAAGCATATGTGAACAAGAATGGTACAAAACAAAACAAAAAAAAAAAACGTTATTTTCATTACAATTGGCTGTTCAAAGCATATTGTGACCTTGACATTAACCTTGAACTAATGGTCAAGTTCACTAATAGCGAGCACAGCTCGCGACGCGCAAAGCGCGTCGCGAACGAAGTGAGCTCTACGGTAGAAAATATGATCAAGGAAAAGTAACATACAACGATATACACTTTCAGCAGTAATCGCTCTGACCAATTTTCTTCCGTTTTTTCTTCCCGGAAGTTGTCACCGGAATTTGGAGGACTCGATTATGGGTCTCACTAATAAGCGTTACGAAGTGACCAAACGAGTGTCAATAAGTGTCACGAACATATTTTGCTGATTATTTTTATTATTTATTATTGATTTACATAATATTTTTATATACTAATATTCATCCTTGAATGATGCTGTGAAGGATTTTTGAAGAGTGCA
Source organism: Anodontia alba (assembly GCA_964016985.1). NCBI lineage: Eukaryota > Metazoa > Mollusca > Bivalvia > Lucinida > Lucinidae > Anodontia > Anodontia alba. The sequence goes on along the minus strand of OZ024822.1, from coordinate 16,485,627 downwards.
GATATAGGTCTGTGCTGCTGTGCTCGCATTTAGGTTAAGCCTATTTTCATATTAGCGAGCACAGTTCGCGGTGAGCTCTACGGTAGAGAATATGATCAAAGAAAAGTAACATACAACGATAGATACTTTCAGCAGAAATCGCTCTAACCAATATTTTCTTCCTTTTTCTTCCCGGAAGTTGTCACCGGAAGTTGGCAGGACAAAAATTTGAGTCACACTAATAAGCGTCACGAAGTGATAATAAACGAGTGTCAAAAAGTGTCACGAACATATTTTTTAATTAATTTTATTTATTATTTATTTTTTATATACTGATATCCATTCTTTAATGTTGTTATGAAGGACTTTTGAAGAAACTACAGATAGGTCTATGCTGTGCTCGCATTAAGGCTAAGATTATTTTCATATTATACTGACATTCATTCTTTAATGATGCTGTGAAGGACTTTTGAAGAGAGAGATAGGTCTGTGCTGTGCTCGCATTTATGCTCTGTGCTGTGCTCGCATTTATGCTAAGCCTTTTTTCTTATAAGCGAACGAAGTGAGCTCTACGGTGGAGAATTTGATCAAGGAAAAGTAAATACAACGATATATACTTTCAGCAGAAGTCACTTTGACCAATTTTTCTTCCCGTTTTCTTCCCGGAAGTTGTCACCGGAAGTTAACAGGACTGGAGCGGACTTGATACTAATAAGCGTCACGAAGTGACAAGAGACGAATGTCAATAAGTGTCAGGAACATATATTGCTGATTATTTTTATTATTTATTATTAATTAAAATATATACTGATAGTCATTCTTTAATGATGCTGTGAAGGTGTTTTGAAGAGACTACAGATAGGTCTGTGCTGTGCTCGCTAATATGAAAATAGGCTTAGCCTAAATGCGAGCACAGCACAGACCTGTCTGTAGTCTCTTCAAAAGTCCTTCACAGCATCATTAAAGAATGACTATCAGTATATATTTTAATCAATAATAAATAATAAAAATAATCAGCAAGGAACGAAGTGAGCTCTACGATGGAGAATTTGATCAAGGAAAAGTAACATACAACGATATATACTTTCAGCAGAAGTCGCTCTGACCAATTTTTCTTCCCGTTTTCTTCCCGGAAGTTGTCACCGGAAGTTGACAGGACTGGAGCGGACTTGATACTAATAAGCGTCACGAAGTGACAAGAGACGAGTGTCAATAAGTGTCACGAACATAATTATATTGCGGATTATTTTTATTATTTATTATTGATTAAAATATATACTGATAGTCATTCTTTAATGATGCTGTGAAGGACTTTTGAAAAGACTACAGGTAGGTCTGTGCTGTGCTCGCATTTAGGCTAAGCCTATTTTCATATTAGGGAGCAGAGCTCGCGACGCGCGCAGCGCATCGCGAACGAAGTGAGCTCTACGGTAGAGAATATGATCAAGGAAAAGTAACATACAACGATATATACTTTCAGCAGTAATCGCTTTGACCAATTTTCTTCCGTATTTTCTTCGCGAAGTTGTCACCGGAAGTTGGAGGACTTGATTATGGGTCTCACTAATAAGCGTCATGAAGTGACCAAACGAGTGCCAATAAGTGTCACGAACATATTTTGCTGATTTACATAATATTTTTATATACTGATATTCATTCTTTAATGATGCTGTGAAGGACTTTTGAAGAGTGCAGATACAGGTCTGTGCTGTGCTCGCATTTAGGCTAAGCATATTTTCATATTATTGGTCCATCAAGATAAAGGCTGGTCTTAAGAATAATCAGTACATTTTGTTTTATTGCACGACATAAATCAAAAATAGCATGGCAATGCTTTTCTTGAAAGAATGTATTTATTTCTGAGACTGACACGGAAAACTTGACACTTCAGCTGTTTTCAGTTTTTTTGAGCATATTCATTGTTTTCTCAAGGGTACAGTGAAACCTGTGTAAGAAAGCCACCTTTGAGACTGATTTTAGTGGTTGATGTTAAAAAGTGAGTATCTTATAAAGGTATGTCATGTAATTTAGCTAGCAAAATTACATGACATGTACCTTTATTAGACAGTCACCTTTTCACATCAATCATTATTTAAAGTCAGTCTCAAAGATGGCTATCTTACACAGGTTTCACTGTAACTAACTTTTTTTAAAATATATTTGTCTTAACAACAGCTGGTCTTAGTGCCGTGATGCGACCGTAAACACGTCTCCCCGTACTTCACAATAGTGTAGTTTATATTTTCTGGTTCTTTGTGATCATTGAGCTCATTCCGGAATATTTGAAACTTTATATGAGGGTTACTGATGAGGCATAATTGGCCAAAATTAGCTTATCTGGCGAGGAACAAGATATTCCAGTTGTTTTTTTGTTTGTTTGTTTGTTTTTTGTTTGTTTGTTTTTTTTTTTTTTTTTTTTTTTTTTTTTTGTTTTTTGTTGTTTTTTTTTTTCAGTGTTGTGAGTGAAATAATATAGCAGTATAAGTCCCGTGTTAGTCCCTGAAGAGACTCGCTTAAAATTGTGTGTTGTCTTTGTTATCTGTATTGTGTTATATATGCTGTAAAATAGTATATGTAAATAAAAAAAATGTAAAAATTTAACTTTGTTAGAGTCTTTTGTGTAGTGGTACAGTTTGGAGTTGCACAACCCGGAGCTTAAACAAATTGGAAGTCATCTTCGATGCGTCTTCGCCGCCTAGGGCGTAACATTGCCATATGTTACATATGCGTACAGTTGTACGCATACGTGTACGCATGCGTAATAATGTTATGCATGCGTAGTTGTACGCATATGTAACAATGTGTTACATATGCGTACAATTGTACGCATAAGTAACATCTGCTACGTATTTGTATGTGTGACATATGCACACTAACACTGCGTGAATGCCGAACTAGTGATGCGGAGTTGTGAGTGCGCATATGCCACACCTACGAATATGTAACATTTGTTACATATGCGTACAATTGTACGCATACGTAACAGTTACGTATGTGTATAAGTGTCACATGTCGAATTTAACACGAATGGCGCAAAGCCTGATCAGATATTATAATAGCAATATGATGGCTAATCTGGGTCTACACTGTTCTCATGTTTCTAATGCTTTTCCTATGACTTGGTTCATAAATGAGCGTGTGTACGCCAACGCCGTAAAATCTATGCGAGTTTTCTTTACAGTGTAACAATGCTTAATATACAGATAACAAACATGAACAATTAAAGTTTTTATAGTTATACATGTTACATATTACATTGAACATAAAAGTTTGTTCTGCTTATATAGATGCCAAAACATTAGTTACGTAAGTAGGGCCGTGTGTCAAATAGAAACATGCATATTAAGAAACAAATCGGTCACAGTAATCGTTCCCAAAATAGTGACATCTACTTCATGTTACGAATAGATGTTATATATGTGTAATTTTGGTACTTAAAATGAACGCTTCAGACTAACTTGTCCACACGTTACATGTACGTACAGTTGTACGCAAACGTAACACATTAACTCTTTCGGTGCCAAATTTCAGGCGACATTTGTCGTCTGCTTTTTTATTTTAAGAAACTTTTGCTTGGATCGACGTTTATATGTAAAATTGATAGACTTAATGTCAAACAGCGTAGATCCAGATGAGACGGCTGAATGAGCCGTCTCATCTGGATCTATGCTGTTTGCAAAAGCCTATTATTATCGCCTGTGGCAGTGAAATAGTTAACGCTGCAATGTGTTACATATACGTACGGTCGTACGCAATAATTTCTTACGTATGTGTACTACTGCACGCATATGTAAGACATTTGTTACGTATTCGCATGTCTGACACATGCGCACTAACACGGAATCGACTTTCAAATGCTACTGTAAATTAATATTATTTGAAACCTGTGTTAATGTTTAAGATGTTAATGGTTAAGATGTAAGGCGGATCCAGGATGATTTCTGACGGGGTTCGATTTGATCAAATTACCGTTACTTACTCTACGTATTCAGAAATACAGTCCTGAGTAAACAGTGTAGACCCTGATCGTCTAATCAGGGTCTACACTGTTTGCCACTCGTTTAGCAATTTTACACACATTCATAGGCAGTAAAATGCACTTGTTAAAGAAAAGTATAATGTAAAAAGTTAAGGGATTTGAATATTTAGGGCAGAGACGGTGTCTCAAATTTATCAACTGTATCAAAAATTTCCCATGAAAATGTGAAATTTTGAGTCAACGTGGGGTTCGACTGAACCTCCCGAACCGCCTCTGGATCCGGACCTGAATAACATGCACGTTTTAATCAAAATCAAGTTACAAGTTTATTATGAGATCGACCTACTAACATTTGTATACAATAGAGATTGCGTCAATATGTTTTGTAAGCAGTATAAAGAAGGAAGAAAGGGCAGCAAGTTGATTTCAAAGGTAGCTACATGTTGGACTTCTATTTCATGCAAACAGCTTAACGTTATTGTTGTCGTTGTATTGAGGTTTTATGGTCTAGTCCGGCAACCCGATGTGGTCATTTCGAGCGCAGTTAGTTTACTTAACCACACTTTTACTGGGCAGGCTTAATCGTCTAAGCGGTTAACTAGTATTGTGCACATTTTTTTCTCCAGAAACTAACAACTGCCCTTCTTAAATCAGCGGAAGGGAGAGAATGACCGAGAAAATATTTCATGATCAAATCTTGCACGAAGCGTTTAGAACTCCTATGAGGACCGAAAATACGTTTGTAATTCGGAGCTGCACCAGAATTAAGGGTGATGTTTCGCTACTAAAAATGGTTAAACATCCACCCACTTTCCCCACCCCTCATTAAAAATGGTTAAACACCACCCGCCCCCACTCCCCCCCCCCCCCCCCCCCTCACACACACACACACACTCACACACCTAACTCCTAGTTATTCTACCGACTGTTCCAAGGTGGTTCCATTGTTGCAGTTGCTTTTTATTCGTGCGTCGGTAGCATTTGTTTTATGTTTTTGTTTGTTCCTCATCTCTCATTCGGGAAAGGCTATAGTATTTCCTGGGTATCTTCACTCCTATTTATAAGAAGACTTGGACTGTCAAGAAAATGGTTTCGATTTCATTGTCTTGAACATGTCCTTTCCAAACCGTAATTCGTAAATATTATGCATATTGTCAGTAGATCAGAAACGTTAATTTAAAGTAGAATACACTTACGCTATATAGATTTTTTGTGTTAAGGTTTTACTGCCCAGTCAACCCAATGGGGTCATGTCGAGCGCGGTCAGTTTACCTGACCAAACTTTTACTCGGCAGGCTTAGTTCTCTAAGCGGTTAACCAGTATTGTGCACATTCTTAGGCCAGAAACTGACAACTGCCCTTCTTGAATCAGCGGAAGGAATAGAATAACAGTACAAAATATGTCATGATCAAATCTCCACGAAAAATTGTTGCAGACCCGGCGGGGGTTGAACCCACACCCTCCTGATCACCAGTCGGACGCGCATCCAGCTGGGCCACCGAGGCCGGAAATGCTACTGAGAACACAAACGACTATGTTTTCATATCAAAGTTCCGAGCTGAGCGAGACGAATCCGTGCAGTCCTATTCTGGATCCAGCATTAAGGTGTCATCCTAAATATCCACATTAAACTTTACCAGTCTGACTTCAAGTATCGTCAATGAGCGTAAAGACTACTCTATAATTTGATGTCACTTGACACGGGTCTACAATAACTGTTTAGTTTGCGGAAAACACCCGTTCAGAAGAGTAAAGCGATTGCAAACGTTTTGCCTTGTATCTCATGATCACAAGGGGAGCCAATTATTTTCCTTTTCGAGCAGACCCCTTTTCAGAAGGAGGCCAAAACAAATTTGAAAAATTTACGTCCGTTCACAGTGTCCCGCTCCCTTTAACATATTGGCGGCGCCATGCGAAAACGAGTCTTCGGGCATATGCGGACAGCGAAGGCCCTGATCAGACTGCGCAAATGCGCAGTCTGATCAGGACCTTCACTGTCCGCAAACAGAATCATTGTATACAACAGAATATATTAATGGAGAGCAAAGGCCTAGAAGAGACTTTGCGCATGTGCAGGATGATGTGAATCCGCTAATTTTGCGCTTGTTCGAATGCAACTTTTCGCTTGACACGGCCCATATTGTGTTTTGTATACTGTTGTTCGCATCACCAGCAGAGACTTCGATTGATCTATACAATCGAAATTCAATAGCTCGAACATCTTTGGGACCAAGGAAATTTGTTCTAGACATGGATAGTTCGAGCCACTGAGGGTTAATCATAGCGCCAGGTTAGAAGGTAAATGGGAAAATTTAGGGATGCATTTTCCATCTTCTAGAAAATAATGGTATGTTGAGTTTACTCGTTAGAATCGCCTCGATGAGGCGATTCTAATGAGTTAACACAACATACGCTTTCCTATTAAAATAAAAAGAATCTCTAAAATATACCTAAATAATTGTTTTCGTGAGCTATAGGAAGAATTTCTTAGGGGACTCAAAACACGAGTTCGAATCAGCCATGGTAAACGAGCCATCGATGTTCGAGTCATTGAAGTTTTACTGTAACCCATTTGTGCCTTGCGTCCCATAAATTTGACATTGGCAAACAGTGTATACCCAGATCAGACGCTGCAGAACGCGGCGTCTGATCAGGATCTATACACTGTTTGTATTAACTACAGGCATTTCAATAAAATATGGTTATAATCAAAACTGAACAGACACCCTTAAAATGGAAATGGACTGGTCCAAAGAGTTCAGGTAGAAGAGTCCGCTCGGCATAAATGGGTTAATACATTTTGCGGTGATTGGATGCACTTTGTAGATTTTCTGTCATTTTTTTACCAGGAAAAACTTGTTGTGACTTCCTGTTTGTTTTCCTAGACAATCATGTCCCACTTCAACCCATTAGTGTCAAGTGGACTCTTCTATCATAACTATTTGGATCGGTATATTTTCAATCGCAGGGTGTGTAGTTAGATTTTATTATCTGTATGTTTTCAGGAAATTCCTGCATTTAATGCAAACAGTGTAGACCCTGATCAGACGCCGCGTTCAGCTCAGTGACTGAGTGGACTATTGGTAATGACACAAGGTAAATAACCAGTGTTTACATATCAATTGTACATGCTCGTGCGGATTTTGTCCCTTTAATCATTCAAGTACATGTATACAATGAACAAACCATTTTCTGTCCCTTTAATGTGTTTAAAAAAAAAGAAACAAAAAAGCTTCAGGATGAGTGGCAAACATTGGTCTGGGTCTTCATTTTTATTAGGCCCGTCTGTTCCAATATTTAGGGTATAATTACAGTATGTAATAGCTGGAAGTCTGTAAACAAACTACCATGAATTTGTTCTGAATTCTCAGTCTGAATTATGACCTCGATTAAGAATTCGTTCTGAATTCTCAGTCTGAATAATGACCTCGATTAAGAATTTGTTCTGAATTCTCAGTTTGAATTATGACCTCGATTAAGAATTTGTTCTGAATCTCAGTCTGAATTATGACCCATATTAAGACTTTGTTATGGGGTCTTCAAAAATAATTTAAACTTTAAGTTTCGCTAGATAATTGAACCCCAAAGCTTGTCAAAATAAATTTGGTACATGTAGCCATGAAAGGTCACAATCATGGGACACAGCCCTTTCAAAGCATCGAAAAAGTAAGATATTCCTCTTATTTCATTTAAAAACTCAATTTCGAACTCTTACATATTTACCTTTCGATATACCTCTTACCGTTTAGCACACTGGCTAACAGTTTCAGCAGACGACATTTTGAAATGTTTTTATTTATTTATTTATTTATTGATTTATTTATTTATGTCAGAAAATAGGTTTTGTCATTCTAAGCACATTGTCTCGTCTGAGAAATTTGCATGAAATGTCAAAACCTGAAATTTGCATGAAATGTCAAAACCTATTTTCTGGGAAAACGAAAACAAATATTATCAAGTTATCGTCTGCAGATCTTGTACAGAATAGGTGATATAAATTTTCTTGCCAGATATTATGATACCTGTATTATCGATCACAGGCGTGCGGTTTCCTGTTTGATTCTTGCAACTTCTGTTTGTTTTATTCGGGCTTTACGTCGCGTTCAACTATCTTTCAGTCATACCGCGACCGTGTGCTAACTTCTAGAGTGCTGCCTCACTGAAATATCACGCCCCAGACACTTGACATGACACTCCACCAAGACACATTATACTGACACTGAGCTGACCAGTTCTGATTCCTAGCTCTACTTTCTTAATGCTGAGCGCCAAGCGAAAGAGCAGCTAGAAAACATTTTTTAAAGTCTTTGGTATGACTCGGCCGGGGATCGAACCCGCAGCCTTCTGGTCACAAAGCGGACGCTCTGCCAACTGAACCATTGTGTCGGTTTAGAAGTACAAAAGACAATATCATGTTGATTGTAATTCAAAGGGACAAGATACTCTGGAAGATTTTCCGTCATTTTTGACAAGGGGGGCAACTTTTGAGACTTCTTTTTGGCTTTATTGTACACCAAACTCCTTCTGAAAAGTAGTCTACATTATTTCGTATTATAGTAGACTCCTTTTAGGAAAGGAGAAAAAAAATAGAGTTGTCTCCCTTTAAATGGTATCAGTTCCCTTAACCCATTTAAGCCTAGCGTCCCATAATGGGACAATGACAAATAGTGTAGACCCTGATCAGACGCCTCAGAACGCGGCGTCTAATCAGGGTTTACACTATTTGCAGTAAGTAGAAACTTCTACAAAACATGATGATAATAAAAACTAACCAGACACCCCTTATATAGGAAATGGACCTTTTATAAAGTGCTTCCGGAGCAATATCAAACTCCCACGGGCGGAAATAATAATAGTGTGTTCCCCTTGATGTGTACTGGCCGACCAAATTAACATGTCCCATCGGCCTTTGGATTATAGTATTTATAAGTATATGTTTAATGCGTAAACATTTGTTTGTTTGTTTGTGTTGAGGTTTTACGGCCCAGTCAATCCAATGGGGTCATGTCGAGCGCGGTCAGTTTACCTAGCCACACGTTTACTGGGCAGGCTTAGTCCTCTAGGCGGTTAATCAGTATTGTGCACATACTTTCGCCAGAAACTGACGAATCAGCGGAAGGGAGAGAATGACCGTAGAAAATATTTCATGATCAATCTCCACGAAAGAATGTTGTCAACCTCGGCGGGGGTTGAACCCGCAACCTCCTGGTCTCCAGTCGGACGGCGCATCTAACTGAGCCACCGAGGCCGGCGCCGTAAACATGTGTTACCTGTAAAGGTGTGTGAATATTATAGCTGTGTCATATGGTTCTCTGACAGTTTGCGTTTGACGGTAGAGGTATCTTAACCCTTGTCATTCTGAATAAATTAAGATGCCAGGCCCACTTCTAATTTTCAGCCAGTCACATTATTTGATCCAGATTGTTGTTATAAATTTAATACTTAATGACAAACAGTGCAGATCCAGATCAGTTGGCTTCTTCAGAAACCAACTGATCTGGATCTACACAGTTTGCAAAGGCAGGGTATATCCGGGTTCAGCAGGACTAGGGTTAAAATTAGCATGCTGGGTAAAACTTGCAGTGGACGCATTTTTAAACATATCTTTTATTTTATTTTCCCAGAAATGGGTTTAGATACTTCAAGCAAATAGTCTCCAGTGGAAACAATTTGTATGAAATCCTGTTTTCGTCAGCTGAATTTGCCCAGAGAGTGGTAACAGTTAATATTAAACGTAAAGGGCAAAGCGACTGGTCAGTTCGGTCTGTCTATATCTGTTATAATTTGTCAGTGGTCATTGGTCACAATTACGCGACTTTCATAGAGGAACTTTTCCCGCCATTATTTGTAAAAACGTTGCCTGATCTAACATTTTATAGGTCTGAGTTGTTGAATTATAAAAGTAAACAGGATCGTTTACACTGTTAATGTCGAATCCTTCTTGTATCAGCGTCATCTTCTGCTGCTTAAAAGTTGACGTCATACTGAACTCCTTCTGAAGGCGGAGGAATCTTGGCCTTGCGTAAAAGGGCAATAAGTCGTTCACGTGTTTTGAGATGACTTCCAATTGTACCTCGTTCAATGATACGGCTCTTTCATCAGAAAGGTTCAAGGACGCCATGCCAGCACGACCGTCTCCACCTAGAAAATAAAAACATGAATCGATTATAAGCCAGCACGATCATGTGACGGGCAGATCAGTGTTAAAAATTAACGGTATTTGCCCATTAGCAATTCCAAACCAGAACTCCACAATATCAACGCATATACCGAGTTTGGTGATATTTACAAAAGTTATCGCCCGGAAACGAAAATACGGACGGAATTACGGACGTACATACGACAGACGGACGTGCGACAGATGGACGGACACCCGTACGGGCACACGGACAGCCAACACTATCGTGTGAGGGGTATAAAATCAAAACACTGACAGCACTGGTGGGGCGATTGTCTCTGAGTGTAGGCTGAAAGAATGGTCCTGAACGGGTACTTACGATTGTTTCCTTTAATCCTTAACTTCCTGTAAGTTAAGCATATATATATAGTGTAGACCCTGATCAGACGCCGCTTTCTGATCTGGGTCTACACTGTTTGCCAACGTCCCAAATGTCCCTGTCCAGGTTTTACAGATAACCGCACAGCGACAAGGATAGCGCGGCTATAAATAACCGTTACCCGGATTTCGTTGCACGCGCGGTTTGATTACATTGGTTGATGAATATCACGTGAACAACTATTTTTTAGACGAAGTCATATGTGACCTAAGCCTGTCAGCCTCTGTATGGAAGAACGTACGTGCTTTGAAGCGATAAAAGATTTCATGAAACGGTTATTTTTGTCAAATAATTTGATTCAACTTTCATTGTGCGCATCTTTGCATTATGATCTTCAAGTTAACGTCAAAGTCAAGTTTTAAACATCAAATAAAACCTCCTCTATTTAGAATAACAATTTGATAGAATTAATTATGTACATGGCGCGAAGGTGCTTTCGTAAAAGAAGAGATCAGTCCGTCAAAACACACCAAACCACCGCAAACAACTCCGAAATACCCAAAACCACCTTATATATTTACCGTTTCACCCCAAACCACTTACTTTACCTATTTTTCACTGTAAATTACTTTATTTATTTATTATCCCAAGTGGAATGGGATATCAGGCGATAGCTCAGTATAATGAGCATCCACAAAGTTTGATCTGGGTCTTTGCCATTACGAAAACACGCCTATTCAAATATATTGAAAATTTTACCACCAAAAAAAAAATGAAAATTTTCTGATAAAAAAACCCTATATTTTACATATTTCTGATTAAAACATAGCTTGTGGGTACTCGTTAGAACCGCCTCGACGAGGCGGTTCTAACGAGTACCCACAATCTATGTTTTAGCTGAAATATGAAAAATAATGTATACCCCTGTAAACCCCAGTTTTACTATATAAAAGTGGGGTTTCAGGGGGTCAAAATTGTATAGGCATGTTTTCGTGATGAGCAGATAAACGAAAGTGAAATATGGGTCGGTCCGGATTTTTGCAAAAAAAAAAAAAAAAAAAAAAAAAAAACTTTAATGAAACATAGAGTGATGCCCAAGAAACATCTGACCAGCAAAGTTCTAGACCAGCATGTGCATGCATGTGCGTCTGCCCAGTCTGATCAAGGTATTTAGTCTTCACGGTAGAAAAAAGACTTCCAAGAATAAGGGACGGCGTCGAAGAAAACACATGACCACAAAAATTCCAGATCAGCATGTGCATGTGCATCCGGACAGTTAAACAAAAAAAAAAAAAAAAAAAACGTAAAGCCGTTTTATCTTCCACTGAACCTGCATGTGACGTGACATGAGCAAACAAAGAAACAAGCAGATAAATGAAACAAGGGATGATTAAACATTTGGCCCTGTTGTATCACATCCAAAGAAGCCGATTCATAACTTACATTCTGCTGAACAAACAAGACAATCATTAGGTAAGGTGCCTTTAATCATAGAAACTATGTAGAAATACCTTGTAAATTTTTCTATAATGTATGGAGATGATTAATATAATATTTAATCATATTTGAATTTCAACTGTTTGATTTGTAACTCAAGAAATTTACAATGTGTTTTTTGGGGTATGGTTTGAGTAGTTTTAGTGAAGTTTGTGGTATTTTGGTGGTGTTTCAATGGCCCCAGAAAGGATAAATCATATGCCTATTTGCCGAACCTAGCGGGAAATCAAATATGACAAAATTATGACAGACTTTTAGTTAAAGTTCTCAACGTCAGAAGATACGAAATTTGTTTGCTTTGTTTAAGCATGTTTAGGACCCTAATTCAGAGAAAAGGATTTTTTTTTTAAACTTGCAACTGTGCAAAGTGGCAAGGCCTTTCTGTTGACACCAAGAAATATGTGGTTAACGTACCCAAGCCATAAAACATTCATAAAATCTTGAACCAGTGAAAGTCAGAATGTTCAGGCGAGCAGACACGGTCCCCAAAAGAAATGATGCAATCAGGCGTCCTAGGACACTAAGGATTGCGACATTCATTCTATACATTTATATTGTGGTGTGTCTAAATGGCAATGAAAAGCTAGCTATCGTGCAAAGAAAGGCCCGTACGGCGGTGAAATCATATATCAGTTCGTATCCAGCGTTACACAGAATGTGGTGTGACTTTAACAAGGAAACTGTCAAAGTTTTTAGTGTAAAGTGGGCTTCGTTTTAAGAACCTCTGCTATAATATTGAAAAAAAATGCCAAAATTATTTGTTATTTTTCGTCACTTATCTTCTTTTTTGAAGCTGCGTCTTGTGTTTGTATACTATGGCTTTATTGTAAACAATCGACCCAAAAAGGGGAGCGGATACACTTTCAGGAAAGGAAACTCTTGTAAAAGGTTTTTTGGCCCTTACCTGAAATGAGTTCTACTCTAACAGAAACGAATTAGCTCTCGTTGAGAAAAAAAAAAAAAAAAAAAAAAAAAAAAAAAAATCTTTCTCTTAGAGAGTAGATCCTTTTGCAGAAGGGGATTGGTGAGCAGAGAAACAACTAAAAAGTCACAAAAGTTTGTCCCTTTGGAATAAATTGTGGGAATTTCTCCAAGCGTTTACAGATCCTTAATACGCAACGCCGCATTAACATTGCTTCAGTGTCGCGGCGACGACAAAATGACATTGTTGCGACGTTGTCTGGTTACTGAAAAAAGACTACACAAAAGAGCCAACCCAGCGGACACATTGCGTTTATACAACATCGCATCAACGTCGATTTGCATCGACGTTGATGCGAAGTTGTTTTAACGTCGTGTGCCCGTTATTTCGGTGGTGATCTACTCCTCAGCCCCAATACTATTGATCAGTATGCTAAATAGTTAAAGTGGTAAATGTTTCGGATAAGTACGGTATTATTGTGTTAACTCATGATGTCAGGGTCCCATAATAGGGTCTCTGGCAAACAGTGTAGACCCAGACCGGACGCCGCAGAACGCGGCATTTGTATTAACTACAATAATTATTATAAAACATGCTAATAATCTGGAAAAGGACCTGTCCAAAGAGTTTAGGTAGCAGAGTCCACTAGGCATAAATGGGTTAACTCTTTCACTGCCACAGGCGATAATAACAGGCTTTTGCAAACAGCATAGATCCAGATGAGACGGCTCATATGGATCTATACATATAAACTTCTTTTCAAGCGATAGTGTGTTTAAAAAGAAAAGCAGATGACAAAATGTCGTCTGAAATTTGGCACCGAAAGAGTTAAATCTTATTACCTGGCACAGTGACCCCGAACACATTGGCATCGTGTATGAAATCCAGCTCAGTAAGCACGTTGCTTACCTCTGTAGTTGACACATTCTCTCCCTTCCATCTACAAAACAAGACAACGTTCAACATGAGGCAAGATATGAGAAAATAAAAATAAGTCCTGGCGATATATATGAAATGCAAATGCTCTGTAAGCCTCAAAGTGAGAAACTGTACCTTCTCATATGTGCGACAACTGAAGACTCATAATTAATCATTCTGCGCATCAGAGCAGTCAGATCAGAGTATTATAGATCAGCATGGAAACTTTGCATCCTCGGCTATCTAAAATGCGTCGTGAATGCGCGGGCTGATCTGAATCTTCGCTGTGCGCAAATGTCAGAAGGTACGTTTTCTGACGTTACGGCTCATGTTAGCCTTAACCCATTTAAAGCTAGCGTCCCATTAAAAAGGACATTGGCAAACAGTGTAGACCCAAATCAGACGCCGCAGAACGCGGCGTCTGATCAGGGTCTACACTGTTTGCATTAAATACAGGAATTTCTGTAAAACATGGTCATAACAAAAACTAACCAGAGACCCCTTATATAGGAAATGGACCTGTCCGAACAGCGAAGGTAGAAGAGACCATTCGGCATAAATGGGTTAATGTAGAAATATATTTCATTTTTAGGTCTTTATGTTAAGTTTGTGATAGATACGCTAGCATTTACACACCGATAAAATCCACAAAAATGAAATATTAACTTGGTCAAAGTATACGTTGAACTGAAATTTGAGTTAAATTCATTTTAGAAATTGATGCAAAGAAAATAGTTCCAAGGTTCACGCTCAGCGGATTAATATAAGTGTAAATGCATTTTGGATTTTCTCGGACCTATCAAATTGTGCTAAATCAGTGCAATCTTGCTGAGTTGCCGGTGAGGCATGTCAAAAGTACACATCGCTGAAAGTTTTGTGTCCTTTGATTTCTGAAATAAACCGGAAAACAAGTTATTAGTGCAACCCCTGTTAGCCTCGTGCGGACTTTCTAATTCTCATAATATCTGACCTCACCCACCACTTCCATGATCCCTCGTTTACTATATAAAGTCGAATATTGGGAAGACGGAGAGGCCTAAATTCTGAATATCTGCAATGTATTTTAGATATGCTTCGTACAAAAACAAATAAAAGGGCGACAATTTTGTAACTGCTCAAGGCAGTGTTATGGGTTTGGGTTCTCTATTTTTTGGGTCGTGTTTACAATCGAGCCATAGCATACAAATGCCAAATTTCCTTAAGGTAGTTGCCCACGTGATTATCATTGACCAATAAAATCAAATCGCGCGTTGGTACGAAATCCAGGTAACTGTTATTTATAGCCGCGCTATTCTTGTCGCTGTGGTGTGTAAAGCCTGGACTGGGACATTAGATAATAATGTTTCCTTACATTATAGGAATAAAGGGTCAAATGAAACAGTCTTAACAGTTCAGGACCATTTTCCCAGCATACACTCAGAGACGATCGACCCAACAGTGCTGTCAGTGCTTTGATTAGTTATATTTCAGGGCAAGAAACAATAAGAAGAATGATCATTGTGTACCTGCTCAAGTTAGAGTTATGGTCCTTGTACACTACACTGCCACTTGAAAACAATTGCTTTAACATATTTATGCCGAGTGGACATTTCTATCTTATTTCTTTGGACGGGTTCATTTCAATATTAGGAGTGTATGGTTATTTTATTTATTTATTTATTTTTTTTTTTTTTTTTGTTACCATGCATGTTTTATAGAAATTCCTTTCCTTAATGCAAACAGTGTAGACCCTGATCAGACGCCGCGTTCTGCGGCGTCTGATCTGGGTCTACACTGTTTGCCAATGTCCCTTTTAATGAGATGCTTGGCATAAATGTGTTAATAGGAATGGGTGCATTTTCAGTGGGCCCCGACTTGGTCAAAATACTGTTTTGCCTCCCTTCTGAAAAGGGTTTTCAGACCTTAGTCTTTCCCCGAAGTTAGCTGTATACATGGCTTATCTACTGCTCTAAGCCTCTCTCATTAATTGTTTATATTAATAGAGTTTCGACTTTCATCACGCACTGGGTCTTCAGTTTATACATAGTTAAATAATATTTAAGAAGCCAAATTCAAAATGAAACTTAGAGCTTTAAACCTCTATTTTAGTGTATTACTGGGCACACTTGGAAATTGCAACAAATGTTTAGTTTAGGTAAGCCTGATAAAATTACAATTAACAGACTTTGTAGCCTCCACAAAGTTGAGCTAATATGGCAGGGAAAGATATAGGTGTGTTTTTCTGTGCAGGAAGGTAAACAAAAATAAATAAATAAATAAATAAAATGTCAGTTAAAAATGTATCACTTGTAAACAGCTACCATTTGTATCTTGTATACATGACCTGAAAGTATCTCCTACTCGGTCATTAAAATAAACGAAATAATCTTTATCAAGTCTGAGCAGATCTCCGTTGTTAAAATACTGGTCTCCATCAACAAACACATCTCTAAGTACTTTCTTCTCTGACGCTGATCTTCCCCCAAGATAGCCTCTGAATTGCTGTTTTCTAGGATCCAATGGTGATATTAGAAGCCCAACTTCACCTGGAAAAAAATCTAGAATTAAAGAAAAAAATGTGTATTTGTAACCTTTTGCCTGTCCATACAAAATTCCCAATTTAAAATCTCACAAAGTTTGTTTTTATTTTATTTTATTTATTTATTTATTTTTTTTTTTTTTTTTTTTTTTTTTTTTTTCAAAATTTAATCATGTGATCTACTTCAATAAGAACACCAAGTTTCAAGGTAATAGCTAAAATATCTTGCTGACAAGAAAAGCGGTACGGACGGACGAACGAACTGACGGACGGACGACCCAGAAGTTGGGGACATCATAAAGCAGAATTCCTAAAAGGGGAATCGATACACTTTAAGGGGCGATTACTCTTTCAAAAATGTTTTGCCTCCGTCCTGAAAAGTGGTCTACTCTGAAAGGAAAGAATTTGCTCCCTTGTACAGACAACCCTCTTTATACCGATACTCGATACAACGACAAAATTCAACGACAAAATTCATTATAATGACAATTTGATTGTCACAAAACCTTCGCTTAAGAGGTAACAATTAGTAACAAACTATGCAAGAATATTGTTTTTAATACTTAAAAAAACACACACAAAAAACACATGTTTTGGATATTTGTTAGAATCGCCTCAGGCGATTCTAACAAATATCCAAAACATATGTTCTATGAGAGGAAATAAGAACAAAACAATATCTGTCTTACATATCAATCTGTTCATTTAGTATTCTGTAAGTAGTATAGGATGGCATCCTATACTACTTCTGTACAACAGCAAATTCGTTTTAATGGCAATGTCTTTGGGAACAAATGCTGTCGTTGTAACGAGGGTTCACTGTATATAATGGCAGACACTTGTGTACACAAATGTGTGAATAAGTATACCTGATGATTTTGCTGTCATTTTTCCAAGGACAGACAACTTTTGCAGACAGAAATTGGCGACCCTGGTATTTAAATACTCAAGATATCGTTCCTTTAAGAGCAGTCCTAATGGGATGGAAGGTAATGCACCAGTCATTTGAATTTGCGGCTCCTATGGGGCCAGGGATTGCGGGGCATTGCCGGGCTGAAGTGACATGATTTAACCTCCGATGAGTCCGAGCAGTGCCGTAGATATACCAGGATTTTATTTCCCGCTAAAATAATAGGGAGAAATAGTTGGGCTTTTAGCCGGAATTTACCGGAATTTACCGGAAAATAGTCCAGTGTGTTCGTCGGGATTTAATTTCTCGCTAGAACCGAAATTCCGTTTCTTCATAATGGCGGCAACTTGAGAGCCAAATCGAAAGGAAGATGAAGAGTATTGAACTATTGCCATAGGAAAGAAAGTTTATCTAAATGATCCAGTTCACTTGTTTTCTTCATATTTGTCAACCTCGGGAGGACAGGGGCTTTCAGTAGGGAGTTTACCATAGATCTGACTCCGCAGTGCAGGGCCTTTAGCAGGGTTTTGCAAACTAAACGGTTAGAAACCCCGCTATTCCCGGCCCCGCAGATTCCGGAACAACAAATGACTGGTGCATATACATTTCCATGTCAAAATTATTTCCCTTGAAATTATATTCATTCCCTTTTGAAAATAAAAACAAAAATGAAGTTGTAATTTCCAAGCTTCATAAGTTACTAATGTTTACCCAACATTGGAAACCTAGATTTAAATTGAGAATAAATATTCATTTGAGAAGAACTCAGCTATGAAAGATTAATTTTGTTGTCATTCCGTTATTTCAGTTGGAGTTTCACGGCCCATGCAACACTGTTAAGTTCATGTCGAGTCGGTAAGTTAACCTGCGCACACTTTTGTCCCGGGCAGGTTTAGTCCTCCAAGCGGTTAAGCAGTACTTGTGCACATTCTTTCACCAGAAATCGACAACTGCCCTTCTTGAATTAGCGGAAAGGGGAGAATGACCGTAGAAATGAGTTCAATCTCCACGAAAGTTATGTCATATGGCTGGGATTCGAACTTGCGACCCCTGTCATTCTGTTATTAATTACAGTCTGCATGAGTGTATTGTATACGCATGACATGATTTAGACTGGCTCCAGTCTCTAGTGACAAAATATTTTTTCTTATAATCTGTTTATTAATCCACTAAAATAAAACCAAAGTAATATCATGACTATAAAGGCTGGTCATGATATATATTTTTTTTTTTTTTTTTGGGGGGGGGAGGCGGGGGTATTTTAGTGGATTATCAAACAGGATTATGAGAAAATTATTTAGTCACTGGAGACTGGAGCCAGTCTAGACATGATTCTGTCGACACGGTTATGTCTTAGCTACATGGACACTGCAAGTAGCGGGTGAGAATGGGCACAGCATTTCGTACAAAATTGCATGCGCGCCTAACCAAGACTCAGAACAGCCTGCACATCCGCGCAGTCTAATCAGAGTTTTCACAGGCTCTCTATGTGTAGCTAGGGATCCAAAGCGTCATCAGGCAGACAGCGAAGACTCTGATCAGTTTGTGCGGGCTGATCTGAGTTATCGCTGGTCGCACATGCAGTTTTATAAGAATGCTGTGCCCCGGCTTAGGTGTTGATTCGATGTGCCTTCAAGGTATCCTTTTACATAGTCACAAACAGGCTAAAACTAAACCTCTAATAGGAGACATTAACATAAACTACCGTATTCGATCTAATTACCGCACATATCCCTATAAGCGCACAATCAAGCAATTCCCTAGTCTTTAGATTACAGCCAGTGTACTTATTATCTACGTCTTTATAAAGACATATGCTGTTGGTACCCATTTGAATTGCATCGATATGCCGATGCAATTCAAATGAGTACCCACAACATATTTCTTTATAAAGAAAATCAGAAAAAAAGACACATAAGAAACATCGCATAAGCCTTATTTGAGAAGTCCTTCACTGATCCGTTTTAAGCATACACTTAGTATACATGTAGGTGTATACATCTT
The DNA here is from genome assembly GCA_964016985.1 of Anodontia alba. Lineage (NCBI taxonomy): Eukaryota > Metazoa > Mollusca > Bivalvia > Lucinida > Lucinidae > Anodontia > Anodontia alba. The sequence continues at coordinate 16,466,402 of OZ024822.1, read as the reverse complement.
TTACCGCGTTTACCCAGTTATTTTGAAAAATCAAAAGCGCATGGTGTGGTAATTAGGTCGAATACGGTATATGAATTTTTTTATCATCTGTTGGTGTGCCTAAACTTGTTGAATGAGTGGCAAACAATTTAGACCCTGATCTCCTCATGAGACAATTTGCATGAAATGCCAAAGCCTATTTCCCGGAAAAAAAATAAGAAAAAAATATCATCAAAATAATTGTCGCCTGCAGAAATTACCAAGAGAGTTGTAATGGTTAAACACATGTACCTGTTCTAACGGGTATACAATGTCCAAATCTGTTCCGGGTCGGACTCTGTGCTTCAAGGTCAAACTTTACAAACGAAACGGGAACTTGTTTTCTCTGAAACAAATTATGCAATGTCAGAAACGTACCCGCGGACATGCGCGCCAGTGAAGATTCAACTCAGCCTGCACATTTGCGCAGGCTGAATTGAATCTTTACTGGGCGCATTTTAGGTGTCAGAAGGCACGATTTCTCACGTTGCGGCTGAAATATCATTATTGAGTATCAAAAGGAGATATTGCAGTAAGGCAAGGATTTTCCCTAATTGTCTCAGGCGTTGAAGACCTGGGCCCCGTTGTTCAAAGCGTCGTTAGCTTAACGATCTCGTTAAGGGTCATTTCGTTAACTGTTGTAGCGGATTCAATATACAATATTCTGAAATGTTTTCGCTGAGAAAATGTGAGCAGCGTTTGCACTGCAAAAGCTACTCACATTTTTTCAGCAAACAAATTCAGCATATTTGCGTATCACTCGATGTAAATTTTAACGAATCGTTAACTAACAACATCGTTAGCTTTGAACAACTGGACCCAGATGTCAGAAATTACAGTATTCAAATTGTTATTGTATATTCCTGTAGCCCAATGTCCAATGTCTGAATCATAGCAGAAAGAAAAACACTTGCTTCTGGCCTATTATTACGGGGAGATATTTCAGTCCTGTTTACCCATCCCTAAAATTCATACATTAATTCCATGTTCAAAACGAATGGAGATACATTTAATTACCTTTCTCTTTGGGAAATATTCCTTCCACCAGAATGACGAGAACTCAACAATGACTGGAAATTATGGTACATCCCAGCGGGTACACGCCATTGAAACAACGTCGATTCAACGTTGATTCAACGTCAAGACGTTGAATCAACGTTGAATCGACGTTGTTTCAATGGCGTGTGCCTGCTGGGCATGAATACAGTCTGTGCGCAAGTCCGGGATATCTGATTTCAATTCTCATTTTTATTTCCGGTTAAAATGCAAAATTAAATGCGTTTCATAAAAATTGTTATCGAAATATTTCCCACCTAGATCCAAGTTCCCATTGAGAATTCAAGTCAGATATACCATACACGCGCACTGACCGTATTCATTTAACCAAAATTTCCATTCAGTGCTGTGTTCTCGTCATTCTTTCCTTAAGGGAAATGTAACTAATTGTAATTCCCATCGTTTTGAACATGGTATATATCTAGGAATATTTGGGGTGAGGTAAACAGGACTGAATTATTTCCCCGTAATAATAAGCCAGAAGCGTAATTTTTCATTTCTGCTAAGATTCAGACATGGGCTACCGGAATATGTAATAAAAATTTGAATATGGTAATTTCTGAAATCTGGTCTTCAATACCTGAGTCAGTTAGGGAAAGTCCTCGCCTTACTGCAATATCTCCTTTAATTTTTAGCAGACATTTTGAAACTTTACAGCAGCCTTTTGGGGAGGGCATAACTGGTTGTCGTAGAAAGGTTAGATATAATACATTACGAAAACACGCCTATTCAAATATATAGAAAAGTTCACCTCCAAAAACTGAAAATTTTCAGATAAAAATTTCTGATATTTTTCATATTTCTGCTCAAAACATAGATTGCGGGTACTCGTTAGAACCGCCTCGGCGAGGCGGTTCTAACGAGTACCCACTATCTATGTTTTTTGAGCAGAAATAAGGAAAATAATGTATACCCCTTGAAACCCAGTTTTACTATATAAAAATGGGGTATACTTCACCTCATTTGATGAGATACCACTGCATTGTCTTTATTTTCGGACAAAATAGGAATTGTCAAGCAGACGATTCATATGAAATGTCAAGCCTTATTTTCTCTGAAAAGTGAACAAAATTCAAAGTGTCGCCTGCTACAGTTTTGCTTGGCACTTTAAGGGTTAAAAATTTTCAAGCCTTAGAATCCATGAAGACTCATCCTAAGCCTAAATACGTAATCTGATGCGCTTATATCTAATGCCTGTCCGACGTGTCGGGAAATTAAATTATTTCTACAAATTAATATAGCAAGATTATCATAGCTTAACTTTACCACTCTTTGGCAAATTTAGCAGACGACAAATTGACGATTTTTTTTTCTTTATTTTCCCCAGAAAACAGAATCTGACATTTCATGCAAATTGACCCTATTACCATGAAATTATAAATCCTGTTTTCTAGGGAAATTAAATAAAATATTTCAAAATGTGGTCTGCTGAAAATTTTACCCAGAATGCTCAGGATTAAAGACGTTAATCATAGCTGACGGGCAGCAACAAAAGACGTCACTGTACAACATACGTCATAGGGAGTAATGATAAAATAAGCCGTAACGTCAGAAAACGTACCTTCTGACATATCTGCCAAGCGAAGATTCCGATCAGCCTTCGCATTCGCGCAGCCTAGTAGTAATCTTCACTGGATCATCACGAAAACACGCCTATATAATATTGACCCCCTTAAACCCCACTTTTATATAGTAAAACTGGGGTTTACAGGGGTATGCATTATTTTTCTTATTTCTGCTCAAAAACATGGATTGTGGGTACTCGTTAGAACCGCCTCGCCGAGGCGGTTCTAACGAGTACCCACAATCTATGTTTTGAGCAGAAATATGAAAAAATATCAGATTTTTTTATCTCAAAATTTTATGTTTTTGGAAGTAAAATTTTCTATATATTTGAATAAGCGTGTTTTCGTAATGTACTTTGGATAGCCAAAGATGCAAAGTTTCTTCGTGCGGATAATTAACTCCGAACAGACTGTACGGATGCGCAGGCTGATTTGAGTCTTCCTTGGGCGCACATGTCAGAAGGTACATTTTCTCATCACGAAAACACGCCTATATAATATCGACCCCCTTTAACCCCACTTTTATATAGTAAAACGGGTTTACAGGGGTATAACTTATTTTTCTTATTTTGCTAAAAAACATAGATTGTGGTACATGTTTTGGGCCGAAATATGAAAAATATCGAAGCTTTTTATCTGAAAATTTTTAGTTTTTTGGAGGTAATATTTTCTATATATTTGAATAGGCGTGTTTTTTGTAATGTCACATTGCGGATCAAATCGGTTAAAAGAACATAAATACTTTTTAATTAGAAAGCATGTCATTATTTGTTCCATCTTATATCCTGACCTTTTAAGCTTTAGTACTCTGTAGGCTAATTCATCAGACGAAAACGTGATACGCTTCTTATGTTGAAAATCAGACTTGACATTTCACGCAATTTGAACGAAATGTTAAGTCTTATTTTCTGTGAAACGTACGAAAAATATTTCAATGTTGTCTGCTATTACAGTCATAAGCATAAAGTTCAAGCTTTCAACATCGGGACCTCTTTAATGTGCCTGAGCAAAGTTAGGTGTCCCCTTTTTCAGTTTGATTAACGAATAAGTTTCATAAATGATTTCTGAGGTTTAGAAAACAGAATAATAGGAACTGCTTCATTTACTCAGAATGAAGCCATTTCACCATTCTGTAGGAATCGGGGAGGGGCTGGTCTGAAATTATGAGGACGTCCGCGTGATGGTGGTATGCGACTCGCGAACACCGAAGGTCAAGGCGTGCCTGTGTGTGTGTGTACATTCTGATCTGGTTTATCATATTATTTAGTTTCCATATATGGAGTAGGACCCGATGAAGGAAATTGCAGTATTTTTCAGCACTACCAGATCGTGACGATTCAGGTGAGTATATATTTTACGCCTAAAGCTCGCCACTCTGGGTCAGTTTAGTCTTTCTGTGATCAAACTTTGTATTTACGCAATGACCCCATTCTAAATATCTATTACTTAATTAGATAGCGTTTCTATTAACACCCATATAATATCGCCGTTAAGTTCAGGGCCCGGTTGTTCGAAGCATCGTTAGCTTAACAAACTCGTTAAGGGTCATTTCGTTAACTGTTTTAACAGATTCAATATACAATATTCTGATATTTTTTGCTGAAAAATTGCAAAAGCTACTCACATTTTTTCAGCAAAAAATTTCAGCATATTTGCGTATTACTCTATGTAAATTTTAACGAATCGTTAACTAACGACATCGTTAGCTTTGAACAAGTGGGCCCAGATTGTGAGTAGGAAAAGTGTGTAAATTAGAAAACGTTAACCTTTTTATGCCTAGCGTCCCATAAAAGGGACTTTGGCAAATAGTGCAGATCAAGATCAGGCGCCGCATAATCTGATCAGGGTCTATACTGTTCGCTAAATAGATAAGCTCCGTAATAAAAGCACTAACAGCACTGGTGGATCGATTGTCTCTGAATGTAGGCTGGGAAAATGGTCCTGGACGGGAATTTAAGACTGTTTCATTTAACCCTTAACTTCCTGTTATTTAAGCAGGATCAGACGCCGCTCTCTGTGGGGTCTGATCTGGGTCTACACTATTTGCCAAAGGTTTTACAGATAACCCTCTAGCAACAGCACTCTGACATCACAGCGACAAGAATAGTGCGGCTATAAATAACCGTTACCCGGATTTCGTCTTACGCGCGACTGGACAATGATAATCACGTGGACAATTACCTTAAGGAAATTTTGACGTTTATATACTATGGTTCGATTGTAAACAATCGACCAAAATATGAAAAAAAAAAAATAAAATGAAGCAGAGAGCCTAATTGACAAATAGACTCATCTAACTGGCATGGGTAGAACAGTCCATCAGGCAAAAATGAGTTAATGTGTCGCTCGTATCACTTTTCGTTTCCTTTCTAGTAGGTTCTTCGTCAGGTCATAACTAACAATAAACATCACAAACAAATGTATTTTTGGGTCGTTTATTTACAATTGCAGATTGCGGCGTTTGATCAGGGTTTGCACTGTTTGCTTAGACTACAGAAACTTAAGGGTTTAATGAAATTGTCAAGTCCCCGTTCAGGACCATATTCCCAGTCTGCAGTCAGAGACAATCGACAGACCAGTGCTCTTAGTCCTTTGATTTTTGTGTGTTCCCAGATGGCTTAATAGTTCGTTCTTGTACATGTCAGTATACGATATTTACCAAGACACAACTTAACCCATTCATGCCTAGCGTCCCATAAAAAAGACATTGGCAAACCGTGTAGACCCAGATCAGACGCCGCAAACTGCGGCGTCTGAACAGGATCTACACTATTTACATTTAATCCAGGAATTTCCATAAAACATCGTTATAATAAAAACTAATCGGGCACACCTTAAACTGGAAATGGACCGGTCCGAAGAGTGAATATTGAAGATTCCATACGGCATAAATGGTTAATAAAAAAACACGCTTACCAGTAATGGCGATGATCTGCCACACGACCCCAATTTATTTGTTACGTTGACAAAAGCTATTGGACTTTCGGTGGCACCATAAAACTCTACTATCTTAGGTATTTTAAATCTATTCTGAAACTCCGCCCATATGTCCTGCCGGAGACCGTTGCCATAAGCGTATTTGACTTTATGTATACCATCCATCTTATCCTGAAAGGAAATGATAATATGATAATGCAATAACTTCTCTTACTTAATGTATATCAGGTTTGCTTCTAGTTTCTAACACTTACCACACTATAGGCAAATTCAGCAGACACCAACTGATAATATTTTTCATAGAAAATAGGACCTGACACTTCGTGCAAATTGTCTCCCAAGGAGACAATTTGCATGAAATGTCAAATCCTATTTTCTAGGAAAAATAAGAAAAATATTTCAAAATGTCGTCTGCTGAAATTCTTACCCAGCATGCAAAGTGTTAACGCTTAGCATGCTGGATAATAACTTTTTTCTTCTTACATTCCTTCAGTCTTTAATGCTTAACATGCTGGGTAAAAATTTTAGCGGACGATATTTTGAGATAACTTTCTCATTATTTTTTTTCAGATGATTGGATTTGATATGCCAGGCTGAAAAAAATAGCTGTGTTCCCTAACCCGACCGACCCTGTTTCAAACACCCGACCCTGCTATTTTTATCAATAAAAATGCAAAATAAAAAAAGTAAAGCACCGACCCTCAACAAAATACCTGTATTTTTATACATTTACAGGCCTGACCCTGTTCTTTTCTGTAGAAAAAAAATAGAAAAATAAAAAAAAAAGTTTCTCCTGTCTACCGACCAAATTTTTTTTTCAACGTGCTAGTGGAAACACACAGCTATTTTTTTTACGCCTCATGCAAATTGTCTCCTCAGGGGACGATTTTCATAAAATGTGAAATCTCGTTTTCTGGAAAAATAAGAAACATATACTATCTATTTGTCGTCTGCTGAATTTGCCTATAGAGTGCTAAGTGTTTTATTATATGAAATAGGAGCGCTGATCGCGTTATTCACTAGCTGGCGAAAATATTTTGGCTTCTTACAACATCACACAGTGATGGAATATATTTTGATGTACGGCTGTATGTCGCTGTTTCAAGCAAAAGCAAGAGGTTTCATAATTCCTAGACAACCTTGAGATTGTTTGTTTGTTGTTGTCGTTGTTGTTGTTGTTGTTGTTGTTTCTTTGACTTCACAAGAAATGACAGCGAAAACATCGAGAACTAAACTGAATCATTAACTGAATAAACCAGAATGATTAACCTTACAGATTATAGCTCAATGCCCATTTCATTTCTATTTCACATGGACATAACAGTTGCGACGTTTCGGCCACTAGGCCTTTTCCAAGGAATTACCTATTACTATCTATTATTACTGCGTTCGTATATCTCTGATATAATCAAATCCAATGTTCTTTGTTATTTACTAATTTATTTTGCATGAGCCACCTTTTTTTTAATTTACAAAGTTTATGTGAGTCACAGTTTTCCTATTTACAGATTTGTTTGCAGGAGTCACATTTTTTTCTATTGTCAAACTTGTTTGTCTGAGCCACAGTTTTCCTATTTACAAACGTATTCAGTAGGAGTCCCGCCGGGCTCGGTGGCTCAGTTGGATGCGCCGTCCGACTGGAGACCAGGAGGTCGCGGGTTCAACCCCCGCCGAGGTCGGCAACACTCTTTCGTGGAGATTGATCATGAAATATTTTCTACGGTCATTCTCTCCCTTCTGCTGATTCAAGAAGGGCAGTTGTCAGTTTCTGGCGAAAGAATGTGCACAATACTGGTTAACCGCTTAGAGGACTAAGCCTGCCCAGTAAACGTGTGGTTAGGTAAACTGACCGCGCTCGACATGACCCCATTGGGTTGACTGGGCCGTAAAACCTCAACACAAACAAACAGTAGGAGTCCCATCTTTCTTCTTTACAAACTTGCTTAGAATATTGGATGTGGTTATACCTGTGATCGTGTTCTCAGTTGGTCATATACAGTTGACTCTCGTTATCTCGAACTCGCTTATCTCGAATAACCGCTTATCTCGAAATGAAAATCTGGTACCTGCCTAAACATGAAAATCTAAAAAATATTGTGGAAAAGAGGAGAAATTGCTCCTAAGGAGCAATTTCTCCTCTTTTCCACAATATTTTAATATATCTCTAACTTCAAGAGTCCAATTACATATATATTTGTTAAATGTGGTTGTACGAATTATTTTTTTCCTCAGTTCTGCAAATCTGATATGTCGAGGTACGGATACCTCGAAGTATTTCAGAGGGTCCCTTGGAATTCGAGATAACGAGAGTCGACTGTACATTTTGCGGTTATTTTCTTTCAAAGTGTCCGTGTGCAGCATCATACATGTAAGCTACTACCTTTGGTCTGGCCACCAGGTATCGACATATCTCTCCAATGTACTGGAATATAGTCACGTGGTGTTTTCGGCAGTCTTCCCAGAAATGTGAAGCAGAGAACTTATTCCGAAGGACAATTGTTGCTCCTAAAATTGAAAATTATCCAGCGCATGTCAAAACCTACAAAATGGCATGTCCGCCCAGCAAATACACTGTGCTTCGTCCTGGTAAATTCTGGCTAAAAGCCCGGCTATTTCTCCCGTTTTTATGGGAAATTAAAACTCCGGTACATCTACGACCCTGCCGCGATTCATCAAAGGTTATGTCACAACATTTAAGGTCCGCTATGTCCCCGCTATCCCTGGCCACATAGGGACCGGAGTTTCAAATGACTGGTACATTAAGGGGACAATACACTTGGTAGATTTCCCGCCATTTTGTACATGAAAGACAACTTTTGTAAATTCCTGTTTGCTCTTCTGTCCATCAGTCACCTTCTGAAAATGGTTTAACTCTAAAAGGAAATAATTGGCTCTGCTGCCAGAGGAAGTAAACTACAGTTGACTCTCGTTATCTCGACCTCGCTTATCTCGAATAACCACTTATCTCGAAATGAAAATCTGGTATCTGCCTAAACATGAAAATCTAAAAACAGGTAAAAAAATATTGTGGAAAAGAGGAGAAATTGCTCCTAAGGAGCAATTTCTCCTCTTTTCCACAATATTTTAATATATCTCTAACTTCAAGAGTCCAATTACATATATATTTGTTACATGTGGTTGTACGAATTATTTTTTTCCTCAGTTCTGCAAATCTGATATGTCGAGGTACGGATACCTCGAAGTATTTCAGAGAGTCCCTTGGAAGTCGAGATAACGAGAATCGACTGTATTCCCTTTTAGAACAAACCCTTTTTTCAGACGGGAGGCAAAATCATTTTGACAGAGTACTTTCCTGTACACCAAATCCCTTCTGAAAAGGGGTCTAGTCTAAAAGGAAATATTGCTTCCCTCAAGGGCAAATTATTTCCATTGAAAGTAGACCGGTTTTCAGAAGTGTCTTGGCGTGCAGGAAAGCAAACAGGACGTCTCTCTTCGAGTAATGTCGGAAATTTTCCCAAGTGTATCCTTTATAAGACTTTTATTTATATTTTTTTTATCTCACACACGTCAGCACATCCCACATGTATATGCTACATCATTTGCTTATCTTGCATAGTATATATGTAACAGGTGAAAAATTCTCATCACCTTTTCCGCTACCTGGGACAGAACCCTGACCACCTGAGTGATGGTTCAACACTCCCAAGCGTCTGCAAAGTATATCTAGTCCGCTTAAACAGAAATATCTACACAACTTTCTTCTGGACTCCATATGTACTATTCATCCATGTCACCCCTTGTCCTGCTGAACCCGAATATGTCCTACCTTTGCAAACAGTGCAGATCCAGATCAGTTGGCTTCTGAAGAAGCCAACTGATCTGGATCTGCACTGTTTGCCGTTCAGTATTTGAATTTGTATCAACAACTTGGATCAAGTAATCTGATTGGCTGAAAATTAGAAGTTGGCGTGGCGTCTTAATTTATTCAGCAGGACAAGGGTTAAATCTTGTATGTCCACGGTCTTACAATGGTCATACAACTGATATAAATATTTAGTCTACCCTCTTTTCGACATCGTTTAGTAACAGTTTTCATACGGAGAAAGTTTTATCAAAGCATCCATATGATGTAATAAACTAAGCTTTACATAGTTCTAACCTTGTTTCGTCCTAGAAAATAGTAATAAAAAAAAAAAACAAAAAAAAAACGTTTAGATCTATGGTTTTTGTTTGTCAAAACCGTTATTCTTTTCTTTGATCTTGAGGTCAGGCTTTTCGGTTTTTTACATCGCTAATTTAAGATGACGTCGTTGCTCCACAATGTCATCACTGGAAAAGTCCACTTTCCGTTAGGGATGTTATGGCGTCTGTTTTTGTTTTTGCTTTTGGGTTTTTTTTGTTGTTTTTGTTGTTGTTGTTGTTGTTTTTGTTTTGTTTTGTTTGTTTGTTTGTTGTTTTTTTTTTGTTTTTTTTTTTTTTTTTTTTTTGTTTTTTTTTTGTTTTTTTGTTTGTTTGTTTGTTGTTGTTTTTTTTTTGTTTTTTTTTGTTTTTGTTTTTTTTTAACTTGTCAAAACAGTTATTCTTATCTTTGATCTTGAGGTCAGGCTTTTCGGTTGTTTACATCGCTGGAATAGTCCATTTTCCGTTAGGGATGTTCTGGCTTTTGTTGTTTTTTTTTTTTTTTTTTGTTTTGTTTTTTTGTTGTTGTTTTTTTTTTGTTTTTTTTTTTTTGTTTTTGTTTTTATAATATTGTTTTGTTTGCTAAATTATGCGTATTAACCATCGTGATATCTATTCTGGTAAACCAAACAAAACTGCAAACAGCACCAGAAGAAAATCCCCACGTTCTATATAGTATGATCTGGAATAAAGTCACGGAAACCCTGCCAGCCCATTATAGGGACGATTACCATTCTTGGTACGGTGGAAATATAGTTGGTATTTCCTACTAGGAAATGTTTCCTAATGTGAAATTATCAATGCATAAATTACGTCATGCTATAGCATTATGTGAAGTCACGTAAAGTACGTTTGAAGGAAAATACTTAAGTTATTTTTATAGTACATGTAATATAAAATTTGAAGCACTCGTTTTAATCGGATTTTCAATGTCCTAGGAAATTATTTCCCGTATTTCCCGTATTTCAAAACAACTGTGGACTATTTCATATATTAGATAAGATAAAATATATCTATCACTCATTCAAATCACATACCACAGACACTAGGTGTCAGTAGATCGTATATGGTCCGAATTCGATCTCACGCATTTTGTTTTATCCTCTTAATATTGCAATTTTATATTATTGGACAGCATACGGTCGGACTGTTTTATTTCCCGCCTAAACAGTCTATTCCCCTTAGGATGATGTTTTTTTTATGTTTCCACTGTAACACTACCTTTTGTGACAGTATTGCCAAAGCCAACCATGAGAGCGGCTGAGTGATACATTGGAAGTGTTTCGTATACAATGTCGTCTGCTACCATACCAAAAGAGTTCCATGAAGAACCAGATGCCAAAAGACGTAGCTGATCTATTATCGCAGGTTTGGGTAGACCTAGAAGAAAAAAGTATGTCGTTTAACCTTTACCACTCTATGGGCGACAAATTTATTATATTTTTCTTATTTTCCAAGAAAATATGATGTCATCTCATGCAAACTGTCTCCGCAATGTTTCAAAATCTCGTCTGTTGAAAATTTTGCTCGGCTGTTTCAATAAACATAACAATGATATGCTTGATGAAATATCCTGACGAAATGACGATTCACGTGAATTGCAAAGACTTTTTTTTCTGAAAAATAATAATAAAATAGAATGTCGTCTGCTACACAAGTACAATTTTCCTTAGCGCTTTAAGGATTAAAACATTCCATCCTAACTATTTATTTTTTGTTATGGGCCAACGAATTAAAATACACACATACTTTAACTGACTGGTATGTGTCCTTTAAAAGTTAAAGGGCTTTATAATAAATACACGTTTGAAAAAACAATCAGTCTGATTTTATTATGTTAACTATGTCAACCTGGTATACAGGACAATAGCTGAAAAAGGCTTACCAGAAAAGCACAAATCCGTGATACTGCCTTGAATTGTTCACTTCTTCAGTTCGTCAGTGTTGTATGATTGCAAAATTACCTAGTACCCTTGCAGCCGAACTATGTTGGAAAATAAGCATTTTTCTCTCTCTAGTTGCGAATGACATTTGTGGTTTTTTATTAAAAGGACACAAAACAATCTCTTAAAGTCCATGTATTTTTTCATTTGGTTCTTATTCAGCTTGACTTAATAATTTCTATTTGTGGCAAACAAAGTACGGATTTCGATAAAACACGAGAATAATCATAACGTTATACTTTTGTAAGTAACACGGGAAATGCCATACTCAGTCCTGTTTCTGTGCTTTGTTTTCAAATATTTACTGTACAAATAAATTTAAGGCCGAACAGTTTTCTGGCCTCTGCCATTTTTAAAGTAATTGAACTTTACATGTTTTTATTATAAAACATTTTGAGCCGTAACATGAGAAAACATACTTTCTGAGACATGGGCTCCCATCGAAGACTCAAATCAGCTGTGCATCCGCACAGTCTGATCAGTCCTCGTTGTCCCCATGAAGAAACTTTGTATCCTAGGCTTTCCAAACTGTGTCAAATGTAGATTCTAAACAGAATTTGGGAATGCGCAGGCTGATCTGAATCTTCGCTGTACGCACATGTCCGAATGTACATCTTCGACGTTACGACCCTCCACTGATTTTTCGTGATTAACCCTTGTCCTGCTGGAAAAATTAAGATGCCACGCCCACTTCTAATTTTCAGCCAATCAGATTGCTTGATCCAGATTGCTGCTATAAATACACATACCCAATGGCAAACAGCGCAGATCCAGATCAGTTGGCTTCTTCAGAAGCCAACTGATCTGGATCTACACTGTTTGCAAAGGCAGGGTATATCCGGGTTCAGCATGACAAGGGTTAATGTTCCATAACAATAATGTGAACATTTCAGAACTTTTGAACAAGTGGACTTTGTTGCAATTTTGCAAACTACACGCCCTGTCGATTTTTGCATAACATGTAGTAATTTTTTCTATGAGTAAAATGAAAATATTCGACTTTTAATAAACCAGCGAACAGAATAACACTTTTTATGGCTAGTTATTACGTCAAAACAATTTTGCATTAAATCATGACAAAAGTTTGCAATTTTACTTCTTCTGAGTACAAAGTCATGAAAAATCAAAAGGCTGAATAGCCCTGAAATGACAGATTCTATGAGAAACTAATAAATTCCAGGTATCATTCTGTTCTCCATTTAAGTATGTCAGACGCTTCTTCGTTGAAAAAAAAACGAGCTACAGCGAACAACAAAGGCGCTGATCAACCTGCGCGGACGGGCAGGCTGATCTGCGCCTTTGTTGTTCGCACATATATTAAGGTGGGTTTTCTCAGCGACTCTCGCCATAGATCACGCACAAGTTGCACTACTTTTGTATGGACAGCTCTTCAATGGCGTACTAATATACACACATTGAAACACTGGGTCTACTTTTGTGCGCGGATGAATACGAAATTGAATAGTAGTCAAAGTCACTTTCTCTAAAACCGTGCATGGCAACGAAGAATGACAGATAGAATCTGTCATTAAAAACGACTTTCAGCAGAGTTAGCATAAACCTGTTGTTCCGGAAGTAAAAATGAAAATGGCAGGAGTAGAAAATGTCATGTGTTCCCGCACTGTTTTGTCGATTGGTCCGTCTGACATTCGGCCATTTACGGTTCTAAAAGAGTTGAATGATGGTGACTTTTGTTCGTCTGTTCGTCCTTGAAGATATACGGCTACAGTAGGAATTTCAGGAAGCACCTCTTGGACGGCATCAACAAGCACTTGACCTTGCAAAGTAAACACATACCTGGATTCAGACTTACATAGTATTTAGCTTAGTAAAGACTCATTGAGCCGGTGCACAGCATTTCCTTCCATACTGCATGTGCACCCAGCGAAGACTCAGATCAGCCTGCGCTTCAGCGCAGACTGATCAGAGTCTTTGCTGTCCGCCTGAAAACACTTCTGGGATTTTTGGCTACCAACAGAGTGCGCTGTGAAAACTTTGATTGGACTGTAAGGCTGGTCTGAGTCTTGGCTGGGTGCACATGCACTCTCGTAGGAAATACGGGTATAGTGCCCCGGCTCACATTAACTATTTGGTTGTACCATGTTCCATGTAAGAAGTTGAACAAGTCATTTATACTCTCTCTTCATGTGTATAACTTCTGACTGAGTGGCAAACTTTAGAGACCCTGGTCAGGCGCCGCGTTCTGGTCTAGTTCTACACGCTTTTCTCAGGCATGTCTGAACGGTAAAAGAAATCCCGTAGATTTTACGTTAAAATAACTGGCATTAGATATCACCTCGCTGGGCAGGGCATAGTAGGGCAAGATACGTAATGTAGGGCAGAGTACGGGTGTGATCTACCGCACCCTGTCTGAGGCCTACCCACACTTACCCCATTTTACGAGATAATTCCTGCTCAAGCTCAAAACGTGCCCATAAAAAGTAACGGTAAAATGCACTGGCAGCCAGTTGCCAGTGACTTTACCGTAAAACCTATGGGAATTTTTTTTACAGTGTGTCTGGTTGCCTCAGGCAAATTCGGTAGTTTGTCGTCAGGGAAGTAAAAGATATGGTTGACGCATTGACGATTAGTATGCTGGGAAGAAATCCGCAGACGACATTTTGAAATATTTTCCTTATTTTATCCAGAAAATAGGCTTTGTCGTTTCATGCACTATTTGCATGAGATGTCAAATTATTATTTTCTGGGAAAAATGTGAAAATAATTATCAATTTGTCGGCAGCTGACTTAGCCTCGACAACATTGTACCGTATTTATTCTAAGTTTTTAGGACACCTTACCCCTTTATCATATACTTACCTTAAATTGTCAAAAATTCCATTTGACTAAATGACAATATGCCTAAAGACTGTCCGATGGATGATAAAGAGTGTAGAACCTGATCAGACGCCGTATGGTGCGGCATCTGATCTGGGTCTAAACTGTTTGCTCATGTTATTTGTTTGAAAACTTAGGGTAAATACAATAAAATGCTTTGTTTGTGCCATGCGGATTAGTTTGGCTTGAACACCTTCGCGTCACACATGCGTACGCACGCATGCACGCACGCACACGCACAAACACACACACACATTTGGTTGAGTTTCCGCTATTTCTGCCTATGAGACTTTTATGACTCCTTTTTTTTTTTTTTTTTTTTTTTTCTTTGCTGAACTGTACGTTAAATCCCTTCTGAAAGACGTCTACTCCTTGAGGAAGGAATTTGCTTCCTCTGGGAGCAATTTCTTTCGTACAGAGTATACCCTTTTCACTAGAGATCTAAATCTTGAATTAGTGCAGTTGTCACGTGTCCAGCAGTCGTGATGTCACGTGTCTTGGTATCATGTTCAAAGGCTCTATTAACCCTGGTCCTGCTGAGCTAAGATATGCTCTGCCTTTGCAAACAGTGTAGATTCAGCTCAGTGGATCTGCACTGTTTGTCACTAAGTATGTGAATTTGTATCGACAACAAGAATCAAAAGTAATCTGATTATTGAAACTTAGAAGTGGGTGGGGCATCTTAATATATTCAGCCTGCCAAGGGTTAAATCAAACAGGCAGTAGCCAAGCCTACCTTCTCCAACAATTAGGTGTTTGGTTTTACTAGCGTTGATGCAATGAGCAAGAGACCTTGACCTAAGGTTAAAGTTGATAAACACTATCTCTAGTCCTGCTTTTAGGAAACCTGAAAATATTAGGCATAGACTTACTATCTTGTATCATTATTAACCGTAACCAATCTTTTGTGTTTTTGTTTTTTGTTGTGTTTTTTTGTCTTCCTCAGAAAATAAGCTTTGACACCTCATGCAAATTGCCTCCAAATCTGCATGAACTGTTAAAGTCTATTTCCTGGAAAACAAAATAAAAAATATTTTAAAATGTTGTCTGCTGAAACTTTTACCAAGCATGCAAAGCGTTAACAAAAATATTCTGAGCCCCGTTCTTCAAAGCATCCTTAGCTTTACGAGCTCGATAATGACAAACTCGTTAATTGTTGTAGCTAAGGTATTTTCAAATACATTGATATTTTTGCTGCAAAAGTGTGAGTAAGCTACCCGCATTTTTAGTAAAAAACAAAATCAATGTATTTGCCATATTTCAAGATAAAAATTTTAACGTCACGTTAGCTAACAACTTCCTTAACCTTTACCACTCTCTGGGCATTTTCAGCAGACGACAAAATGATGTTATTTTTCTTATTTTTCCCAGAAAACAGGATTTGACATTTCATGCAAATTGTCTCCTAATTTTTCCCAGAAAACAGGATTTGACATTTCATGCAAATTGTCTCCTTAGGAGACAATTTGCATGAAATGTCAAATCCTGTTTTCTGGGAAAAATAAGAAAAATATTTCAAAATGTCGTCTGCTGAAAATTTTACCCAGAGTGCTAAGCGTTAAGTTTTGAACAACTGGGGCCTGTTTAACACTGAATAAAAGATACACAATATTTCGATAAGAAGATGTCCATAATATGTCACAATCACAGGATTAAGCCTACATATGACTGCAAGAGGAAAATGTTAACAAACTATGACGTTTAGTATTCCGTAACAAAACAACAAAGTAGGCTGAAAACTGATTCTTGGCACTCTCTGGGCAATTTCAGCAGACAACATGTTTATGATACTTTTTTTACTTTTTGTTTTTTTCAGCCAACAGAATTTGATATTTCATGCAAACTGTCTCTGTTTGAGACGATTTGTATGAAATTTCAAATCCTGTTTTCTGGGAAAGGAAAAGGAAAGAAAAAAATATTTCAAAATGTCGTCTGCTGAAAATTCTGGGTAAAAAAATTCAACATATAACATTTTGAAATATTTTTCTCTTTTTTTCCCAGAAAGCAAAAAAAAAAAAAAAAAAAAAAAAAAACTGTTGTTTTTTGTTTTAGAAAAAATATCATCAGAATAAGCCCAGCGAGAGATAAAGGTTAAGGTGCACTGATACAGCTGAAACACTCTAAAAGATGGGAAGGATTGACAGTCATTCTAAATTACACCTGTTAGATCTATAAATCAACCATAAACTAAAAATTATCCCATGGTCAAGCTATGGTATAGTTTTCGGTTATTGAAAATTATAATAAGTTTTATTTACATAGAGACAATGGAACATCCATTGGTTAAGTCTTAGTTATACCATGCTTTGTGCGCATATACGATGCGATAATGCACGAGCGCTAGCGAGTGCATTATCGCACGTACATGCGCAGAACTATGGTATAACTGATTTATCACATTTTCATGCATGTAGATCATCTACATCGCGAGATATTTCATGCTGAATGTTGGGAATTCAGGCTACTGTGTGACAATTAAACATTACAAAGTAAAACATATACATGCCATATATTTATGAATATAATGAAATTTATTAGGGATTCCAGTGGTGTATTTAGTTCAGTACTGTTTCGATTTATATAACAAATCACGATCAATCATTTTAGATAAACTGATACTGTTTAAAAGCAAATAAATGAGGAAAGTAATACAATTTAAATTTATATTTTTATCCTTTCCTTCACCCAAACAAAAAATTTAGACTCTTACAAAATTATATATACATATATATCCACAAAAGAAAAAAGTAAAAGTGCCCTTGAAATCTGTGAAAATTTAATTTCTTAACGCGTTTCACTACTATCAATAATGTGGATCACTCGTATATATATTCCATCATGCAGACCAAAACAGACAAACAGTGTAGATCCAGATGGGACGGCTTGTAATGAACCGTCTCACCAGGAACTATACTGTTTGCTATTTAGGTTTTGATTTTAGACTACAAAAACGAACATGTCCAAACTCAAAGATGGAGTCGTTTTTAGAAAGCCAGGGATGAAAAAGGTTATGGTAAATACGGTATTCAGTTCCAAATTACCAAGATAAGTCCAGATAATAGCTGGCTCATTAAACAGCAAAACGGCCACAATGTTTCCTGGCCTCAACCCGATTTCCAAAGCTGAGCGCGCAGCTTTATTCGCTAATTTGTCAATTTCATCATAGGTGAGTGTCTCCTCTTCAAATATGACGAATGTCTTTGTAGGATGTTCAGCGACTTTGTCCTCAAATATTTCAATAAAAAATTTCTTTTCCTCTACTGCTTTCAAGACAGCGTCTGATACTCTTTTCCTGGCGCGGATGTAAATCCAATCGAGTACTAGTCCAGGCCAGTAGTAGCGAAGGAAAATGTAAACAACACCAGCAGTACCCAGTGCGCCAAGAAGAAGTAGCACCATATCTCTGAGTAAGCTTCAAAAGAGAACTTACATGTGAGCAGGGGCACAGCGTTTCCTACAAGATTGCATCCGCACAATCTGATCGGAGTCTTCGCAGGCGGAACTTTGAAAGGGTCCAAAGCGTCTTCACGCGGATAACGAAGACTCAGATCAGCCTTCGCTCTTGCGATCATGTAGGAAATGCTGTGCCCCTGCTCATATTCGTTAAAAATTATAAAACCTTACTCATTTTGAAAATAAATATTTCAATTAACTGCACCTTACGGGAAATTTTATTTAAGATTTTATTCAGAATTTTCTGAAGGTGTTTTAATTAATATTAGATACATGTATGATATTTGTATCAAAGATGCTATCAACGTTTAACTAGAATGCGCAGTCGATGGCGCGCCATCGCAAATCCCCACGCTGGTTGCTAAAATTGCTAATAACATGACGGACGGATGGACTTGCTCTCCCACACCCTTACCATGAGGAGAGGTCATGTAGCAAGTTTGGTTAAATTACACCCAGTGGTTTAGGAGGAGATAGCGTGACGGACAGATGGACAGACGCCATACGTAAGAACGGAAAATAACGTTGCTCTCGCACACCCTTACCACGAGAGGAAATGATGTAGAGTTTGGTTGAATTCCGCCTAGTGGTTTAGGAGGAGATAGCGTGACGGACAGATGAACGGACGACGGACGCACAGAAAAATAATGTTGCTCTTGCTCACGCTTACCATGAGAAGAAGTGATGTAGCAAGTTTGGTTGAACTCCGCCCATTGGTGTAGGTGTAGATAGCGTGACGGACAAATGGATGGACGACGAACACACGGGAAAAATGTTGCTCTTGCACACCTTTACCATGAGGGGAAGTGATGTAGCAAGTTTGGTTGAATTCCACCCAGTGGTTTAGGAGATAGCGTGACAGACAGATGGACGAACGCACGGACGGACGGACACACGGAAAATAATGTTTCTCTCGCACACCCTAACCATGAGGGGACGCCCAGTGGTTTAGGAGGCGATAGTGTGACAGACAAATGGACGGACTATGGATGCACGGACGGACGTATAGAAAAATAATGCTGCTATTGCACACTCTTACCATGAGGGGAAGAGATGTAGCAAGTTTAGTAGAATTCCGCCCATTGGTTTATGGCGGGATAGCTTGACGGACAGACGGACGGACGAACGGACGGACGGATGGAGGCATTCACAATATCCCCATGAGGACTCTAATTCGCTCACCTGAGTGTCATTGTCTCTAGTATATTCTAAAAGACCATGGTTCCTCTTCTTAGGACTATGTATGTTTAAAATTTGTTGAAAATGAATGTTTCCAGATTACAGGCTGGAGGTTTAAGAACTGTGTTATACAGGCCTTGGGAGGAATATGATGGTGCTTGGCACAGATAAAAGCATGTTGGCTTGTACAGTATAATAGGCTTGGGGGAATAGGGGCGGGTGCTTGACAGAAGTAAGATCCCACGGTGTTTTAGTTTGTTTGTTTTTGTTTGTTTTTTTGTTTGTTTGTTTGTTTGTTTGTTTGTTTTATTATTATTATTTTTATTTTTAGCTCTGGCGGCCATCTTGTTCAGCAGAACAGGACGGTTTGAGCAATTTTGGTAGAGGATCACCCAAGGAACATTCTTGTGAAATTATTGAAAAATCTGTCCAGCAGTGTCAGAGGAGAAGTCTTTTAAAGCAAAAGTTGCAATGTATGAATATCACCGGGTATAGGTATATGATACACTTGTACTGCTTTGTTTTCCCTATGTAACGGGTGAAAAAATGGAAATAATATTTTTCCCCGACCGGGGATCGAACCCGGTCCGCTGGACTCAAAGTCCTACACTCTACCGCGTCGCTATAAAAACCGGCTTGTACCGCAAGGCAGTACACGTGTATCATATACCTATACCCGGTGACATTCTCCCCCTCCAACTTGAAATTCGCCCCCGAATTTCTATGGGTTCGGGATCACGTGAAATGAGACGGTGGGCGCCAAACGTAACGGGTGAAAAAATGGAAATAACATTTTTCCCCGACCGGGGATCGAACCGGTCCGCTGGACTCAAAGTCCTACAATCTACTGCGTCGCTATAAAAGCCTGCTTGCAAGGCAGTACAAGTGTATCATATACTTATACCCGGTGACACCTATATGTCCATGTTAAATATGTGGGCCTTTTTGGTTCCAGGGCTATAACTTGAACAATCTTGGCAGAGATCCACTGGACAAAGCTGTGTACCAAATATCAGGCGTTGGCCTTCTGGTTTCAAACAAGAAGATATTAAAGTTTTTCCCTATAAAGGTCTATGTATAACATGTGAACCCTAGGGCGGGGCCAATTTTGACTCCAGGGCTATAATTTGAACAATCTTGGTAGAGTTCACTAGAGAAAGCTGTGTACTAAATATCAAAGACCTGGGCCTTATGGTTCAGACAAGACGATTTTTAAAGGTTATTCCCTATAAGGGTCTATGTAAAACATGTGACCCCTAGGGCCAATTTTGACCCCAGGGCTATAATTTGAAAAACTTTGGTAATGGTCCATTAGGTGAAGCTACATACCAAATATCAAAGACCTGGACCTTCTGGTTTCAGAAAAGAAGATTTTTAAAGGTTTTTGTTAATTTTCACATATTTGTTGCCATGGCAACCAGAAGTCTGCTTGGATTCAAAATCTTTGAACAACTTTCAGTTAGTATCTCCCAAGGATCATTCTAGTGAAGTTTGGTCTAAATTGGCCCAGTGATTTAGGAGAAGGTGTCAATTGTTGACAGACGACGGACGACAGACGCCGGAGAACTGGCCTATCAGAATAGCTCACTGAGCACTATGTGCTCAGGCGAGCTGAAAAGCGTGGGGCTAATTAACTGACAGCTAAAAAAGAATTTCTTCATTTTACGATAATTATGGTTAGGAGTTAATAAAAAAAGGTACGTTGTTGAACCTATGAGTTCAAAAAGAGGTACGTTGCTGAACCCTCGACGTGAGGAAATATACATTATGAAATATACATTCAGCGAAGATTATGATCAACCTGCGCGGATGTACAGGCTAATCTGAGTCTTCGCTGGGCACACATGTCGTACAATGAATCTACCACTCTGCTGCTCATAGTCAAATTCTTTCAACATCAAAAATGACCCGAGTCATTGGAATGTTTCAAAAACATGATGTTATAGGACACTGATTATATCGGGGAATTGAGAAAATAACAGATATGTCAGTTGTCACTTTTTTATTATTACAAATTTTGCCCGAAAAAGACTCACTTTTTTATTATTACAAATTTTGTCCGAAAAAGACTGTACGTGTATAGTTTAACCCTCAGGAATCCCGGTGTTTAATGTCCAGGTTCATACTGAATTAACCCATTTATGTCTAGCGTCCCATAAAAGGGACATTTGCAAACAGTATAGACCCGGATCAGACGCCGCAGAATACGGCGTATGTCATGGTCTACACTGATTGCATTAAAGGATGTTTCTATAAAACTTGGTAATAATGATAACTAATGAAATTATTGGGCAAGTGTGGTGTCAGGCTGAATGAATACGGATAGCGTAGACCATAATTAGGCTGCAAGAATGCGGATAGTGAATGCCCTGTTTAGGCAGACGAATACGGACAGCGAAGGCCCTTTCAGGCTGCACGAATGCTGGTATCTTTTTCGCTTTACGTGGACCCATCAGACATTAACGAAGCTCTTACCTGTAATTCTCTCCTTGTACCACTCACTATCTTAAATATAAAATCCAACATTAACGTTCACTTCACAAGCAAGGTCACCCAATATGAGACCTTAAAGGAAAATGGGTACACTTGATAGATTTTGCATTTTTCAACAAGGGAGGCAACTTATGTGACCCCCTGTTTGCTTCCATGCACTCAAATACCCTTCTAAAAAGGGTCTGCTCTAAAAGGAAAGAATTTGCTCGGAGCAAATTCTTTCCTTTTAGAGTAGATCTTTGGGGCAAATTCTTTCCTTTTAGAGTAGACCCCTTTTTTGAAGTGCTTGCCTCCCTTCTGAAAAGGGATCTACTCTAAAAGGAATAGAATTTGCTCCCGAGGGAGCAAATTCTTTCCTTTTTGAGTAGATCCTTGGGAGCAAATTCTTTCCTTTTAGAATAGATTCCTTTTCAGAAGGGAGGCAAGCGCTTTGACAATGGTGCCTCCCATGAAAGTGTATTTATTTTGCTCAACCTAGAAAAGCCGCGAAAAGGCGAAAAATGTGTCTTTTGTGCATATGCAAACAGCGAAGGCACAGATCAGCCAGCTCATCCCGACTGTCAAATCAGGTCCTTTCGTGATTGTCGATATCATCATGTAAAGGCCCTGGTCAGGTTGCGCAAGTATAGGATGTTCTGGCCCTTTGCCGTCCGCAAAATATTATGCCCCGGACACGTTTTCCCATCCCGCAGTGCAGATGTATAAAAAGTGAATTCCCGTGTCAGCCTAGGCAGCTACCAGTCCTGATCAGGTCTTCAGCTTTCGCTATAATATAAAACAGTACACAGTTCCAAGTTTCTCCAAGCGAAAAGCGAAAACCCTGAACAGAATGTGCTGGTGGGCAGTCTAATCCGGACATACATTATTCATACAAATGCCAAAGTCTGCGGCCAGTTTACCACTGTAACAGTGGGACTATTGTGCGAATCAACATAATATTTGCTGCAGTGCAACCAGTTAGATTAGGTCTTGAAGGGAAAGACCCACTAAAGGCAATGTGTACCATATTCAGATTTAGAAAACAGCATTTTGTCGCAAATTTGTTCAAAATCGGTTTAAATCAAGAAAGATGTTGGTTCAAACAATATTTTTTTCAGTGTATCAAATGTTTACATATATGTACATCTGCAGAATACAATAGCGCAATCATGCAGGATTTGAAAACAAGCATATTATGTTGTTGTTGTTTTTTTCTTTGTTTTTTGTTGTTGTTGTTTTTTTTTTTTTTTTTTTGTTTTTTTTTTGGGGGGGGGGGGGTTTGTTGTTTTTTTTAATCATCTCCTGCAATAAAGTTACACTTTGAATGGAGTATGTCTCTGATACTACATATGTAAACATTTTTCATGGATAATTCAGTGTTCGATGAAATATTAATGAGAGCAAGACAGAAAGTAAGAAAGAAAGAAAGAAAGAAAAAGAAGTCTGCGCATCGATAATTAATGATAATGGTAACAACTGGGATCAGGTCGTGGAACATCAGTAGATGCATTTGTTGATTACTGTAATATACCCTTTCCAGGTTAAAATCCTAAAATCCTATTCATTTGATGAAAATCGTTTGGTTTGTTTTTATGAACTGTCCTGAAAATGACTTCATTACTTTCATTTGATAATGAATCACCGCCATACTAAAGAACAGCTTCCGATGGTTCAACATAATTGCTAACTGTGTGTAACAATTCTCTACAAGATGTTCACGTTCATAGTCTATAGAACTCTGATCATAGACGCGGCGATTTTGAATATTCAATTAGATATGTAGTGTTTGTAAGACACCAATAAAAGTCGCCTGGTGACAGGAATATGTTGCTTATCTGAGCTATTTGATAGCTTATATGCAAATGAACACTTTTATAGATATATAGCACCACAAAATTATTTCAAATGTGATTTATATATTTTTACTTGATTAATTAGTGGTAATGACGTCACTCACAAAAATGGCGGCTTCCATGACTGCATTTTCTAGAATTTTAAAATCCAACAAATTTCTTATTTCTCAATCGATTTTCATATTTTTCACAAAAATGTTCAGCTTAACATATACTGTATTTCCTAATATGCCTATTATTATGTGCGTATTGTTATAGTTCCAATCGCAACACTTTTTGCGCATTAAAATAGAACCCTAATGAGATTTAACCTTTACTTTTACTTTACTTGGACTCGTAGCAGAAGACAAATTGACGATATTTTTATTATTTTTTCCAGAAAATAGAATTTGGCATTTCATGCACAATTTGCATGAACTGTTAACTCCTACTTTCTGGTAAACATATTAAAAAAATCATAAAAAATAGGCTTTGACATTTCATGCCAATTGTCTCTTAACAATTTACATGAAATGTCAAAACCTATTTTCTGGGTGAATATAAGAAAAACATAACGAACACTATACATGATTAGATTGGATTCGAAACCTGATTCTAACACTCCTCGCCTATATAGCCAATGGTTAAACTCAGTGATATATTATGCAATAAATCACTGGGCGGAAACGCGCGACGCTATCTGGCGCCTTTCCAACGTCATTTCGACACGCTGCTGACGTCAGTCTTAGTTTCTACGACGTTAGACGGTGTAACATCGTTTTTCTCACTTCAACAACGTAAGAAATACATGTAAATGTCAGCGTTACAGTCAAAACTTTTGGCGGGATTTCTTTATTCGATGGCGGAAAGTTTGAAAAATCTGAAGGATACAATAACCTTTCCGTCGTTTTCTGTGTGTTAGAATCGAAACAGATCAGCTCTTGTGCGTGATTTGTTGAGTAATAAATCACAGTTTGTCGGTCAGTTGTAAGAAGATAAATCACTCGCGCTCCGCGCTCGTGATTTGATCTACTTTACAACTGACCTCCAAACAGTGATTTATTACTCAACAAATCACTGCTAGAGCTGATCTATTTCTTAATTTTATTTCGGTTCACATAGTTGTCCTAATAAATTAGCAATGTTAAGTATGCGTTATCACGACATTTCTTCAAATACAGTAAAGTAACTAGGACGTCCTGTATACGTATACATGCACTGATATGAAGAATTAGTGAGGTCGATTTTCATCATTCTGAAATTGAGTTTCTCGATATCTTGTTAGATATATTAAGTTTATGAAGCATACAATATGAAATTCATATATTTCTGATCTGTTTCATAGAAGTGCAGTTTGCGACACAGATTTGAATTAATGGTTTGACTTTCTTCCGGTTTCTATGTCTCGAAGAAAACAGGTTTGGACATTTCATGCAAATGAAACAGGTTTGACTGTTTAACCTGTTGTTTTTTGTTTGTTTTTTTTTGTTTTGTTTTTTTTTTTTTTTTTGTTTTGGTTTGTTTTGTTGTTTTTTTTTTGTTTTTTTTTTTTGTTTTTTTTTGTTTGTTTGTTTTTTTTTTGTTTTTTTTTGGGAGGGGGGTGTATCTTTTGTGTTTGTGCGTGCGTTTGTTTGTTTTTTTGTTTTGTTTTGTTTTTGTTTTTTTTTTTTTTTTTTTTTTTTTTGTTTTTTGTTTTTTTTTTTGTTTTGTTTTGTTTTTTGTTTGTTGTTGTTGTTGTTGTTGTTGTTGTTTTGAAAAATAACAAACAACTTGTCATTCGTTGAATTAGCCCAGAGAGCGTTAAAGGTTAAAATTAAACATATGTCTCTTACGAAAGCTATTCAGGAGAACGACTACTGATTTTTTTATATATGATAGTAGGTACATGTATTATGAGAATGTCTGTGACTGCCAAAGGTCAAGGTCTTTTAATGACCTTGGTCCCGTGCCATCAGTGTTGAATTCTGGTAAAAATTTCAAATGACTTTTTTTCCTGAAACCGCTGTGCTGATTTCAGTTAAATTTCACATGCAGCCTCCTGACAGTGGAAATAAGGGAACAAAAGTTACGGTCCTCTTGTTATTATTACTATGTTTTATAGAGATTCATACCTGAACAATCTTTAAAGAGTAATAACTAGATCTATATTGTGTGTATCGTAACCTCGAAATGATGTGCGCTGTACAACCTCATAGTCCAACTGTCCACCAAGTTTCAACCTCATCTGATGAAAACTGTAGGAGGAAATATCCCGAAATGAAGTAATGTCTGAAAATCTTTAAAAAAAAACTCTATCAAAGTTTGGTGTACTTTAATTTCAAAACAATATGCGCTGTATCACCCCACGCTCTAACGGTCCACCAAATTTTAACCCGATCTTATATGTAAGATTCGGGAAGATCTGATCAAAAATGAAGGAGTTATGCTGATGACAAAGTCGAAAACATGCGTGTTCAGCAATCAAGGGGATGTGCGTAACCTTAAAATATATAATTTGCCGGGACAGTTTTCGAATTCATCCAAGACGTCATCCATGTACACCATTTCTGCAAGTCTCAGGATGAACCGATCAAAACGGAACGAGTTATGGTGATAATAAATTCAAATATAGGGTTTTTTTTTTTTTTAAATAATCAAGTGGACATAACTCTAAGACAGTTAATCCGAGATTTTATCCATGTCCACCTTGTCTGTAAGTTCCAGGCAGGTTTGATTAAATCTAAACGAGTCATGCTGATAATAAAGTCAACCAGATCTTATGGTCCGATCTGGCCAGGTTTTGAACTCATCCGAAATTTCATCCCATCATCTTGTCTGCAAGTTTCAGAAAGATCCGATCAAAACTGAACGGGTTTTACTGATGGCAAAATAAAAAAGAGGCTTTTTCAGCAATCAAGTGGATGTTACTCAGATGATCCGATGTGGCCAGTTTTCGAACTTATCCAAGATATCATGTATGACCACCTTATCTGCAGATTTTAGGAAGATCTGATCAAAACTGAATGAATTATGCTGATGACAAAATCAAACAAATGCTTCTTTCAGCAGTCAAGGGAACTAAACTCTAAGATTAATGATCCGGTCTGGCCAGTGTTCGAACCCATCCGAGATTTTATCCATGCCCACATTATCTGCAAGTTTCAGGAAGATCCGCTCAAAACAGAATGGATCGCGCTGATTACAATGTCAAACAGAGGCTTTTTTAGCAATCAAGGGGATGTAACTCTAAGATTAGTAAACCAATCTGGCCAGTGTTCAAACATCCGAGACTTTATCCATGTCTACCTTATCTGCAAGTTTCAGGAAGATCCGATCAAACCTGAATGCGTTATACTGATGACAATGTCGAACAGAGGCTTTTTCAGCAATCAAGGGAACGTAACTCTAAGACTAATAATCAGATCTCGCCAGTCTTCGTACTAATTCGAGATTTCATCCACGCCCACCTTACCTTCAAGTTTCAGGAAGATTTGATTAAAACTGAGGGAGTTATCATGATGACAAGCAGCCTTCCATTGTACGCCTATGAGACCTCGTGGTTGCCATAGCAACCAAGGTTTTCATTGGATTTCCATGAAAAGGGTATGTCATCGATGCCCCATCAGAGGCATGCTATAGATGAGAAATGATCGAGATCAGCCTTCAGAGTGTGTAGATAAAACTGGTCAAATGTGCTGACGGTGGGGTGGACGACGGATGACCTACTATCCTATAAGTTCCCCAGGAGCCTTCGGACCAGGTGAGCTAAAATATGGTCCACTTATTTTCCTTCCATATTCCATATATATTTAGATCTTATCTCTAACCGTTCTTGACAGTATAAAAAGTAACGAACGGACAGATAAAATGCTAAAGAATTATGCCTCTCCAACTTCTTCGAAGTTGTGGGCGAAGTTGGGCGCATAAAAAGTATAGAACACAGAAACAATGACGAAATATCTTGACAGAGTAATTGTTTTCATGATAGCATTTTCTCTTACAATAATCCAACAAACGTGTGTGAACTTGGCTTGGAGTCTATAGATTGGAGCCTGGTATTCAATATCAAGCTCGGTTTTCACAAACAAAAGTGGTTTTTACAAGCATGTTTGGTATTAATGTTTAAGCTCGGTATTCAATTTCAAGCAATATATATTTAGAGCTTGAAACTAGTTCCTAAGTTTGAATGCATCGAACAGTGTTTTAACTTAAACCCCAAACTGGAAACTTTTTTATTAATACCCGTCTTTGGATTGGATACCAGTTTTGGGACTGAATACTGCGCTTAGGATTAAGAGTCAAACATGTTTGTGAAACCGTTCTTGTTTGTGAAAAACCAAAATTAGTATTGTATGCCATACTCAAAACTCACTCTAAGCCAGGTTCACACTTACCCAACTACACTACAGCTTAGAGCTCATTTATTCAATGATGGAAGGTAGTTTAAAGTCACCTCTTGAAAAAGTCTGAGATACATTTGAAATAGCGGACGATGTTTGTCTCCTTAAAGGTATTTCTTCCGTGTCCATTTCTCCATCTAAAGCGTCTGTAATAGTAATACTAGGGTTTTCTTCGCCGTAATATGACGCTTTCGATAACGTCTTAGTCTTTTGCATGTTCGGTTCCGGCCATTTACTTTGAAATTTGTCCGCGACTTTCTTAATTCGGCCCAGATAACCGAACTTCTTTGTTGTTGGCTGTTTATTGACAACTTTGTTTAAAACGTTTAAAATGGCCGGTCCTTGGGTCTTCTGTTGTTTCAGACCCCTTAATTTACTCATAGCAATTGCTCCAGCACGACGTTCCTGAATTTCTCTTATAGTCGCTTTGAAGCCATCCACGGGTGAAAGGTCAACAAAAGGCAGCGTGTGATAGACAGCCACCTGAAAAAAAAAAAATACTGAAAAAACTTCAATACAAATCAGTGTTCCCAAAGATGTTGCCCTGAAAATGAATTTACTGATGTAAAATTCCTTAATAAGCAGAATGATATGTAAGGCATTGTGTCATTATTATTATTTACTTACAGAACATATGTTTTATATCATTCATTAGAATCGCCTCAGTGAGCCGATTCTAACAAATATCTGAAACATGTGTTTCTTGAAACATTAAGCACAACGTTACAACGTTCTTGCTAAAATGTTTTGATTAACTATCAGGTCATGAACGAAGGTTTCGTGCTGATCAAATTATCATATAACGAATCTTGTCGTTGTATCGAGCGTCGGTATAAAGAGGATTGGCTGCACTGCTGAGCGCATTGACTGCTTCACTTTGTGGTCTTTATCAGACAACTGTTTAATCTATTTAGAAGCTAATGTAATGGTCAAGCTGAGCGCATTGCTCATACACGAAACGTCGTATTTTTTGCTCTGAATACTGACAAATATTTCCTCATAAATATTGTAGTCACGAAAATAATATTGCAAACCGCGTTTCAAAACTCCTATTAGTTCAAAAGCATAATCAAAGTCGTAGTAACTTGTGTTCTATTTATAGTTTAATAAAAAAGCTGTCCCATAATGCTCTATTCGTAGGTATCACTGCTTCTTTTTTAAATTTTAATTCGGAATTTATTTTTTTTACTCCCCATAATTTTTATTCCAGATTACTGATTTTGGTAATTTTAAAATACTCATAAGAACCAATGATGTCAATGGTTCTTCAACGAATATTAATGAGATGCAAATGTGCATTTTTTTTAAACAATAAATCTCAATAACTTTGTAAGTATTTGGAATATTTCAGAAGAGTTTTCACCACTGGAGTCGCCAGCCACACGTCTTTTTCTTTTTGAGCGTATACACAACCAAACGTGAAAATTGGGATGCGTCTGGTTTAGAGCTCTAAGCAAAATTGTAGCCATTACGAAAACAAGCCTATTCAAATATATTGAAAATTTCACTTCCAAAAACTGAAAATTTTCAGATAAAAAACTCAGATATTTTTCAAATTTCTGCTCGAAACATAGATTGTGGGTACTCGTTAGAACCGCCTCGGCGAGGCGGTTCTAACGAGTACCCACAATCTATGTTTATTAGCAAAAATAAGAAAAAATAATGTATACAGAGTTTATTTGTTTGTTTTGATCGATTATGGAGAAATAATTCACTAGTGTTCTAAGGCTTGCGCGTAAAAAAACGAGTGAGCGAAGCGAACGAGTTTTTTACACGAAGGCATCAGAACACGCGTGAATTATTTCTCCGTAATCAATCAAAACAAACAAATAAACACATTCAGCCGTTATGATTTCCTACCAAAATAGTTCCAGTCAGTGCATGAATTTCAGGAGGCGTGGTTTAGTTTGAAAATCAGTCGCCGTCTTGTTTTCACTTTAATGCAAAAATCATCCTGTGCTTGAAATACAGACACAACAGTGTCACGAAAGTTGAATTGGATTATCAAGAAAAACCTACTTTATATTTGCGTTGCAGGTCTTTCTTCAAAAACGCCAACTGGACGTAAAAATTGCAGTCTGATCTCCATGATTTTATCAATTTTTTCGCGAAACGTCAACTATTGCTATTGTTACCAACGTCAGCAACGTCGCCTAGCAATTATGACGTCAAAACGTTCGAAATGAAATAATTCACTCGGTGAATTATCGATTATAATTCACTGAGAAATCTCAGTAAATCACTGCTGAAAATGTAATAAACCCCTGTAAACCACAGTTTTACTATATAAAAGTGGGGTTTAAGGGGATCAAAATTATATAGGCATGTTTTCATGATGAGACGACGACATACTAATTCATTTACTATTATTTTTCAGAGAAAATGAGACTTGGCATTTCATGTGAATCATCTGCCTAGCTGACAAGTCCTGTTTTCTTCGAAAATTAAAATAAAATAAACATGCCGTCTACTGCAGATGTGAGTAGCGCTATGTTAGTCTAAAGGCCTATAGTTTCATTTAGAAATCCGTATTTAACCCATTTACGCTGAGTGGACTCTTCTACCAGCTCCTTATGCAGCTACATTTCATATATAAGGGGGTGTCTGGTTAGTTTTTGTTTTTATTATAATCATGTTTTGTAGATATTTTTTAACTTAATGCTAACAATGTAGATCTTGATCAGACGCCGAAGAGTGTGGCGTCTGATCTGGGTCTACTCTGTTTGCCAATTGCCCTTTATGGGACGCTTGGCGTAAATGGGTTATTTGTTTATTTTCATTCATGCAGACAATAAGAAATACACTTGCAAACGGGTTCTCATGACAACGGTCTCATCAGGAGCTACACTGTTTGTCGTGGAGTTTTTTGTTGTTTTTTTTTTTTTTTTTTTTTGACTGCCACGCCTATTTTCAACAGTAGAGTTATCCATGATTAAAAGATGGAACAGTCCATTTAAGAAACTTAAGGACGAAGGGATTGAACTGTTCGTTCTATTTCGATTACGCAGTGAGGAATCCGTTCCGTGAGAAATACGGTTCAACAAAGCTCAGTGGACGTCAATCAGATTCTCGAAGTCGTGGCTGATGGCAGTTGGATACAAATAATATAGGGATCAAACATGGTTTTTCATGCATTAACATTCGCCAGGTCCCGAGGGAGGTGTTGAAAACCGAGGCCGGAGGCCGCGGTTTTCAACACCTCCCTAGGGACCTGTCGAATGTTAATGCATTGAAAAACCATGTTCGATTGCATAAAAACTGAAAACATTTGCTACATTTCGCGTTATTTCTTGCACTATTTTGTTTCGCCTTTTCACCGATATCTCGCGAACGCAATTTCCACGGACTATGCTCGTTCTAGGGCCAGGAAGTACACATTACATAACGGCAGCAAATCTGTGGCCCGATACGACCATATTGAAAGTTGCGTAGCCGTGCATCAACAGCGCGTGAATTGCGTTGTTAATACACGGCTTCTCGCCGGTTAATGAAAGGCTATTAATAACGTGCGACACTGCTTTTTATGCAATAATATGTGTAAAAAAATAGATACACGACTAAGGAACGAAAATATATACTGTAAGGAAAAAGAAACGCAGGGTAGTGTTTTTTCCTTCTTATTTTAACCATTTGTTACGGTGTTTACTATAGCCATACACTTTTACAGAATGTCCTGTGAATGTAAACCGCGGGTATACGAGTCCTTGGTCGATGTGCTATCTACCCAGTGTGTGAAATCATTCAACCGTGCACTACACAGTGCATTGCACGGACAATACGGAAAGCCAAAATTTCGTGCAAAACAAGCATGTTTAAACCTTCAGCACAAGATTTCCTCACACCATTTGGTACACTTCAACGATACACAACGCTCTTCGATTCTTTTACCGATTTTTCTTTTCATTTTTACGCTACTTTGAACTTTTTTTTCAATCATGGTACGATTGACTGATGTTCAGAGGGGTAGGGCAATTGCGTTGCTGATGCAGGGTCAGAGGCAACAGCAAGTTGCCAATCATTTTGGGGTTAACGTCTCAACAATTGAACGTCTTGTTAGACGTTTAAGGGAGACAGGGCATTTAGCAGACCGACCGCGGTCTGGGCGTCCACGCGTGACGTCGCGACGTCAAGACAGGACAATCCGTCTGGCACATTTGCGGAATCGTCATCTCACTGCTACCGAAACTGCCCTTAATACAGTAGGTACGCATAATCGACAAATTTCTCCGAAGACTGTTGAAAGTCGATTGCGTGAGATTGGTCTTCGAGCTCGTCGTCCATACGTTGGTCTGCCTCTGACCCAGGCACGTAGGTAGCGTCGTATGGCGTGGTTGACGGCGCATGCGCCCAGGCTATTTCCGATGAGGCAGTGGAGACGAGTTCTTTTTACGGACGAGTCTAGGTTCACTCTCTATCGCGCAGATGGTCGTCGTAGTGTGTACCGACGTCGCGGAGAACGCTTTGCCGACGCCTGTGTTGTCGAACGGGATCGGTTTGGGGGTGGCTCCGTTATGGTCTGGGGAGGCATTGCTCACGGGATAAAATCACAGTTGATTATTGTTGCGGGCAATATGACCGCAGTAAGGTATAGGGATGAGATCTTGCGTCCTGTTGCAGTCCCGCTTGTGCAACAACGTAATCTGATTCTGCAGCAGGACAATGCCCGACCACATGTTGCCCGAGTTTGTCAGGATTTCCTGGCAAACAATAACATCGCACCACTAGTATGGCCACCGTACAGTCCAGATTTGACCCCAATAGAGCACATGTGGGATGAGCTGGACAGAAGGGTTAGGAAGCGCCGAAATGCCCCCCGCAACTCTCGCACAACTAAGGAATGCGTTGATCGATGAATGGAATAACATCCCGATGCGAACTGTCAATGCTTTGGTTAACTCTATCCAAAGGAGAATTAGGGCAGCAACGGCAGCAAGAGGGGGCACACCCGATATTGATTTTCAGTTTGATTTTGATTTCAAGATTTGGGGGGTAGCTACCAATGAACTTCAATAACTCGAGACTTGTTGATCACAAACCAATGAAATTTGGAACTTTTGTTCCATACATGTACCGTTTTGTAATCATAGTAAAATATTTAACAAACTTTTTCAAACTTGAATGAAATTTAGGAATAAAATTTACCCAGCGTTTCTCTTTCCTTTCAGTATATTTACATACTTATGATAATGAGAAGAAAAAAAAAGGAACGGGACAAATTCATAAACAAAAACAAAAGTCCTGGGTTTTGAACCCGCAGCCTTCGAGGGCTGTTTCGGCGCCACCCGAATAATAAGCATATATTGCTAAGCAGCTACATTTTTTTTAAATAAAAGTCAATAATGTCTGTATGGAAGGAAAAAAAGTACTTATCGTACGAAAAAAAAAAGACAAGAATCCTGTTGTCAATTATTTCATTTCCTGTTTAGGTTTATTCTAACCTCGCAGTTTTACCCTTAGTTTAAAAACACTTTTCAAAACATAATTTACGATGAACTGCCGTTTTACGGTAATAGCAGAAATGTCGTTCTGCAGATAGTAAGAGGGTCGTAATTACACTATATCTGAGAATGGTAATGCAGTATAGCAGTTAAGATAGGACATGATCAATAGAACGTATTATCATAAGACAGATGATGAATGATTAGTGGGGAGAATAGGACGGTGTGAAATTTTCATGTTTGTACATGAAGCAAATCATACTGAATGATATGAACACATTACGAAAACATGCCTATTCAAATATACTGAAAATTGTGCATAGTCGCTAGAACCGCTTCGACGAACGGTTCTAACGGGTAACCACAATCTATATCTTTTTGAGCAGAAATAAGAAAAATAATGTATACCCATGTAAACCCCAGTTTTACTATATAAAAGTGGGATTTACGGGGGTCAAAATTATATAGGCATGTTTTCCTGATGCGGCGGTATACATACAGAGCCAGGGGTCTCTATGAACTTTGGTATTTTCGGAAGCATCTTGTGCCTAGTCTTCCGTTTGTACGATTTTCCCAGTATATTGCTGACTTCAGGTGCCTCCTCCTTTTCCCTCTCTTCAATCTTCTCCTGGGTCTGTAGGTGTTCGAACTGCTTCTTCAGTCGCTTAATTCCACGCCACCGTATAAGCTGGAATGCATTGTACCACATTGGGGTCTTCCCGGCGTTCATTACTTTGAGTGTTCTAGCTGAGCCTGTCCGCCGAATGTCTGCGGGGATATGGGATACAAAGTATTCTGTGGTGACGACCTTTGGTAGCGGTTTCCAGTGTTCTCCGAACGTTCCAATGTACTGTCCATTCAGTGACCACAAGCGCACGGAACAATCGGCACTAGCCGTGATCAGTATTTCACGTTCCGTGACATAGTCAACGCTGTGAATACTATGCGTGTGAGCCCTAAACGAGTTAACAAGTAAAGGATATCTCAACGTTCGCTTTGGGTCGCTTGATGACGGCGGGGGTCTGGTGGCGAATATGTTTCTCAGATGACGGGGAATCGTCTCTTTGTACTTTTGTTCTTCGTACATCTCAACTCTGAAAAATGTAAACTTTTTTTTCAGCTCTTCTAGATGAGCCTTCTTCTCTGTTAGTTTCATTTTCTTACTTATACAGTAATCCACTATGTCCCATATTTTTACATATCCTTGAGTATCGCCTGTAAATAGAAAACTGTTCTCAGAATCGCTGATTATAGCGAGCACGCTTTCTCCAAGTCTGTGCGAGGAATTGAACTGGCCAAGTAGGCCACCTTCATGGTGCATTGACCAGAACCTGATCCAACCTTCTGCTCCGCTTGTTACAATTATTGCAGTCTCTTCATGAAGTGTCTCCCGGGTATCAAGGAAGATCATTTTCTCAACTGCGGATTCATAGCTTTTACAAACGTCGTCATAGGCTTCCTTGGAGTAAAAGCGTTTGTCAACGTTACCTTCATTATCAAGAGCTTGGAGTAGTGGATGTTCTAATATTTCTTCGGGGCTTTCACTTTCCGAGTCTGTTTTGTCCTCACTATCTTGGGTCATTAATTTTGACAACAGACCCAGTCCTAACGTGTCAGACAGTTTGTGTTTTCTCTTCAACTGACTATTCCGCAGTACTTCATCATCATCTATTGCTGAACCAACAGTCTGATGACTGGGCGTATCTAAGTCATGCTGTTCTGATTGAGGATTACGTACGTGCACCGAATGTTCACCAATTGGTTGAACGCTTTCAAACGCATTTAATCTGCAGTAGACTTGTCCTGTCTCTCTTGACCATATTACTACATCTCCATCATATGAGCCTGTGGCAATTATGTTTGGACTGAGATATGTGATACAGAGAATATCTTCTTTATGATGTTTTTTCCAAGCTTTTCTATGTTCCTCCCCAGCACCATCAACATAAACGTACACAGCTTTACCCCAGCCAGTTACATAAACTCTACGTTTCGTGCACACCAGTCCTGTAACAGTGGAACTATCTGGTAGTTGGAACCTTTGCATACACAAACCATTGTTGAAATTCCATATATGAACTGTGCCATTCCTTGCTCCTGTGACTAACCTCCGACCATTGTGGTCATAGCAGAGCGCCGTTATTTCTACAGGTATAACAACTCCTCTCTCTACTCGATAGTGGGCGTTCACAAACTGCATAACCTTGTCACCTGTGTTTGTATCCCATACACTGACCACAGAATCCTGACAAGCAGTTACACACGTTCCAAATATGTTACTGTAAAGAGCACCAACGATAGGTTTCTTGTGTGACGCTATATCAGCGCGTGTTTCGTCCTCCTCTCTTTTCTCTAGCATCACAATCTGGTTAGCTGCCAGCAGCATCGTCCTCAGTTTGGGATTGTATAAAGCTGCAGATACAGGAAAAGGTTCGAACTTGATCATTCTTCCACTGATTTGTTGAACACAGGTCTGGTCACGAAGATCAAACACACGAAGGTTTCTTCCCTTGTCAATGCTAATAACCTGATTCTTTGTATCGTTTAATATCACGTGGTTGACTGGTTTTGTATGCCCTTTCAATAACACTATGGCCTTGTTGTTAACATAAGGATTCCAGACTCGTAGCATGTAATCCATCCCACCTGTTACAATTATATTCAGCGAGTAAGAGTAATCAAAGCTGAGCACGCCTTTGTTTACTTTGAAATACACGTGTGTTTTCTTTCCATGGAAATCTCCAAAGAAAAGGGCCGTATTGGGTGAGTTGCAGGATGACAAAAAGCAATCTATTTCTGGAAGATATTGTACCTTGCCCACCCAGTCTTCGTGCAAGTTTGGAAATTTCATAGCTTTAGCTCCAAGAACGAATCCTTTCAGAACTTCTGGAAAACTTACTCTTTTGCATGCGTTTTTCTTTCCACTGACTGCTCCAAACGGCCCGCCTCTCATAGAATTTTCAAATTTGACAACAAATACAGAACCCGATGTGTCACCCCATAATAGAAGGCTTTTGTTCATATCTTTCAAGTTCACCCAGTAGTCCATGGCAGTTACGCAATTTTCAAGTCCTGTGAGGTAGTAACGCAAACAAAATTTCTTCCCAGTCATATCAAATATAGCTATGTCTCTGTCTGTTGAGGCCAGGGCCAGCATGTTCACATTATACATCATGACCATATCTGTTAACCACGGCTGAGTGTTTCTGTCAAAATAGTGGTTGATATTGTAATGTTTAATATTCTTCATACGTAAATTCCATATCCCTATTATCCCTTCTTTGCTGAGTGTAATATATTTTCCACTGTTATGATCAATGCTACAGGTCCTGTCGCCGGTTTTTCGTACATTTGGATAAAACAGAATGCGTATAATGCTGTCTCGATGCTTACTTTCAATGTCCCGCATTTCATTTGGAAATGGTTTCTCTCTCAACATCTCAAACATCAATGTCTTTTCCTTGTACTCTAGAAGGTTGTATGTTACATACTCCTCCCAGTCCACGACGCCATCACAGTTAGCGTCAACCTTCATAAACAGTACTTCCATCTCGTCTTCCGTGCTGTGACGAGCTACCGTACTCCTAAGAGCTAGCTTAAACTCATCAATATCCAGGCCGCTCCTTCCATCGTCTTCAGCAGCTTCAAACATTTTCTGCAGACGACTGAACTGGAGCTCCGAATCGTCAGCAGATTCTTCGCATTCAGAACTTTTCTGAGACCATCTACCTCTCCTGAGGCATCTACTTGATCGTCTGCCCCCAATGTCTGGTGTACGTGCCTTGCCATCTTGGTTCGGAAGTAAGTTGTCCGATTTCGCAGGATATATTGAAACAGTATCACTAAACGATACTGCACTTGCAGCTCTTGACCGGGTTAGGGGAGACGAACTCAAGATATCAGTTAGATCTCTCTGCGGTTCTGCTAGTGAGTCCTTTCTAGACATGACTGTGCTCACCCATTATCTACAAAAATATTTGATGAATAGTTATGAATATATTGACAAAGCTCTTGATAAGCTGTTGTGTTTTTTTTTTTTTTTTTTTTTTTTTTTCAATCCAAAGTATTAATTACGAGAACACGCCTATTCACCTCCAAAAACTGAAAATTTTCTGATAAATAAAAAACTCTGATATTTTTCATATTTCTGCACAAAACATAGATTGTGGGTACTCGTTAGAACCGCCTCGGCAAGGCAAATATAAGAAAAATGTATACCACTGTAAACCCCAGCTTTACTTTATAAAAGTGGGGTTTCAGAGGGTCAAAATTATATAAGCATGTTTTCGTGATGGATATTTGTATTTCTCCACGAAAACATATGTTGTGTGTACTCATTAGAAGCGCCTTGCCGAGGCGTTTCTAATAAGTACCCACAACATACGTTTTCGTTGAGAAATAAGAAAAAATATTTATCTGATATTCTAATGCATTCGCGTATGTAACGCAATGTCTGATTGGATAACGTCAAAAATTTGCGACGGTATATTCTGCGATATACTTTCGCAAATCCGACGTCATCACGTAACGTCGCTTCTCATTGGCTGGCATTTGGTTTTACGCAGCTCACAGCACTTGTCGTTTTGTGCAAATAGTACATTTTTTCAATAGAAAAAAATGAATAAATGCATTAGGATGGGGATAACTGCATTCAAATTTGTCATTTGGGAAGGTAAATCGGCGGTTTTACGGTCGCAAATTACGTTTTACGGCTCCGCTGACGCGTCGCCGTAAAACGAAATTTCCGACCGTAAAACCGCCGATTTACCTCCCCAAATGCCAAATTTGAATGCAGTTATCCCCTAAGTCATATGCATTCTTATCTAGACCTATGTATTGAACAACATTGAAAACATATTCTAATGCACTCGCGTATGTAACGCGACGTCTGATTGGATAACGTCAAAAATTTGCGACGGTATATTCTGCGTCGCCGTAAAACGAAATTTCCGACCGTAAAACCGCCGATTTACCTCCCCAAATGCCAAATTTGAAAGCAGTTATCCCCTAAATATTTACGTTTGAGTCGCATCACAAGAAAAAATACTATTTCCAAGGACTATCCTTCAAATCAATCTTTCAGTACGCATGTTTAGTTTAAACATATTTTATTTCCAATTGAGTGCATGTACAAAACATACAATGTCATAACACAACCAGGATTAGAACGGAAGCTTAAAGCTTATTTTGTTCTTTTCCCAAAACATGCATAACTGTATATATACTGGCAGAAAAAAAAAACAACTAATACAATACTAATATTTACAAGCGGTTACATCTTATGCATTACATGCATGTTAATACAGTTTAAATTCGCATTATATATACTAAGAAAATAAACTAACATGTAAGGAGTATTTAGTAGCTAATAATAATAATAATAATATTATTATTATTATTATTATTATTATTATCATTATTACCATTAGTACTATCATTAATCATTATTATTATGTTGGTACAATACTAGGTACAAAAAAGTGAGAATAATACTCAAAGGGTAGAAGTAAGTAGTGGATAGAAGGGAAAGTAGAAAAAAAAGAAAGAAAAACAAAATAAGAGAATAATTGCTCTGGAGATGGAGGGGTACAGAGAATGCAAGTAACTCAAAATCGTTTGGTTGACTGTATGTACCTTTGCACGGATTTGAATATTTCCATGTTGATTTCAAAAGATAGAGTTAAGTTCCCCTTTAAGAGTACATCTAATGTTATATCACAAAACTGTGATACTTTCCGAATTAGTTCCAGTCGATGTTCATTGTAAAGCATACACTTAAGAAAGAAATGGTCCGCGTTTTCTATATCTCCGCTTCTGCAAGCACACAATGGACTTTCTACTATGTTCTTTAGAAAAAGATCGTTATTCAAAGCGCTACAACCTGTCCTTATCTTAGTATGCAAGATCTGGAGTTGACGTGGTCCAGTATAATAATGTTTGGGTATAACAACTGTGTTTTCGTGTATTTTTCTTTTGAAAGATTCAACTGTATCAGCATTCCTAGTATCATCGGCTAGGTTATTCCAGTCCCTAATTACTGAAGGGAGAAAGGAGTGAAAATACTGACTTGTATGTGATACTAAAGTTTGAACGTTATTTGCATTTCTCAAATTGTAACGAGAAACATTTTGCACTTGAGGTGGTACTAAGTAAGATAGATAAAGAGGAGACAAATTGTAAAACATTTTATAAAAAAGCACGAGTTTATGTTTTTTCCTTCTGGCTTCTAATGTTTCCCACCCTATTTCTTCATACAGTTTTTGAAGAGAAACCAGTTTGGTTGTTCCCGTTGCAATACGTGCTGCTTCAATTTGTATTTTCTCAAGATCTTGTTTTTCCTGTTGTGTACAGTTATCCCAAATGACATCTGCATATTCCAGTACTGGTCGAATGAAAGAAATATAAATAGTTTCTAAAGCTCTCCTGTCAAGGTCATATTTAAAGTTTCTCATTAAATTAATTCTAGTCCATGCCCTGTCTTTAATATAATCTATGTGTTTATGCCAGGAACAGTCTTCACTAAAATAAACTCCTAAGTGTTTATGAAATTGAACTTCTTTAATTTCTTGGTTTAACATATATAATGGCGGGTGAATAGGACGATTAATTCTACGAGAAAGCAAAAGCACTTCATTTTTCGTTGCGTTGAAATCCACAAGCCAAATACGTGCCCAATTTGAGATTTTCAGAAGATCACTATTCATTAAGTCTGCAGCTGTAGTCGGATTATCAACTATGATATAAAGACTTGTGTCGTCAGCAAATAAACGTATATTCGAGCCTATGTCTGATACTATGTCATTAATGTAGAGAAGAAATAACAAAGGTCCAAGAATGGATCCTTGAGGCACACCTGCGTGAATAGAGTTCCAGTCAGACTGTGCACCATGAAGAACAACTTTTTGTCTCCTATCAGCTAGGTAGCTTACGAACCATTTCAGAAGACTCCCAGATATTCCGGCTGCTTTCAATTTGTGTATTAATCCAGCATGCCATACACGGTCAAATGCCTTTTTAATGTCACAGAATACAACGCGAACTTCTTTTCCTGAGTCTAGAGCTTGACAGAATGTATTATACAGATAAGTTAGCTGATTCACTGTTGAATCTCCGGGAGTGAAACCTGATTGAAATGAAGTTATAATATTGTTTTCACGAAAGTGGTTGTAAAGGTGCTTGAATACAAGCCTTTCTAGAGTTTTATCCAAATTACTTAATAATGGAATGGGTCTATTGTTTGAGACGACAGATAAGTCACCACCTTTAGGAACAGGCGTCACATGAGCCACTTTGAAAATATCTGGAACTTCACCAATGTTGAGAGAGTAGTTGAAGAAAGAGGAGAGTGGAAGAGATAGTTCGGTAGAAAGTTCTTTAAGAACACGGTTGCTGATACCGTCTGGACCAGAAGCTTTACCGACCGGGAGCGATTTTAGAACTTCTTTGACTTCATCCGGCGAAAGAACTATAGATTGAAGAGGTGTATGTATAGTATATGGCAAAATATCAGGTAGCACAGCATCTTTGTCATTAATCAATGTCTGGTCTCTAAAAAAGTCGTTTAACAAGTTGGCTTTTTCAGTTTCGTCACTGTACACTATGCCATCTTTTTCCAGGGGCGGTATACGCATGTTTGGTCCCTTAGCAAACTGCATATTTACATGTAATTCTTTGGCTGAAGCTTTTACTTGGTCTAACGCTTACGTAAGCGAACAGCATAGGTTCCGGTGAGTGTGCGGATTCGCAGGCTCACCAGAACTTTTGATGATCGCACAAGCTAAAACGGCACTTTTCCTATGACGCAGCGCATTACTTTTCTTCACCATGTATTTCTCTTCACCATGTATTTCAAGGAACATTAAAACATAGTCGGGGAGCGGAAGTGAACGGACAGTTGTGATAACACATCATTTTCTTACGCCCAAGGGCGGCCAAGACGTACCGAAAGTGACTTCTTGTTTGACCAAGCTCCGGGATGGGAGATGTCGAACTGAACCACTATACAGAGACTCTAACAACGTTATTTTTTTTTTTTTTTTTTTACAATATCTTTAACATGTACTATATACAACGGATAATCATAATAATATTTAATAATTTACAATACAATGCGAAACAAACAACACACACACACACACACACACAAAAAAAAAAAAAAAAAAAAAAATTGCAATATTCTTCGTGTCGGCCGCGGCGAAAGATTACAGCACAATTGGGGGCTACAATGATCTATAACTTGATTAATCCGGCTTGATTAATCAAATAATTTAACAAACAGTATAATCAACCGAATGTGGTGAACCACCGTGCCAATGTGAAGAGAATGCCCTTCCTCTTTAACCCATTAATAATATATCTATATATTCGAGTCCGACATCACTGTATGTGGATAAACACATAAAAGGCACGTCATTACGAAAACATGCCTATATAATTTTGACCCACTTAAACCCCACTTTTATATTTTATACAGTAAAAACTGGGGTTTACAGGGGTATACATTATTTTTTTTATTTCTGCTCAAAAACATAGATTGTGTTTACTCTGATCTTTTTCATATTTCTGCTCTATGTTTTGAGCAGAAATTTGAAAAAGATCAGAGTTTTTTATCTGAAAATTTTCGGTTTTTGGAGGTGAAATTTTCTATATATTTGGGTAGGCGTAATGAAGTGTCTGTAGAAAAGACAGAAATGGCTGAGTATCCTTGGCCATTATGTTTCAGTAGTATTGTATAATACCAGAGGAGGATGTCCCGTGTTCATACGTCCGTAAACAATTTTGCATTATCGCATATCGCATATCCTCCGAGATCGCCGGCCAGCATTTTTCATGTTTAAACCTATCTTAGGTTTTCCCATAGAAATCTAGTTGTCCAACCTAGATATGGTCCCGGTCTGTCGACAGATATGATCACGTTTGTTTTTTGTTGTTGTTTTTTGGGTTTTTTTTTTTTTTTTTTTTTTTTTTTTTTTTTTTTTTTGTTGTTGTTTTTTTTTGTTTTTTTCCTTCTTTCTTTTCTGATACAGCAACACCCCCTCGCGGGGGATTATGTGCAGGTCTCCGTTGTGGGTCAGTGCAATGGCCAGTTAAAGATAAGAAAGATAAAACAGGTGAAGGCGACATAAAGCTGAAATGTTGAACTTTTAAAAGTTCGATGAAGACAAAGTGGCTAGGTAAAATGTTAAAAACAATGCTTCCGGTCTTTGGCATGGAGACGGTCAGACTGCTAACTGCCAGTCTGAAAGATTCAAAGTCGCGTAGCATTGCTAGTCTTGGTAGGAGTCTGTTCCACTGGGCAATGGCGAGTGGGGTGTGGGGGGATAAACAGTATTTGCAGTAGTCCGCAACTGTCTGGATTTGTCTATAAATTAAGCGAGTTGATTTGTATGCGAGTGTCCGTTGATGCATGTGGATGAGTCATCTAGGAGCTTTCCCATTATCGCATATGGAGGACTTTAGAGGCCTGGTATACAGTTCTTGGCTGAATCCGCCGAAAATCAACAATTAGTTTTTTAAGCTCTGGTTTATTGTATTTGGTAGGTCAGCTATCAACCTTCCTCGTTGTTTCATCACAATCTTTCAGACAGTTCAATGAATCTTGATATATATGCCATCATGTGCGGCACAAGCGTACATGCACTGGCTGAAGCTGAACGACCCGCAAACTTTTTGAAAAAAAAACAACAAACAAACAAAATAATGCTTGATGATTCACAATTCATCATTGACCTTATGCTTGATATTGGACTTGGTCGGGACTAGCTGGAGCACTGAATATTATAGTATACAATCCATTATCTCAATCGCTGCACTTTAACTCAAAGCCTACGGCCGATTACATTTAGGAAGGTTGGCCAATCATTTGAAGTAAATAAAATCTCCAGAAGAAAAACTGCCTGGCACTATAGGCAACTATCTTTTTTCAAAACATACTTCTTGTTTGATTGTTTGTTTCCAAGTAAGCATTCTACAAAAATCTATAGCTGATGGACCGATAACGGCCCGCCCGCTGAATATTTATGTAGAATGCTAGCTGGGCTGTTTTGTTGTTGTTGTTGTTGTGTGTGTGTGTGTGTGTGTGTGTGTGTGTGTGTGTGTGTGTGTAATCACGACGTTATAAACCCACTGAATAATAGCGACGTCATAATTGGACCACGCCATACGAAAATATGTCATGGGGCATAGGCGCAGTCTGATCAGGGCCTGCACTGTCCGCTAATAGAATCATTGTATACCACAGAGGCAAAGGCCCGTATGATACTTTGCGCTTGCTCAGTATGATGTGAATCTGTGCATCCTGCGCATGTTCTAAGGCATTTTTAGTTTGACGCGATCCATACAATAAACTTTTTATGTTCAACCGGTGTATTTCGAAAGTACGAGAGCATGTGCTTAATGCCATTTTCAGTCGTTATTCTAAGAGATCAAGGCGAAAAGATTGCATATGTGTACCTGTTAGCTCAGTGGAAATTTAAAGAATAAGGATGTCCCATATTTACATAGACGTGTCAGAAGTAATGTTGTTGTTGTTGTTGTTTTTGTTGTTGTTTTTGTTTGTTTTTTTCGTG
Organism: Anodontia alba; assembly: GCA_964016985.1. Classification (NCBI taxonomy): domain Eukaryota; kingdom Metazoa; phylum Mollusca; class Bivalvia; order Lucinida; family Lucinidae; genus Anodontia; species Anodontia alba. The sequence continues at coordinate 16,422,584 of OZ024822.1, read as the reverse complement.
AATTCACCATCGCAAATGACTGTTCAACAAAAAATAATTAAAGATCGCTAGGGTCCGTTCAATCCAATATCAAGTAGCCGTTCAAATAAAGAAAAGTGAAGGACATGCAAATTCCGAGTTTTTTTTTTTTTTTTTTTTTTTTTTTTTTTTTTTTTGGTTTTGTCACATTATATATACATGTACATGTCTTTACTATACAATATGCTTAACAGGTGATTGAATAATTCCAAAAGTGTAATTTAGATATATCTTGGATAAATTTCTCCACTGTTTCGTAAAGTAGGTAAGCAAAGAGGAGATACAGGACAACTGATCAACACCAATGTTCTGAGTTAAAACGTTTTAAGCCGAGCTTGGACACAGCACAATAAAACCTACAAAACCAATAAAGACCTATGTAAGCAGCAAAGACTCAGATCAGCCTGGACTCGTTTATCCCCCTTTGGATAGCCAGGAGGCTGTAGATTTACATACGATCAGCGAAGACTCTGATCAGACTGCGCGGATGCGCAGGCTGATCGGAGTCTTCGCTGGTCGCACAAGTCTTATTGTAGGTTTTATCGTGTGCAGGGGGGGCGTGATCGGAGACGGGGTGGGGAGAGGTGGCGGCGGCTGGCACATTACTAGGTGGATTATAAGAATTTTGAGGTTTTTAAATCAGCTTTTTAATGTGTTTTTTTATGTCCAACATAAGTTTACTGCATAAAAATATGTCTCATTTAGATCAATTAATATATTTAACCAAAATAATTCACATCCCATAAAATATGGTGATCAGCGTCTTCGCTGTCCGCATGAAGAAAGTTTGCGTCCTTAGCTACCCACTGAGCGCACAGCGAAGACTGATCAGCCTAGGCTGATCTGAGTCTTCGCTGGGCGCACATGCTATTTTGTTAGTTTTGTCAATGGGTGGCTCATTTACAATATTTACAATATTACAATAATATGCTTTATACACTTGGTTGATTTTTTTCATTTCGGCAAAGGGAGACACTTCTTGACTTTCTGTTCGATGCCTGCTCTCAAACCCCTTTTGAAAAGAGGTCAACCCTCTCAGGAAGGAACAAAATTATTATGACAGAGTTGTTTTCCCTGAAAATGTATCAGCTTCCCTTAAAACACATGGCTCCATTTCAGTATTGGTTGATTCTAATTGAATAAAATTTTCGTCTAGTGAACACTCAAATTGGACTTCGCCTGTGCATCGTTTACCAACAATAGGGCTCTGATCACCAAAGTGGTATATAGAGGTTTATTATTATTATTATTTTCATTTATTTATTTTTTTTATTTTTTATTTATTTATTTTTTTTTTTTTTTTTTTTTTTTTTGTCGAAAAAGTAATATATACTCATGTGATAATCAGAGATAGTGAGTAAAAATGATTATATAATTGATGCGCAGCGTGCAAAAAAAAAAGTCTTTCATGCTAAGTACATGTATAAGCAAACAGCCAAGACCCAAATCAACCATGCAGTCTGATCTGAGCATTCTCTGTTCGCCGACATATATTGAAGTATCCATTGATTCTGTAAGCGGGCAACGAAGACCCTGATCAGCCTGCGCATTTGCGCAGGCTGATCAGGGCCTACGTTGTCCGTAAATTGCATAAGAACTTTTTGTGCGTTGCGCATCATATAATAATATAGGGTCATCAGTGCTGATAAAAAAATTGTCCCGAGTTGGGATGTCGAAGGAAGCGAGCTTACGAGCGGCCTTTCATATCCCAAAGATGGGCAATATTGCCGTTATATCCTTATAGTCGCCGCCATTGTCTTCCAGAAAGGCCGCATTGCACCCGACAAGCCTGCAAAAATATTTACTAGTGTGAAAACACTACCTAAACTTATAATTCCATGATATTGCACTGGAAATGTGACTTGCCGAGTAAAAGCAAAGAGCGACCAGACTAAATCAGATGACGGCAAGAAACTCAGAATGGGTCCAATTAGAAGCTTGGTACATGTAGCGAAGTGGTTAGTGTACTGTCTCTACTGTCCTTAAAAGACGTTGTTGAGTAGTGTTTTATTTTAAGTGAAAATATTTGTTCTGACTGACCATATCTTATCAGACACCATGTCTTTCTGTATCTGTGCTTTATTCAGAATGTTCACCTTACTCTCCAACTGACATAACTAGGAAAGTCGTGTTTGATTGGCGTTTTGTTTTAAATGAAAATACTTTGCTCTGATTGACCATATTTAATCAGAAGCCCAATTTTGTTTTTTGTTTTTTTTTTCTGTTTCTGCATTTTGTTCTTAAATATTTACCCTAAAATTTAATTTACGGCCAAAATTGGTCTGACCTATCCAATCAAGTTCTATAGTATCTGAGAAAATATGTTTTACATTTCTTCACCGATTTTTAATTACTGATGTATCAAGACAATATTTTAAAAGATTCAGAAAATTTGAACGAGTGGAACTTGTTGAAATCCTACCTCCAGTTTACCTACCCCCTCCCCCCGCACCCACCCTGATTTCTACATAATTTGCATCCAATTCTATCATGGGGAAAATGAAAATATTTGATATGTTAAAAAAAAAAAGAAAAAAAGAAAAGAAAAAAAAAACAAGGAAAAAAACTTCGTGCCTAGATTGTTACGTCAAAATTTCAGAAATTTTGATCAATTGTTGAAAAACTGCCCGCACTCTACCTACTCTACTGATTTTTGCCCAGTTTGCGGCTATTTTACTATGGGAAAAAGCATATTCAAACCAATAAATAAAATTACTTTTTATGCATAGGCATTTACGACAAATAGTTTTGCATTAAAATTAGGGCAAACGTTTGCAAATTCCTCTGTAAATCGCCAGACAAATAGCGACTTTCTGAAAGCAGGGTGGTGATAGAGGTTCTGGGTCCAAATATGCTCTATTAGCAGAGAATATGTTAATACAGCGCATCGTCTTTTGGGCCGGAACGTTAACTGGAGGGTTCCTTTGCAGGGAGACATCGCTGTAAAGAATCCATACTGAGACAACATCGGTCGTTACTGGTCCAAAATCGGCTCCCTGCAAGTAATGGTTGAATACGATTGACAACAGGGATAGGAAATAAATGTACTTACTTTCGGTATGCCAAAAATTCATTTGACGTCGTCGAACAATGGAAATGGCAGCCATCATCATAGAAATGAATATTTGCTTACTATTCAATATATGACGTCACTTGGAATAACGCAATGACGTCGCGCCAAATTTTAGGCCTTCTATACGTTGAATCTTTTATGCTTTTCAATGAAATATTGAGATTTCTCAGTGAAATCGATTCGATATTTTCACTGTTTGTTTGACTTCATTTTCTAGGTACGAAACTACGTTTTTCACCCAATATTATGCCCATGAACACGCTGAACAATGTCAAATTGACGCGAAATGGCTGGAAAAAAAAAGTTAATTTCCCGATGTAAGTGTCGAATAGTAGGTAAAAGTTTAATCGTTGTCATAAAAGCATAAAAGACACAGAAAATTTGATTTTTTCAGTCATTACGAAAACACGCCTATTCAAATATATTGAGAATTTTACTACCAAAAAATGAAAATTTTCAGATGAAAAATTCTGATATTTTTCTTATTTCTGCTCAAAACATAGATTGTAGGTACTCGTTAGAACCGCCTCGATGAGGCGGTTCTAACGAGTACCTACAATCTATGTTTCTGAGCAGAAATAAGAAAAATAATGATGACCCCTGTAAACCCCAGTTTTACTATATAAAAGTGGGGTTTATGGGGGTCAAAATTATATAGGTATGTTTTCGTGATGGTAGGATCTTATTTTATTTCACTCATGAACACCAAAACTTGTATTTTCACTCGCGGGTATCGCCACTCGTGAAATACTACATTTGGTGTTCATTCGGTGAAATAAAATTCGGTCTTACACTGAAAAAATCAAATATCCTCTTTGACTTAAATCAAGTGTTTTCGTGTAGGGCCTAGTACCTATCCTAGCAAAATGTAAAGTTTCATATCAGATTGTGCAATCTGTTAATATGTGACAACAAAATTAGTGATATTGCCTTATTTTTAACATCCCATTCAATTTGTCTTCTAAATTGAATGAAAATCAGAAGAAAAAAAATAAATGCCAAGTGTTATTTATTTTCTGTAGAATAAATGTTAATATAGGATGACTGCAGGTTGTGGATACTCTATATGAATCGCTATTTTTTTAATGATAAATTAGGCTCTGCCCCTTTTCAGTGGCATTCTGATTTAGCTAAAACGGCTCGCTAAGTAATCTAACAATATAAATATAAACTCTATCTTTATTTAGAATCAATGGTAAATCTCTGATTCACCACATTATAGAGTAAATTATGTGCAAAGTGTGAAGGAAGGGGTTTGGAAATGTGTGGTGGGCGTGGAGGGTGGGGGAGGGGGAAGGTATGGGGGGGGGGGGAGGGCAGGCTAAAAATCCTCTATGACTTAGTTGATGTTTTCATGATCATATAATAGATTTTGTACAATGTTGTTATTGTTATTGCTCTCTCTCTCTCTCTCTCTCTCTCTCTCTCTCTCTCTCTCTGTGCGCGCGCGCCTGTGTGTGTGTGTGTGTGTGTGTCCTTAAATACATGTAAAGGAATGGTATATCAAAATGGTTTATTGAGCAATATTCGAGTGGGAGTATTGTATTAAAGAACTTGCCGCATCTTTTAGTATGTCGATTTTTGTTCTCGTCTTGCGCGGTTCTCAGAAACGGAAGTGTAAAACAAGAGGACCATGATTGTCCTATATCGCTCACCTCAGCAAACAGATTTGCGTACTTACTTTTGAAGTTTCACCCAATTTCACTGCTTTAATACTCGTGTTTTGGTATAAACGTTACGTTCAAGAGTGACATGATGGTCCTATAAAGTGGAGTTGCAATGCCATATATGGCAAGTAGTGCCTCATGTTTTAATCTGATCTTCAAAATTTCTATAAATATAGGGAAAGTAAGCCCCGCCCCATGGGGGCCATGTATTTTGACGCATCATGATGCCTTGAACAATCTTTGTAGAGGGTCACCATAGTTCTGCTAAATTATATTGACATCGGTCCAGTGGTTTCTGACAAGAAGATTTCTAAAGTTTTCTGTATAGGTATTTAAGGAAAATAAAACCCGCCCCTGGCAGCCATGTTTTTGTCGCACCTGCTTTAACATGGGAGACTTAGGCGTGCAAGTTTCCGTCCGTTCGTCCGTCCGTCCGTTCTTTCGTCTGTTCGTCTTTCCGTCAACATTTACCCTGAGTGTCTTGTGGGCGCTACTCCTTTTACAGTTTTGTACCGATCATTTTGAAACTTTGCATGTGTTTTCTTCGTGGCATGAAGATGTGCATGTAGTTTGGGTATTATTGTTAGATTATTTTTTTCTCACTTTTTCCACATTGTGAACTTCGCCATTTTTCACTTCAATATATAAACAGTTTGTACCTCTTGTGAGCGCAGCTCCTCTTACAGTTTTATACTGATTGTTTTGATACCTCATGGTATGAGGATGTGCATGTGGTTTGGGTATAATTGTTAGAACATTTTGTCACTTTTTCCACATTGTGAACAGTCATTTTTCACCCTCAATATATAGACAATGGGTACCTCTTGTGAGCACAACACCTCTTACAGTTTTGTACCGATCGTTTTGGAACTTTGCATATTTCTTCATGGTATGAGGACGTGCATGTGGTTTGGGCATAATTGTTAGAACATCTTTTGTCACTTTTTCCACATTGTGAACTTAGTCATTTTTCACCCTCAATATATAGGCAATGGGTACCTCTTGTGAGCGCAACTCCTTACAGTTTTGTACCGATCGTTTTGAAACTTTGCATATGTTTTCTTCATGAAATGAGGATGAGCATGTGGTTTGGATATAATTGTTAGATCATTTTTGTCACTCTTTCCACGTTGTCAGTTTTCACCCTTTATATATAAACAGTTGGTACCTTTTGTGAGCGCAACTCCACTTACAGTTTTGTACCGATTATTATGAAACTTTGCATGCGTTTTCTTCATGGTATGAGGATGTGCATGTGATTTAGATGTAATTATTAGATTATTTTTTCACTTTTTCCACATTGTGAACTTAGTCATTTCATTCACCATCAATATATAGACAGTGGGTACCTCGTGAGCACAACTCCTCATACAATTTTATACTAATCTTTTTGGAACTTTGCACATGTTTTCTCCATAGTCTGAAGATGTGCATCTGCTTTTCATATAATCCTTGTTTTAATTTTTGTTACTTTTCCAACTAAGCACTGCTAAGAATGGCATAAACTTATTTAATAGCCACGTTCTGATTGTGGCTCCTGTGACTTTTACCCCAGCAGGTACGACGCCGCCTTCCGCGGAATTCTGGTTAATGAATCATAATGGCTTGAACAATCTTAGTATAGGGTTAACAAAGGAACATTACTGCCATATTATATTGGAATCAGTCCTTTAGTTTCTGACAAGAAGATTTTTTTTTTTAATTTTTTGTACCCCGACGTTAGTCGAAGATACTATTAAAATGGGTTAGTCTGTCCGTCCGTCTGTCTAACCGGGCGTACGAATAGGTATATATTGTGTAGACATGACTTGGGTACTTGCCATTTATTCCGTAAGTGTCTAAAGTAAGTACCCAATAAATCTGAGACACTTATTGGGTATTTAGGCGTCTTGTTGGGTATTCTGAGCCGAAAAATTAACACTGTAGTACCCAACAAGTGTCCATCTATAAGAACGTCCGTCAGTAGACACAATAGATGGGTAGTTTGTGGACGCAACTCCTCTTACAGTTTTAGCCGATCTTTTTGAAACTTTGCAGGTGTTTTTGTCATGGTCTGAAGATGTGCGTCTGATTTTGGGGTTATCCTTCCATTATTTTTTATCAACTTTTTCCACTTTTTCGACAGTTTTTTCCAGGTTCGATTACTATTAGAATAGATACCTTGTGGGCGCCTCCTCTTTGAGTTTTCCACCGATCATTTTGAAACTATGCATACTTGTTCTACATCGTCTGTAAATGTGCACGTGGTTTTGGGGTTATCGTCCCTTTATTTTTTATCAATATGTTCTACTTTTTCGACTTAGATTTTTCCAGGTTCAATTAATATTATTATAGATGTCTTGTGGGCGCAACTCCTCCTAGAGTTTTCCACCGATCATTTTGAGACTATGCATACTTGTTCTACATGGTCTGTAGATGTGCATGTGGTTTTAGGGTTATCCTCCCGTTATTTTTTTTTTATCAACTTTTTCTACTTTTTCGACTTAGTTTTTCCAGGTTCGATTACTATTAGAATAGATACCTTGTGAGCGCAACTCCTCTTTGAGTTTTCCACCGATCATTTTGAAACTATGCGTACTTGTTCTACATCGTCTGTAAATGTGCACGTGGTTTTGGGGTTATAGTTCCTTTATTTTTTATCAATATGTTCTACTTTTTCGACTTCAGATTTTTCCAGGTTCGATTAGTATTATTATAGATACCTTGTGGGCGCAACTCCTCCTAGAGTTTTCTACCGATCATTTTGAAACTATGCGTACTTGTTCTACATAATCTGAAGATATGCATGTGGTTTTGGGGTTATCCTCCTATTAATTTTCATCAACTTTTTCCACTTTTTTTACTTAGTTTTTTCCAGGTCCGATTGGTGTTAGAATAGACATCTTGTGGGCGCAACTCCTGCTAGACTTTTCCACTGATTATTGAGAAACTATGCATACTTGTTCTACATGGCCTGAAGATGTGCATGTGGTATTTGGGTTATCTTGCCATTATCTTTTTTTTTTCAATTTTTTTTTTCAACTTATTTCAACTTAGTTTTTTGTGGGGGTTGTGACACGATGACATGGGTAACTTGTGGGCGCAACTCCTCTTACAGTTTTATACCAAATGTTTTGGAAACTTTGCAGATGTTTTTATCGTGGTCTGAAGATGTGCATGTGCTTTTGGGGTTATCCTCCCATTATTATCTTTTTTCCACTTTTTCAGGTCCTGATTAGTATTAGAATAGATACAATAAAGGTGTAACTCATCCTACAATTTTTCACACATCATTTTTAAACCATGCATACTTGTTCTACGTGATCTGAAGATGTGCGTGTGGTTTTGGGGTTTTCCTCACTTTATTTTTTATCAACTTTTTCCACTTTTTTTTGACTTAGTTTTTTCCAGGTCCAATTAGTATTGTAATAGATACATTGTGTGCGTAATTCCTCCTAGAATTTTCTACCAATTAATTTGAAACTATGCATGTTTGTTCTACATGGTCTGAATATGTGTCTATCATTTGGGGTTATCCTCCTATCATACGTGTTTAAGAGTCACAACCCTTTACTGACAAAGCCATGACGTCGGGTGACGCTTGCCCGCATCGGGCTTTTTATTCTATATAGATATATAGGGAAAATAAGCCCTGTCCCCTGGCGGCCATATTTTTAAACAAATTATCGTGGTTTGAAAATCTTGATAGAGGGTCACCAAAGAAACATTTCTGGAAAATTATATTGAAATTGGTCCAGTGGTTTCTGACAAAAAGATTTTTAAAGTTTTCTATACAAACATATAGGGAAAGTAAGCCCCGCCCCCTAGCAGCCACGTTTTGTAACAAATCATCATGGCTTGAATAATCTTGGTAGAAGGTCACCAAAGGAACATTTCAGATGAATTATATTGAAATCGGTCGTGTAGTTTCTGACAAGAAGTGTTTTAAAGTTTTCTATATAGATATGTAGGGAAAGTAAGTCCCATCCCCTGGCGGCCATATTTTTTTAAAACTAATCATCATGGCTTGAACAATCTTCGTAGAGGGTCACCAAAGAAACATTACTGATGAATTATATTGAAATCGGTCCAGTGGTTTCTGACATGAAGATTTTTATTTTTTTTTTTTTTTTTTTTTTTTTTTTATTTTATTTTTTTTTTTTTTACATAAGTGTATAGGGAAAATAAGCCCCGCCCCCCTGGCAGTAATGTTTTCTGATGAATCATGATGGCTTGAACAATCTTGGTAGAGAGTCACTAAAGAAAGATTTCTGCAAAAAATATATTGGAATCGATCCAGTGGTTTCTGACAAGAAAGTTTCTCTATAAGTGTAAGAAGTGTAAGGGAAAATAAGCACTGCCCCGCTGGCATCCATGTTTTTTTTTTTTTTTTTTTTTTTTTTTTTTTTAAACAATTCATCATCATGGCTTGAACAATATTCGTAGAGGGTCACCAAAAAAACATTTATGATGAATTATATTGAAATCGGTCTAAATAGTTTCTATATAAGTGCATAGGGAAAATAAGCCCTGCCTCCTGGCGGCCGTGATTTTTTAACAAATCATCATGGCTTGAACAATCTTCGTAGAGGGTCACCAAAGAAACATTTCTGATGAATTATATTGAAACGATCCAGTGGTTTCTGACAAGAAAGATTTTTTAACATTACGAAAACATGCCTATTCAAATGTACTGAAAATTTTACCACCAAAAAATGAAAATATTTCAGATAAAAAGTTTTGATATTTTTCATATTTCTGCTCAAAACATAGATTGTGGGTGCTCGTTAGAACCGCCTCGACGAGGCGGTTCTAACGAGTACCCACAATCTATGTATTAAGCAGAAATAAGAAAAATCATGTATACCCCTGTAAACCCCAGTTTTACTATATAAAAGTGGGATTTAAGGGGGTCAAAATTATATAGGCGTGTTTTCGTGATGTTTTTCTATATAGATATATAGGGAAAATAACACCGCCCCCACCCTACCCCTGCCCCCAGCGGCCATTTTTTTTTTTTTTTTTTTTGACGAAATCATGACGGCTTGTGCAATTTTGATAGAGGGTCACCAAAGGAACATTCCTGTAAAGTTATATTCAAATCGGGCCAGTGGTTTCTGACAAGAAGATTTTTAAATTGTTGTCTCTAGATATACGGGGAAAATAAGCCCCGCCCCCTAGCGGCCATGCTTTTGACGAATCATGACGGCTTGAACAATCTTGGTAGAGGGGCATCAAAGGAACATTCCTGCCAAGATATATTGAAATCGGTCCAGTATTACTGTGCTCAAGCCCCATGTGCAGTTGCTACACAGCAGTTGAAGATGCAGCCATCACGAAAACATGCCTATAAAATTTTGACCCCCTTAAACCCCACTTTTATATAGTAAAACTGGGGTTTACAGAGGTATGCATTATTTTTCTTATTTCTGCTCAAAACACAGATTGTCGGTACTCGTTAGAACCGCCTCGACGAGGCGGTTCTAACGAGTACCCACAATCTATGTTTTGAGCAGAAGTATGAAAAATATCAGGATTTTTTTATTTGAAAATTTTCATTTTTTTGGTGGTAAAATTTTCAGTTACTTTTTCCATTGTCTGAGCTTTGCCGAAGGTCGCTTAGTTTTGTTCTAAGCAATCCACGCCTTCAATCCCTTAAACATTGATAAACTACTTTTTGGAGATGCCAGCATTTCCTCTGTACAGAAATTTATTAAAGGATCAAGACGATTCGTTGATAACCTACATGTATAAGAAATAATGATAACAACTTAAATAACAACAGCAACTATTAATAAAACGGAATAATCTTCAAGAGACTTTTCTATAAGCCGCTATAACTTACATGAAACTGAGAGATTAAACATAGTTCAAAACTTTTTCAAGACGAAAGCTGAACTAAACGTTCGATATAGTCGTACCTAGCCTCTTGAGAAAGTCATCCAATAGCGAATCAGAATCAGAATATTACTGGTGACACATCAATAGACATTCATTCACCAGGGCCAACGATTGCGAAGACTAGTCTCAAGATCTCACAAGTGATGTGAATTTAGCGACAGGATCCTCAGAACTTTCAGCAGTGGATATTATAGGTACTTGAAATGCCATTGGGTGCTGATTCCTACTGCGCCTATTTGGGGGTTGAAGGTCGTCCCAAGGCATACTAGCTCTAGCTTTCAGACCTTTTAATAGCAATATGAGTTTACTACCTTTGCGTCTCTTGTGAAGAGACTCCCACCCTAACTGTTCAAGAATGCTAGTCATACTTCCACTTTCACGGTAGTTTCTAGTTACAAACCTAGCTGCACGATTCTGAACCTTTTCTAATTCTTCCTAGACTACTATTCCATGTTGGTCCAAAACAGGGCTAGCATACTCCAGTCGCACCAACTCCTTGTATGCCATTTCCTTAACATCGTTGGGGCATGATGATAGGTTACGTCTTAAGAAACCAAGAGTTTTGTTCGCTTTTGTGCAAACATTGCTTACATGAGAATTCCATTTCAATTCCTTAGAAATTGTCACACCCGGTCCGGGTTCTTCCTCCCAGGCGGGTTGATAAATAAAATAGGTAAGCTGACTACTTAGACAACAACAAAAAAAAATGTATGTGGGGATTCTTGCTTGAGTGCTTGCTTGTGTTCATACGTAAGTGTGTGCGCATGTGTGTAGGCCTATGTGTATGCGTATGTTAAATAAAAAGGGTTGTCAGGGTTCGGATGAACAGGCACGGTGTGTACTTTACAATTGTTGGACAACTCGGCACACAGCAAACTCGGCACATATCCAACTCGGCACATAGCAAACTCGGCACAAAACCAACTCGGCCCATAATTAACTGATTAGTCCAATTATCTTTTGTTATGTTGAATAATCCACCGTTACAAACAACCAATTAAAGGTTGCCTTTGAACTTTGATCATTTTAACTTGAAGGTGGCAAATATTTACAATGTAAATGTCATGCTTAGAAGCGATTCTACCGAGCAACTACAATCTATGATTTTGAGCAGAAATAAAATATACTCCTGGAAACCACCTATTTTACTTTTTGGGCTTCGTCACTTGAAAACCTGTCTTCGGGGGTTCCGATCGATCAGGTCAGACAAAAACTGGCCTGCTTGGTCTCAAAACCCACGAGTTTTTTGCATACAGCAACCTAAGTAATCATACTTTCCAAGTAGCGAACAACAAAAGCGTTGATCAGACTGCGCGGTTGATCTGCACCTTTATTGTTAGCACATGCAGTTTGCAGGTGGCCCCGGGGTTTTTCTCACGACATGTAGTGAAAGGGTCGTATAAACTAATGTTGTGAGAACTTGTGCCCGACCCCTTTGCATCATTTATAGGCAATAAAATTTGATTTAATTAAACTATACAGTCACACGTCCTCGGTGTGCGCCGTCTGTGCTGAAAAAAAAAAAAAAAAAAAAAAAAAAAAAAAAAAAAGTGAAGAAACTGAGACAAAGTACAAGATGGGATAATGAGATGAGCAAAGATAAAAGTTTAAAAGTGGATTCGAAGAAGGGTTAAAAACAATGTATTTGATCTACGGCCTTGAGTGATTCAGCTTACCAACTTCTTCCTTGAACTGGTCAAGGGTTGGCAAGCATACAACCGACTCGGGGAGGCCCTAGAATCATCTCGGAAACCGAGCCGCGGTCCTACTAAACATAGAAAAGGACAGAAAACTGGTGTGCGCGTGCGTGCGTGCGTGCGTGTGTGTGTTTAATTTCAACGTTAATCCCAATCAGTTCTGTAGAATTTGGGGCAACCGCCCTCTCAATGCTTTGATTAAATGTTCGCGTCTGTACGCTCGTACACGGTGTCAAGATACAGCTGACAAATCTCGCTCAAGTCTCGTGACAGAGCAAAATGGCTGACGAAGTGAGAGACGATACGTTGGAAGATTTTCTCAGTATGTTCTTCATGTTAACGGTTCTTGTTTACTACTTAGTTGTGTGCGACTGACTAGAGTTAAAAAATGCCGAAGTCTCATGCAATTAGAGCGGCTTGTCACGACTATTCGAATTAATATTGGGACTATGAAAGCTGCATTGATTTTTTTCTCCATCCCCACCCACTTTCTCTCTGGACTTCCGTGTCTTTTGATTTTTTTTAGAAAAAAAAAGTGATCATGTAGAGAATACTTAATTAAATACCATCTGTCATCAACGCAGAATTGTGTGTTATTGGGTGATGTAATATCGTGATGATGTTAGAATGGCCAGATTGTAACTATCTGATCTGGAGTGCTGTGCTGAAGATACTTGGAAGTGCTGTGGTGCAGGGGTCACCGGAATAACCAAAATCCCCGAAATCACCATGGAAATCACCGAAATCACCATGGAAGGGCATTCATGCCATAAGCTGTGGATTAAAATCTGTGAGATAAGGCAAAATACTAAGGGAGATTTGACAAAATTCTGTGAGATTTTCTTAAACATCACTTTGGTGTTCCCACAATATAGTCTTAAGTCTTCTTTTTTCATGTGAGAAGCTTGTGAAAACCACAACAGTGTGCGATTTATGTTTATTTCTTCATAAAATCTGTTGTAAAATGGTCTGAAAATTCTGTGAGATTAGAATTTTTTATGGGAATTGCTTTCCAGATGGGCCAAATTCTGTGAGATTTTATCTCACAGTGTGAGATATGGCATGTATGGAAGGGTGGGGTGGGGGAAGGTATGATACGTTAGGGTGGATCAGGATAGGGTAGGGATGGGCTAGGGTCGTTTGTTAGGTAGGGCGAGATAAGGGTATAAGGGAATCACTATTAGAGCTGAGTCATTTGCTTGTTTGTCTGTCCGTATAATGCTACTCGTCCATTTTATGCATTTTTGGTTTTCTTCCTCTAGGTGCCGTGTTGGCCTCATCTTCTGATTGTGGCGTTCCCTGAACTTTGCATTCCTACTTATACCTAACAATTCTTAGCTGAGTGTCGGTGATTTCTTTTGATATTTTTCAATTTACAGTGATGATCTAATTATACCTGTTGATTATGTTGTTTGGTTTTGCGCCTAAGAATGTGCAAGGTAATTAATGAGGTATTTGTCGCATCAAAGACCATTAGAACATGTTAATTTATGGTTGTTAGCAACTGTATTAATCCATCTTCACTTACCTCGGGAAAAAATGAAAATAAATAATAATTGCGAATTTAAAATTATTTTTTTATATAATAGCAAACTTTTCGGTATCGCGCATAACTAAAGAACGGTGATTTCCACTGGGAGTTCGTTACACTACTGGTCTGGGCCCTTCGATAACCATACTCAGCTTGCATAACACAGCATACCCTGTCGTAGTCCTACCACCCTACCACTCCCCCATCATATGACAGTATGATTTATGTCCAGAACTTTATAAAACAACGATGATTTCAATTATTTCCACCGAGATTTAGGTATAAAACTCGCCTCATTCGGGGCCACATTCGATAGCCTTAATCATCCTACGTAACCAAATCCCACCATAACTTAACTCCTACCCACCTTTACTCACACCTACCAACCCCACCACACCCAACATCACCCCCACCCCACTCCTTGATGGTGATTTCGATGATTTTGGTGATTTCGGTTATTCCGGTGACCGGTGGTGCAGTGGTATAGTGTCGGATTATATCTGTTCTCATCAGAATATTTTACTGGTGACACATCAATAGACATTCATTCACCTCATAACTCCGTTCACTCTCATAACACCATTCACCCTCTTCTTTAAATAATGTAAAAAAGAAATCTTTCTTAAATTTATGCGTCATTAAAATTAATAGCAAATAACTAACATTACAGCTGAAGGTGAAGAAAATCAGTTTTGACTATCAATTTTATGCATAAAAATAAAAAAAGTGCCCCAAAATCAGGGATATTGCCAGCCCAAAATTACTATGGGCCCTTGAAATGGGCCAAGGGCCCATGTCCCATTCAAATACATGTAAAATTTAGAATTTTGATGGGCCTTTTCAAAATTTGATGGGCCCTCTGGAAATTTTGATGGGCCCAAGAATCCTTAATACTCACCTGAGGTCAAAATAAATACTGAATTTGGATAGCTTATATAGGGGGCCCAGCCAAAAATAAATTCAATTTAAGTCTAACATTAATGGTTTTCACACAAAATGGATTGGGCCCATCCAAGAAATATCCCTGCAAAATGCTAAATATTTGGGAACACGATAAACCGAAAATCACCGTTGAAATCACCGAAATCATTGTTGAAATCACCAAAACACCGTTGAAATCACCATTGAAATCACCAAAATAGATAGGGATAGGGTATGGAAATCACCAATATAGACATTGGTAGGGTAGAGAAGTTACCGAAAATCACCGATGTAGAGAGGGGCCGGGTATGAAAATTGTTGCAATCACTGATATACAGAGGGGTTTGATTGCGAAATCACCAGAATAGGAATAGGGTATGGAAATCACTAATGTAGAGATAGATAGCATAGAGGAGTCACCGAAATCTCCGTAGTAGATAGGGGTAGGGTAAAGAAATTGTTGAAATCACTGATGTACAGGCAGGTTGCATTGAGAAATCACCGAAAGCACCGTGGAAATCACCATGGCGCGCGCAAAATCACTAAAATAGATAGGGATAGGTCATGGTGACATCTGAGTGACTTCTTGGGACTTCTTGGGAACACATGTTTCAAGAAACATGACAGCAATCTCATCACGTACAAGTCGGGAAACATAGCCACGCAGATAGACTTCATCCTTTTCCGTAGGACCATGGGCAAACTTGTCATAGATGTAAAAGTGATCCCTGGCGAGGAAGTAGCTCTGCAACATCAGCTTCTTGTATGAGACATGAGGACTGATGTGCCACCAAAATCCAAGGGCAAATTCACCCCTTGCCTCAAAGTTTGGAAGCTTAAAGGCCCTCAGACAAGCAGTCATTTCCAGGAGGTCTTCAACTTGCATGTGAGCACATGTCTGCAGCTGTAGCTTATGAGACCACTGAGGATATCTGGAACAACATCAAGACTGGACTGCTCAAGACAACTGAGGAGGTGTGTGGCACAACTAGGCCACACCGTTGGCATCGTGAAACCTGGTGGTGGAATGAACACGTGGAAAGCTTTCAAGGCCTGGAAGGCTGGTAAAGGCACTAGGGCATCATACGATGCAGCCAAAGGAAATGCCAGACATGCAGTGCTCCATGCTCATCAAGAAGCCGACAAGAAGGTCTACGAGAATATTGACCCCAAGTCTTCAGAAGTCTACCGCCTTGCTAACCAGTTTAGAAGAGAGAACACTGATGTTGTTGGTGACAAACTGTGAAGAATGATGCAGGAGAGATGTCAGTGAGCGAAGACTCAAAGCAGAAGGCCTGGCTAGAGCACTACCAAAGGCATCTCAACGTTGAGTTTGACTGAAAACCAGACCACCTGTCTTATCAACCACCAGTGAAAGGCCTGCCCATCCCAATCACCATTGATATGCAGCAGGTGACAAGGGCGCCTCCATGATCTGTGACCTCGCAGCTGCAATCATTCGTGATGGCAAGGTACCCTCTGACTGGTAGCAGAGTTTCATTGTCTGCCTGTACAAGGGAAAGGGGGACGCATTGGAAAGGGGCAACTACCACAGTCTCAAGCTGACAGAGCAGGTTATGAAAATCCTGGAGTGGATTGTGGACGGCCTCATCAGACAGTTGGTGTCAATCGCTGATTCCCAGTTTGGCTTCGTCCCAGGCAGAAGCACTACAGATGCAATCTTTGTTGTCAGGCAGCTGCAAGAGAAGTACCTAGCTGCCAACAAGAGACTCTACATGGCTTTCGTAGACCTGGAGAAGGCATTTGATCTAGTACCTCGGAAGGTCATCTGGTGGGCGCTGAGAAAACTTGGGTGTGGAGGAGTGGATTGTGCGACTGGTGCAGGGGATGTATGCAAATGCCCGGAGCTGTGTCCATGTTGGTGAGGGGTACAGTGAAGAGTTTGAAGTGAAGGTTGGTGTTCCCCAAGGATCAGTACTCAGCCCGCTGCTTTTCATCATTGTGCTTGAAGCCTTATCACAAGAGTTCTGTTCTGGGGTCCCCTGGGAAGACCTCTATGCTGATGACCTTGTTATCATCACTGAATCGCTTGAGGAATGTGTCAGGAGGCTCTTGATATGGAAAGAAGCATTGCTGCAATGGAGAAGAAAGGACTGAGAGTAAATGCAGGAAAGACAAAAGATCATGATCTGCGGTACGTGACTGGACCTCCTGCAGAGTTCAGGCGAGTTTCCATGCGCCGTCTGTTGCACTGGAGTTGGCAGCAACAGCGTCTTCTGCAATGGCTGCAAGCACTGGGTGTACAAGAAATGCAGTGGGCTCAAGCGCTTAAAAAAAACACCCTGACTACAGATGTACATGGTGCCAGGGAACTGCACACCCCTTGGATGGCAGACCACAGAAGGAAGTCCAGGTCGGACCTGACAAGCTTGAGGTGGTAGCTTCCTTTTGCTACCTAGGAGACATGCTCTCAGCAGCTGGTGGCTGTGAACTTTCAACCACAGCACGTGTGAAAACCGCCTGGAAGAAGTTCAAGGATCTGCTACCAGTTCTCTCTTAACGTCACCTCTCTTTCCAAACACGTGGCCGTGTGTACAGCTCTTGTGTGCGGAGCGGAATGCTCCATGCCAGGGGACTTGGCCATTGACAAAGCCAAACCTCCAGTGTCACCACCAGGTCCATTGAGCTACTTGTGCGGCTTGGCATTGAGGGTCTGGACCTCGTTCTGAAGGAGAGACGACTCCGATGGTGTGGACATGTTGAACGCTCCAATGGTGCAGTCAAGACAGCCTTTGACATACAGGATGATGGAAAGCATAGGCCTGGGAGGCCCAAGATGACATGGAAACAGCTGACAGAGGGATTGCAAAGAGTGGAAGCTCTCGGCTATCAACCCTCATGATAGACATACCAGGAGATCTGGTCTGAGATCTGCCATGCATGCAGCAAGCCAGCTATCTGGAAGGGGGCCCACTGGTGTGGATGTTGCCCCTGTACCTGCATGTTAATCAAAAATTTGATTATGATGATATGATGAGTGACTGGCGAGAATTGTTGAACATTACTGACATCTTTCAGTTACAGATCATATGCCGCAGCGTTTGCCATGCATCTGCACAGTCTGATCTGGCTGTAAAACTGAAAAGTTTTGGAATTCTGCTAAACACGTAAGTTACCCGGTACTCGTTGCAACATTGCCTTGTCAGGGCAGTTCTAGTGAGTATCCATAACCTATGTTTTTGTTACATTATGCAGATCATTTCATAATACCAGAAGATTAATATTTAAATACAATATCTAAATTAGAACTTTAATATGTTAATATAAGTTCATACAATATTGTATTAAATTTCATACAGTATTGTATGAAAGACTAGAGGCTACTATATTTTGATTTCAGCGCGGTGATTTTTGGTCCAGGCAAATGGAAATTTTCTGTTTAATTACACAATCAATTGTAATATCCTGAAATATAGTAATTAAATTTGATGAACAACAACTTTATTTCAAGGAATCACCCATTTTTTGGGCACCTACATTGATAATTTCCACGGTGATTTCGTCGCGGTAATTTCGGTCAAGGCAAATGGAATTTTCCGTTTAATTACGCAACCGATTGTAATATCCTGAAACATACTAATTTAATTTGATAAAAACAACTTTATTTCAAGGAATCGCCCATTTTTTGGCACCTTCTTGGTGATTTCGGTGATTTCAGTGTGGTGATTTCGATCCAGACAAATGGAATTTTCCGTTTAATTACATAGTCAATTGTAATATCTGTAAATCTACAAATTAAATTTGATAAAAAAAAACAACTTTATTTCAGTTAATAGCCCATTTTTTTGGGCACCTGCATTGGTGATTTTGGTGATTTCAGCGCAGTGATTTCGGTCCAGGCAAATTGAATTTTCCGTTTAATTACACAATCAGTTGTAATATCCTGAAACATATTAATTAAATTTGATAAAAAAAAAAAAAAAAAAAACAACTTTTTTTCAAGAAATCACCCATTTTGGGGCACCTACATTGGTGATTTTGGTGATTTCTCTGGTGGTTTCAGCGCTGTGATTTCGGTCCAGGCAAATGGAATTTTCCGTTGATTTTTATGACAATTTCCAAATGCACGGTAAAGCATATACATGTAGTACATACAGAAAAAAAAATGCATAATGTCAGTTTTCCTGAAATAAAAATTATAGGTTTGTAATACTTTATGCATTTTTAACATACTAAATATCAAAGTTTTATAACAAAATGTTTATGTATTTCTTCAATATTCAGTTACCAGTATCAAAAGTAGATTTCATTAAATCCTGCAGATTTGTCCGAAAATGTCTTGTTTCACTTCCAAATGAAACACATCACTTTAAAATCTTCAAAGTTCAAGGTTTTCTTCAAAATTAATGGTACACTGAACATACATGTGTATAGAATTTCAAAAGTTCCAGTGAAGTAATATCCAACATCTTCATGGAAATTCATGATCTGTTCCACCAGTGATTGTCCAGAATATTGATTATGTGTTGCAATCTCCTCCAGTTTTAGGAAACGTATCTGAGTCCAAAAGCTTTGACATCATGAAGAATTTACAGAGATTAAGTCCAAATTGTTCCATCATTGTAGAGATTAGGGATCGTGAAAATGCTAAAAAGATTTTCATACCATGGATTCTTCACACCAATTTGTAACAAACATCAACATCAACAGTGGATAACTATCGTTTGTAAATAAGTAATAGCAGAAGTCCAAATACTATTTTCCACATCTTAAATTATTATTATTTTTTCTTCTTTGTATTTTTCCACATATATACAATACAATATTTTACAGTTTATTTCCTACAAGTAGAAATTGTTCATGGCAATTGCCAACAGGCCAGTGCCTATTTTTTAACTTGTAAAGTTACATTATTTTAGTGTCCATAAAAACTCAAGAAAATGAACTTCTTGGACTTATCAGTTCAAGCGCAAGATTTAGACTCCTCAGTCCAAATGCAAGATTTCAACTGCTTGACATGGCCTATTTTTCTTTGGGCCAGTCAAACTAGTCGTCTCTTAGCAACCAATCTTAAGCACCAACCAAAGTTTGTATTTTTACTTTGAACTGTCACTCAAGACTTAGCAGAATTTGACATTTGATTAGTTGACCATACTGTCCTCATAAAAGATTGACTTACTAGAATTAACACTTACAATTTTCACACATACCATGAATGATTTATTTAGTTTGTACCTTTTGTAAGGAAATAAACAAATAATGCACATATTTAGCACAGTCACTTATTATAAATATTAGATGATATGAAGGTTTGATCTTTTCTCAACAATTTACAAAGAAGGCAAAACAATAGTTGTATTTGGTCAGTATAAATCAAATTATTGTGCATCTGTTTACTGAATGTACAAAGGTCTGTGTGATAGTTTAGCCTGCTGTTTAGGAATGAGACATTTTGTCTTAATGAAAAACTTGAAATATTTTATTAAAATTAAAATGGAATTCAGATTTCACTAAATAATATATGTCATGCAATTTTTCCCAGTTACAATTTTATGAAATGTAATGAGTCTTTTGGTTTGGTCTTCTTTGTTTCAAAGGGGGCCAGTTGAGTTCTTCAAGCATAGCTGTTACACTTTCTCTGTAAGAGTAGATTCCCGTGATAAATTGGGAGCCTTTGCGTTGAATTTTTCTACTTTGTGAATATCGTTTGAGATGGGGGTCCCAAAATTACAAGGAGTATTCAGGATGGGAGCAGACCATGGTGGTGAAGGCCTTTGGTTTTACTTTGTGACTGCATCCATATTGGTGTCTGGAGTAGATTTAGAAATTTTTTTGCCCACTCACAGATGTTATAAATATGTGTTTTTCAACAGAGGTGAGTTCAACTCTGAGACAGAGATGATGCTGAACCTCTTCAAGAATGCTGCCTTTGATGTTGTAATTGTTTCCAGTGGTTTTTGCTGTCTTGTTTTTTGCATTTATTAGCATTGAATCACATCATCAAGGGTTTGGACCACTTTTCAAGGCTTTCAAGGTCTTGCTGGAACTGTGCTTCATCTGAGATACTTGATGGTCCTGTATATACAGTCGACTCTCGTTATCTCGAACTCGCTTATCTCGAATAACCGCTTATCTCGAAGTGAAAGTCTGGTCCCATTTTAACACAGAGATCTACCAACAGGCAACAAAATATTGTGGAAAAGAGGAGAAATTGCTCCTTCTTAGGAGCAATTTCTCCTCTTTTCCACAATATTTTAAATATATCTCTAACTTGGGAGTCAAATTAAAGATTCATATACTTAAAGGTGGTTGCTGGATTGTTTTCCTCAGTTCCGCAAATCTGATATGTTGAAGTACGGATATCTTGAAGTGTTTCATAGAGTCCCTTGGATTTCGAGATAACGAGAGAGTTGACTGTATAAGGCAGAATCGTCAGCAAACAGCTTGGTCTTTGTCAGAGGCGAAATCCTGTCACCAATGCTTGTTTACATAAAAGAAACATAAGTAATATGGCCTGTCCATCTAATTGGGGAACAGCTGACATTATGGTAGGATGATATAGATAACTTTGATAACAGATAATTCTAACACTGAATTGATAATATCTGAAGTTCAAATAACACTCTCCACATTTTTATTTTGTTATATATAATTATGATTTGTTTCTATAGTTATTTTCCTTATACATGTATAATTAAAATGTTTACAGTTAATTCCCACATGTGGAAATTGTTTTTGGCAATGGCCAACAGGCCACTGCCTATTTCCAAAACTTGTAAAGCTACATTATTTTAGTGTCCACAAAAACTCAAGAAAATGAACTACTGGACTTATCAGTCCAAGCACAAGATTTAGACTGTCTGACAAGGCTTTCTACTAAATTTCTTTTGGCCAGTCAAACTGGTTGTCTCTTAGGAACCAATCTTAAGCACCAAACAAAATTTGTATTTTACTTTGAACTGTCACTCAAAGCTTAGCAGAATTTGACATTTGATTATTATACCCCAGGCATACTAAGTATGTGGGGGTATATAGTTTTCGCTTTTCCATTCATCCGTTCATTTGTTTGTTTGTTCGTTCGTTCTTTTGTTTGTTTGTTTGTCTTTCCGTCACAGGGTCAAAGTTTTTGCGTTAAAATTTATAAGACCTCATATTTTGAAGACCCTTTGATGGATTTCATTCATATTTGGCATGATGGTAGATATAGGTCTGAAGTTTTTATCTGCAGCATCCCCACCCCAGGGGTGACCTTGGGGTCAACGGACTTAGAATTTTCATAAAAAAGTCAAAGTTTTTTGTGTTTAAGTTTATTGTCATCAAGACCCTTGAGAAACTTCTTTATATTTGACATGTTGGTAGATATCAGCCAGCATGATCCCCACCCCAGGTGTGACCGAGGTCAAGGTCACGAACTTAGAATTTTCATATAGAAGTAAAAAATTTTGCGTTTAAGTTTATATAGCCATATCATTAAGACCTTTTGTTAAATTTCATTATCCCCTAATTGAAAGGTTGAGTGGATATAGCTATCAGCAAGGAATTTGTTCGTCTGTCCCTCCATCCGTTGAAGCATTATTCGTTCATACTTTATTTTTGTCTTAGGGTCAAAGTTTTAACAT
Source organism: Anodontia alba (assembly GCA_964016985.1). Taxonomy (NCBI): domain Eukaryota; kingdom Metazoa; phylum Mollusca; class Bivalvia; order Lucinida; family Lucinidae; genus Anodontia; species Anodontia alba. The sequence goes on along the minus strand of OZ024822.1, from coordinate 16,400,217 downwards.
TAAAGTTTATAAGACCTTATATTATGAAGACCCTTTGATGGATTTCATTCATATTTAGCCTGATGGTAAATATAGGGCTTAAGTTTTTATCAGCACCAACCCTATCCCAGGGGATAACCTTGGGGTCAAGGTCACAGACTTAGAATTTTCATAAATAAGTCAAAATTTCAGTGTTTATGTTTATATAGCTATACCATCAAGACCCTTTGAGGAATTTCATTTATATTTTACATGTTGGTAGATATAGGTCTAGAGTTTTACTCAGCATCATCCCCATCCCGGGGTATGACCTTGAGGTCAAGGTCACACTTAGAAATTTCATATAAAAGTAAAAAAAATTGCATCTAAGTTTATATAGCTATATTATGAAGACCCTTTTGTTGGTTTCATTAATATTAAGCATGATGGTATATATAGGTCTAAAGTTTTTCTCGGCACCATCCCCAAGCTGGGGCATGGCTTTTAAGTCAAGGTCACAGACTTTTCATACAAATGTCATTTTTGCTTATATTATAAAGATTGATTTCACTGGTATATGGTGATAGTTATAGGGCTAAAGTTTTATTTAGCTCAATCCCTGCACCTGTGCCTGACCTTTGAGGTCAAGGGCTTCATATTATGTGTGATTGAATTTTTTCAGTGTTATATCATATAGCATACAGCTGCCATCTTCAGAGTCAAAGCTACATACTTTGTGCTCTTTAAAAAGTGGCGGTAGCGCTGGTCAGGGGTATAAGTGCCCCACTGGGCACTTTGTCTAGTTTGACCATACTGTCCTCATAAAAGATTGACTTACTAGAATTAACACTTACAATTTTCACACATACCAGTAAATGAATTATTTAGTTTGTATCTTTTGTATGGAAAAGATCTAATAATGCAAACATTTAGCATAGTCACTTATTATAAATATTAGATGATATGAAGGCTTGATCTTTTCTGAACAAAGAAGGCAAAACAATAGTTTATTTATTTGGGTAGTACACATCAAATTGTTTTTCATCTGTTTACTGAATGTACAAAGCTGTTTGCTCCAGTTTTAATAGGTCAAACCAAGAAGGTAAAGAGACCTGCTAGCCATTGGACTTGCCAGTATTGGCAAAACACCATGTTGGTGAGATGAACTGCAGTGGCCTGCACTGGAATTCTGGCTGGAGCAGGTTTCCATGGCCTCCTTCAACAAAATCCATACAAATACTGTTGACAGATCAAATTATTTGACCGTGCATTGTATTTCTCAATAAAGACACAATGCTGTGGGCACCAAGACTCTTCTAATGAGTACTACAACATACACTTTTATGGAGGACTAGAGAAAATTATCCCAGAATTATCATCAAAATTAATACTGCTCCCATAATAACAGGGCCTCTGATTTTACACATCCAAAAAGCTGCAGTAAATACGGTTTAGCCAAATATAAAGAACAGAACAGCAAACAGTGTTTGATTGGGATGAACACATTTTACTCATGTTTGCTTACAGATAGAGCGACAAATCCAGCAAACAGAGATGAGGATGTAGATGATATCAGCAAGTTTTGTGATCAAGTCAACAAAGAGTTGGAAGGACCTCAGGTTGCTGTGAAGCTTTTAGCACACAAGATCCAGTCACCACAAGAGAGGGAAGCATTATATGCTCTAGCAGTGAGTTCTGTATTTGTCATAGCTCTTGATAACTTGCTTTTTTTTTTTCAATCCAAAAGTATTGATATTTTTCTTATTTCTCCACGAAAACTTACAAGCACCTTGCCGAGGCACTTCTAAAGACTACTCACAACATATGTTTTCGTGGTCTTCACGGAAGCATATGTTGTGGGTACTCATTAGAAACGTCTTGATGAGGTACATGTACTTCTAATGAATACCCACAATGTATGTTGTTATGGAGATTTCAGTAAGAAAAATATCAACACTATCTGGATGAAAAAGTACCTTCTTGAACTATTTAAATATTCTGATACCTTCACTACTAACAGTATCCTTTCTAAAATTTGAAGGCCATTTATCTACTTTGTGCTGTATCAAAACCAGTGGTGCTTGAATGGCAAACAGTTTAGACCTGATCAGACATCTTATTCTGTGACTGGGCTGAATCTACTCTGTTTGCTGAATCCTGTGACCAAGACTGTCTGTCTGAGTATTTAGGGAAAAAACAGATTTCTACTAGGTCACAGGAAAACTAAATATTTTGAGGGTTGAGCGCAAGACTATGGTAACTCAAACATATTTTTGAAACGCTTGTTTAGGGGCAACTTGGACCCCTTTGTAAACAATGCAAATTTAGGTGCCATTGCTCATATGAGCAATGGCACCTAAATTTTCATTGTTTACAGAAAGAAATGTTGTAATCTTCATAACACCTTCATGGTGAGGAGATTAGGTTTGGGGAAAAACAACCATCTGACTTACGCTAGTCTTGCGCTCAACCCTCGATTTGACAGTGTATACATAGCTCTAGGCACTCTTCACAGTACAAAAGTATTACAGTTTTCTCCCTTCCCTACAAAATCATACGTAATGTCTGATAGTACATCTTTGTTAATACAATGCAACTAACAGAAAAAGCAGCTTCCAGAGTGGGTGAATTTATAGTCATGGCCAGTATTACCATAGGTCTAGATGAGAGTGGATATCAGGTAAATATTTTTCTTATTTCTTGACAAAAACATATTTTGTGGGTACTCATTAGAAGCGCCTCGCTGAGGTGCTTCTAATGAGTACCCACAACATATGTTTTTGTTGAGAAATAAGAAAAAAATAAATACTTTTTGGTTGAAAAAGCACCTTATCAAGAGCTATGGTATTACCAGCCACAATGGCCCTCTTATAATGACTAGTTTTTGCACAGTAATGCTAATATACTAGCCAAGTATTTTATGGGGAAAACAAAGGGAATATTTATTACAGAATTTTATAATACACCTAGCTGTGAAGTATAGAGATTTCTCAATTATTTTCTATAATTCACAGTGTGGTGATATGATAGCAGTAACTAGTGAATTATTTCACAGTATTGGAACTGTTTTTAGATCACTGTATGAAGTACAAGGAAAGCTATTGTAGTCACCCCGGTCGTCCGCGTTTGCATTACTGTTTCTGTTCCTGTTCCCGTCAGGGCCGTCACACTGTGTTAAAGTTTTTCAGATGCTTATATCTCAAATGTCGCTTATCACAGAGCATTCATATTTGGAACTTGGGTACCTTGGAGGGTTTTCTGAGATTCCAAAAGAACACACCCCTGGATTCATGCCTGGGGGTGGGGCAAGGGGTCAAAATCTACAGCACCTTTGTAATGTTATTTGCACATGCGTTAAAGTTTTTCAAATGCTTATACCTTGACAGTCCCTTATCATAAAGCACTCATATTTAAAACTTGGGTACTAGGAGTGTTTTCTGAGATTCCAAAAAATACACATCCCTGGGGGTGGAGCTTTGGGTCAAAATCTAGGACACCTTTGTCCTATGTTCCATGCATTTGCATTTTGCTAAGAAGTTATAGACACAATGGGTTTTACATCAGCCGATTATATGGCATTGGTTCAAGTGTGTGAAGGTCATGGTGACCTACATTTCCAGTTCAGTGATTTTACCATATAATAATACATGTATCTTGACGACTATTTGTTGGAGAAATTTCATAACTGGGATATTAGTTTCATGTGACCCAATGAGTGACCTTAAAATATATCAAGTCAATGTGACCTATATTCATGGTTCAGTGATATTCAGTATATCTTGAATACTCTTTGATGGAGGAACTTCATACCTGGATTATAGGTTCCATCTGACCCAAGGATTGATCTCAAAATATATGTAGGTCAGTGTGACTTATATTTCATGGTTTAGTGATTATGCCTTATATCTTGAACACTACTTGATGGAGAAACGTCATACCTTGATTATAATTTCCATCTGACCCAGTGATTGACATAAAAATATATTTAGGTCAGTGCAACCAACATTTCATGTTCAGTGATTTTGTCTTATAACTCGAAGACTATTTGATGGAGAAGTGACATACCTTAAGTTCGGGGCCGGCCTCGGTGGCTCGGTTGGATGCTGGTCCGACTGGAGACCAGGAGGTCGCAGATTCAACCCCCGCCCAGGTCGGCAACATTCTTTCGTGGAGATTGATCATGAAATATTTTCTACGGTCATTCTCTCCCTTCCGCTGATTCAAGAAGGGCATTTGTCAGTTTCTGGCGAAAGAATGTGCACAATACTGGTTAACCGCTTAGAGGACTAAGTCTGCCCAGTAAACGTGTGGTTAGGTAAACTGACCTTGCTCGACATGACCCCATTGGGTTGACTGGGCCGTAAAACCTCAATACAAACAAACAAAACCTTAAGTTCCATGACCCAATGATTGACCTCAAAATATATCTGGGTCGTGTAACCTATATTTCATCATTCAGTGATTTTGACCTATCTTGAATACTGTTTGATAGAGAAACTGGAATATATGTTCCGTGTGACCCAACAATTGACATAAAAAATATATCTACTTTGTAGGTCATGGTTTATTGATTTTGCCCTATAAATCAAAGACTATTTGATAGAGAAATGTCATACCTGGAATATTAGTTCCATACGACCTGATGATTAATCTAGAACTATATCTAGGTCAGTGTGACCTATATTTCATGGTTCAATGATTTTGCCTTATAACTGGACAACCATTTGATAGAGAAATGTCATACCTATATTATAACTTCCATGTGACCCAATTTTATAACTTCCTTGTGACCCAGTAATTGACCTCAGAATATATCTAGGTCATCAGTATAACCTATATTTCACAGTTAAGTGATTTTTGCCAGAATTTTTAACATGGAAGACTTGGATGGAGAAATGTCATGTCGGGACTTTAAATTCCATGTGACCTGATGATTGACATAAAAATAAATCTAAATTCATGGGTCAGTGATTTTGCCTAATAACTGGAAGACTATTTGATGGAGAAATTTCATGCCTGGAACATTAGTTCCATGTGATGCGATGATCAACCTCAAAATATATCTCAGAGTCAGTGTTCCATGTAACAAATAGATTTGCATTAAAATTTATAGAGTGATGTGTGATTTATATTCAAACTCACAAAACTAATTGTATTTGGAACAGAATCATATAAAAATACTAAATACACCTTTGATGTGTTTAAGTGAAAACATAGATAGACAAGGCACAAACAGGCAAGCTATGTTGTCATGCAACAGCTCTTGTTTATTGACTGTTCTCCGCGTTATTGCATTTTATCATGATGTCCACTCGACTGCCCAAAATGGACTTAAACCAAACCAAATGAAATGCGTTACAACATCATGAAACTGTTGGTGTTAGGTCATGAAGTGACGTTGAAGTTGCTAATGAACAGACTGAATAATGCCATTTTCTTACATGTATTGTTTATTGTTCTTCCACTCAAATTGAAACAATTTATAGCACTTTCAAGAAAACAGTACATGTACTAGCAAAAAAGGTATATAATAAAACGAATAATAAACAGAGTTTGTTTGATAAGAAAGTCTGTCACTCAGGAGAGTGGATAATTTGGTAAAAAAAAAAAAGAACTGGTTCCTTTTGGACTCATTTTTACCAAATTACCACACTCTTTAATGACAGATTTTTCATATCAGTCAAATGGTGTTAATTATTCTTTATATATGATGAATGGAAACTTTCATATTGGCCATATTAACCTTTACCACTCTCTGGGCATTTTCAGCAGAAGACAAACTGATGATATTTTTCTTATTTTTTCACAGAAAACAGGATTTGACATTTCATGCAAATTGTCTCCTTAGGAGACAATTTGCATGAAATGTCATATCCTATTTTCTGGAAAAAATAAGAAAAATATTACAAAATGTCGTCTGCTGAAAATTTTACCCAGAGTGCTAAGCGTTAAGAAACCAGGTGAGCTATAGTGTTTTACAAACACATTTCTAGTCTGAATATAACTTGTGGAGCTCTTTTTTTTTGTTGGCTGTTTCCAGTTTAATTATTAGGGGAATTGACATACTTTCAGGGCAGGTAACTCCTTCAAAACTGTGTTGCCTCCCTTCTGAAATGGAATCTCCGCTAAAAGGAAAGAATTTGCTCGGCTCAGGAGCAAAATTCTTTCCTTTTAGAGCAGACCCCTTTTCAGAAGGGGATTTGTGTGCAGGAAAGCTAACATGAAGTTACAAAAGTTATCACTTGTGAAAATGGCAGAAAATCTACTAGGTGTATTGAGTCCCCTTAAATCATTACTAGGCAGGACCCAGTTGTTCAAAACTAACATTGTCATTAGTTAACATATTGTTAAAACTGTGATAATTAAATATGGCATATAAGCTAATATTTTTGCTGAAAAAAATGTGAGTAGCTTTTGCATTTGCAAAAGTTACATTTTTTCAGCAAAAATACCTGTGAATTAGATATTGTACTTACTAGAAAAGTTAACATTTCGACTGCTAACGAGCTTGTTAAGCTAACGATGCTTTGAACAACTGGGCCCAGGTCTTTTTCCTTGGTAGACCAAGGCATCACACTTCTGACATGCATATTTTGCTGTTTACCTTGATGTACCCTTTTTTACTTTAAGTACTTGGACATTTTAATGTTTACCATTCTTGTCCTAAAAGTTGAACAAATTTATTTCACTATCGGCTGATTTTTCTAAAACTATGCAATATATAGTACACTGTAGACCCTGATCAGATGCATGATCAGATGTGGGTCTATACATTCTGCTTAGGTCTGTCTCTGAATATTTAGTGTAAATATGTCGAAATCGTGAATCATAGTTTCGAAGTAGTTTTGTATGTACCTTGTCTTGAATCAGAATTTCTTTTTTTCCAGACCTTGGAAGCATGTATGAAACATTGTGGCCGACGATTTCATCAGGAGGTTGGGAAGTTCAGATTTCTAAATGAGATTATTAAAGTCATTTCACCTAAGGTAGGTACTTATAAGGGATTAGCTTAGCATGTCTGACTCATGGCATTGAATAAGATGGTGTCCAGATCAATGCATGAACCCACTGTAGACTGAATAAACTCCCCCACACTATATATTGGAAGAGTCCAATTTTAATTTTAGGTACATCAGGCTATGAGGTTTAGATATTCCAAGAGAAAAATGGCTAAACCATTTGCAAACAGTGGAGACCCTGATCAGATGCCACATATTGCAGCATCTGATCTGGGTCTGCACTATTTTCCAGTTACCCTTTTAGGGGTGTCCTGACTACAATGGCTTATCATGCATATATTATTTGCCTATCAGTCATCCAAAACAAGACAAAAATCAATCATATTACTGTTATGAAGATCGTCTTCCACATCAAAAGTATCTGCTATTGTGATCTTATACCCATAAAGGAGGCATCTAGCCTTTCCGGGGTTTTACTATATAATGCCATATTCGACCTAATTACCGCACTATGCACTTAGGTTTTTCAAAAATACTTGGAAAACTTGTGGTCAAACCTACCTGTACTAAGGGTAACACAGTGAAGAACTTGTCAAATGATGCTTATGCAATGTTTTTGTGTGTGTGTGTGTGTTTTTAGCTCACCTGTCACGTAATGACAAGGTGAGCTTTTGTGATCACATTTTGTCCGTCGTGCATCCGTGCATCTGTCCGTAAACAATTTCTTCAAAAGACATCTCCTCCTAAACCACAGATTGGATTTTGACCAAGCTTCACAGGACTGATCTTAGGTTGGTCCTGTTTCAAAGTTGTTCACTGGTTCATTGCACATCTAGGTCACAGGAGCTAAAAATAGGTTTTTTAACTAAATACTTAAAAAATCTTCTTGTCTGAAACCAGAAGGCCCAGGTCTTTGATATTTGGTATGTAGCTTCATCTAGTGGACCTCTATCAAAGGTGTTCAAATTATAGCCCTGGGATAAAAATTGGCCCCACGCTGGGTGTCACTTGTTTTACATAGACCCATACAGGGAAAAAACTTTAAAAATCTTCTTGTCTGAAAGCAGAAGGTCCAGGTCTTTGATATTTGATAGATAGCTTCACCTAGTGGACCTCTACCAAGATTGTTCGTTATTGCCCTGGGGCAAAAATGGCCCTGCACTGGGGCCGATATGTTTTATACAGACTTATGTAGAGAAAACTTTTAAAAATCTTCTTTGAAACCAGAAGGCTCGGGTCTTTGATATTCGGTACATAGCTTTACCTAGTGGACCTCTGCCAAGATTGTTCAGATTATAGCCCTGGGGCCAAAAATGGCCCAACCCCGGAGCTGACATGTTTTACATACACTTATATAGGAAAAAACTTAAAAAACCTTCTTGTCTGAAAGTGCAAGGCCTACTGTGCTTTTGACATCTTTCAGAAAGTCAGTTTTTGCTTGGCGCTTTACACAAAAGAAGTAAATTTGCAAACTTTTGTCATGATTTAATGCAAAACCATTTGTTGTAACTACCTATGCAAAAAAAAGTTTTATTCTATTCATTGGATTTTAAAAAATAAAATGTTTTCACTTTTCCTATAGTAAAAATGAATGCGAATTTTGCAGAAATCTGTAGGGTAGGTAACTTGGAGGCAGATTTTCAACAAGTTCCGCTTGTTCAGTTTTTCTGAAATTTTCATAATATTGTTGTGAAACAGCAATAATTTAAATTCAGCAAAGAAAGGTAAAAAATATTTTCTTAGACAAAAACTCCAAAAAATCACTTTACTATAGAAATTGCATAGGTCAGACCAATTTTTGGCCGTAAATTAAATTTTACTGTGAATATTTGAAACGCTGAAACAGAAAAGACAAATGGTTTCTGATTGGATATGGTCAATCAGAACAAAATATTTTCATTCAAAATAAAACGCCAAGCAAAAAACGTCTTTCTGAGAGATGTCGAAAGGACAGTAGGCCTTTGATATTTGGTATGTAACATTGCCTAGAGGTCCTTTGACATGCGTGTTCAAATTATGCCCCTGGGGTGAAAAAAGGCCCGGCCCACAGGGGGCGGGGGCTGTGGTCACTTGTTTTACATAGAGCAAAAAGCCATTGACAATGATTAGGCCTAGGACTATCAAACTAATGGGGAGGATGGACCTGAAGAGTAGATGACCTTTAAGTCAACAGTCAAGGTCACTGTGACCTTTAGTACCAAAAAAGCTTATAATTCTGCAATGCTCATGGTTAGGACCCTCAAAATAGTGATGTTGGTCCTCACCAGTAGACGATCCCGAGGGCAAAGGTCAAGGTCACTAGGACCTTTAGTACTTAAAAGCTTGATGACTTGGCAATGCTTGGGGACAGGACCTCAAATTTAGAAGGGATGTTGGTCCTCACCAGATGACACAGCAGGGAAAGGTCGTGGTCACTGTCACCATTACCTTTAGTAATGAAAAGCTTATAATTCGGCAGTGCTTGAGATTAGAACACTTGAACTTAGATGGGATGTTGGTCTTGACCAGTAGATGACCCTAATGGTAAAGGTCAAAGTCAAAGTAGTACAAAACAAGCTTATAACTTGGCAATGCTTGGGGCTAGGACCCACAAATGTCATAGGGATGTTTCTTCTGACCAGAAGATGACTGAGGGCAAAGTCATGGTCAAGGTCACCATGACTTTTAGAATTGCATCTCTGTTGGCAATGTATAACATGATTCAGGTGAGTGATATAGGGCCATCATGGCCCTCTTGTTTTCTGATTTTCTTTATATGTTGTGGGTACTCATTTGAATTGCATCAACAAGTCAATGCAATTCAAATGGGTACCCGCAACATATGCCTGTATAAAGAAGTAGACTGGCTGTATTCTGAAGACTATGGAATTGCTTGACTGTGTGTGCTTATAGGGGTATGTGGGGTAATTAGGTTGAATACGGTATATAAGAAGTGCTGGGAATGTTTCTTAAACAGAAGTTCCTGTAATGGAGAATGAGATGAAGAGAAAGCATTGTAAATAATACCATGGTTATTGAGTACCATAATAACCCCAAATATTGGGACAGACATGCCTGGGCATGCCTGGGCAAACAGTGTAGACCCAGATCTGATGCCACATAATGCCGTGTTTAATCAGAGTCGACACAGTGTGCAATTCATCCAGCACTATTTTAGACAAATCAACCCGTAGTAGAATAGACTTTTTCAAATTTTAGGACAAGTATGGTTAGGAGTTAAGATGTCCCTATTCTTAGGGTAAATATGGTATTCAGATTCCTTAACTTCTGATAATATTTGTCCTAAGATATGACTGTACATTTCAGTACCTATGGATATGTCTAAAATCTGATGGATGACTGCAAACAGTGTTTAAATAAGGAATTTAGTGGTTATTGTATTTTCACAAAATTCAGTATAATCATAATCAGGCCCCTAGCAGGCCCTTTTGAAAATAAAAGATTTTTTATAAAGGCTATTTTTAGTCAAATATAGGATTTACAGGTGAATTTTAAACAAAATAATGAGCAAACAAAAAAAATGCCTAACGGCATTATGGACGGGTTTTTAAAATAACAAAGAAAGTGAGTTGTCTCTCTTGCATGTGAAACACCTACTGGTCCGCCTCTTCATCCCTACCAAATATGAAAGCAATCCACTGAAGAATAAAGGTAACATGTAACTTTGAAAAAAAAAACGAAAGGTTAACCTGGTATGACGCCCGACGCCTGCCCGCCTGGACATCACTATTTTAAAGTATGGATTTTTAGCTCACCTGAGCTATGCTCAGGATGAGCTATTGTGATCACTTTTCGTCTGTCGTCCGTGCGTCCGTCCGTCCGTTAACATTTTCAAACGACTTCTCCTCTGAAGCCCCTGAGCCAATTTTGCTCAAATTTCATACAGAGCCTCCTTAGGTTGGGGGAACGAAAAATTGCTAAAATGGTCGCGGTCCATTGACCAAGATGGCCGCCATGCCCATATATGGTAAAAAACTTTAAAAATCTTCTTCTCCAGAGCGGAAGATGCCTTGGGGCTGAATCTTTGCATAAGTCATCGGGGACAGAAGGTCTGCCGAAATTGCTAAAATAAAGGTCGTATATTGACATTTGACCTTTTTACAGCAAGGTCAAGTTGCTTCCCTATGCATTTGTATGGGAAAAACCTTTAAAAATCTTGTTCTCCAAAACCGAGAATGCCTTATGGCTGAACCTTTACATATATCATCAGAGACAGGAGGCCTACCAAAGTTGCTAAAATAATGGTAGTACATTGACATTTGACCTTTTTATGGTAAGGTCAATTTTGCTTCCTTATGCATTTGTATGGGAAAAATGTTCAGAATTTCAAACAATTTCTCCTCTGTAGCCTCTGGGCCAATTTTGCTCAAATTTCATATGGAGCCTCCTTAGGTTGGGGGAATGAAAAATTGCTAAAATGGTCGCGGCTCGTTGACCAAGATGGCTGCCATGCCCATATATGGTAAAAACCTTTAAAAATCTTCTTTTCCAGAACCGAGGATGCCTTGGGGCCGAATCTTTGCATAAGTCATTGGGGACGGGAAGTCTACAGAAATTGCTTAAATAAAGGTCTTATATTGATATTTGACCTTTTTACGGCAAGGTCGTTTGCTTCCCTATACATTTGTATGGGAAAAACCTTTAAAAATCTTGTTCTCCAAAACCGAGGATGCCTTATGGCTAAACCTTTACATATATCATCGGAAACAGGAGGTCTACCAAAGTTGCTAAAATAATGGTCGTACATTGACATTTGACCTTTTTACGGTAAGGTCAATTTTGCTTCCTTATGCATTTGTATGGGAAAAATGTTCAGAATTTCAGACAACTTCTCCTCTGGAGCCTCTTGGCCAATTTTGCTCAAATTTCATATGGAGCCTCCTTAGGTTGGGGGAATGAAAGATTGCTAAAATGGTCGCGGCTCGTTGACCAAGATGGCCGCCATGCCCATATAATCTTTAAAAATCTCCTTCTCCAGAACCGAGGATGCCTTGGGGCTGAATCTTTGCATTAGTCATTGGGGACGGGAGGTCTACCAAAATGCTAAAATAAAGGTCGTATATTGACATTTGACCTTTTTACGGCAAGGTCAAGTTTGCTTCCTTATGCATTTTTACGGGAAAAACCTTTAAAAATCTTGTTCTCCAAAACCGAGGATGCCTTATGGCTGAACCTTAACATATATCATCAGAAACAGGAGGTCTACCAAAGTTGCTAAAATAATGGTCGTACATTGACATTTGACCTTTTTACTGTATGGTCAATTTTGCTTCCTTATGCATTTGTATGGGAAAAATGTGCAGAATTTCAAACGACTTCTCCTCTGGAGCCTCTGGGCTAATTTTGCTCAAATTTCATATGGAGCCTCCTTAGGTTGGGGGAATGAAAGATTGCTAAAATGGTCGTGGCTCGTTGACCAAGATGGCCGCCATGCCCATATATGGTAAAAACCTTTAAAAATCTTCTTCTCCAGAACAGAGGATGCCTTGGGGCTGAATCTTTGTATTTAAGCCATCGGGGACGGGAGGTATATTGACATTTGACCAAAAATTGTTCTGATTGGAAATCTAAGATGGCCGTCATTTTGTTTATATTTATTATATTTCCCTGCCACTGTGCTGTTTACATGTATAAAATCATGATTCTTCAGAAACCACTTAGCCAATTTCCACCAAATTTCGCATTGATCCTACTGTTGAAATGTGATTGATAGTTTATTCAAATGATTATGCTCCATTAATTGTCAGGCCCATATATTCTTCTTCAAAACTAAGAACTGCTCAAATGATGATCTTTTCATTGGTTGCGATGATAGGATTGGAAAAATGTTGCATAACATCTGCATATCTGCAGTGGTTATGTCACGCAGGTGAGCGAGTCGTGGTCCACGGGCCTCTTGTTTGAAAACCCCGTCCAAAAATGGTTAAAGTCTTCACATCTTTTCCAGTCTCTGTGCTGAAACTACCTGCTATGATGGACAATACAATGTCAATGTGAATTCACAATTCTGGGTCTGTCATATACTGTGACTCTATATTTTAGCTGACCCAAGACTTTGCCTGAAAAACTTTTAGTACCCCCTGGCATACAAAATATACTGTGGGGACATATAGTCTTTTGTCATTTCATCTGTCCATTTGCCCATATGTCTGTTCTTCCATCCATTTGATAATTTGACAAAAATAAAGGTTCTATTGATCTTCTTTGTCGTTAATTTCTTGTAAAAAAAATATTTTGTAAAAAAAAAAGATGCCCTTAACTGGCTTGTAATGTTTGGTAGAATACTTCTTGAAAGACTGATTTAAATATCCGGTGATTGTCCGAAAAAAATCAAATGACACACAGTACAATTTTTGTTCATTCCAGTACCTTGGTAGCCGAACAACAGAAAAAGTAAAAACAAAATGTGTTGAGCTGATGTACAGCTGGCAGAAGGGTCTGCCACATGAGTCCAAGATGTTGGAGGCGTATACAATGTTGAAAAATCAGGGCATTGTGAAAGAAGACCCAACATACATGGACCAGGTATGATTACTTTTGTTATCAAAATTTATTGTTGAAATCACCAGACAGTCGAACCTCGATAGCTCGAACACAGATGGCTCGTTTACCATGGCTAATTCGAACTCGTTTTTGAGTCCCTACGAAGTTCTTCCGATAGCTCAAGAAAACAAATATTTAGGGACATTTTTTTATTTTATCGTGAAATTGTATGTTGTGTGTACTCATTAGAATCGCCTCATCGAGGCTATTCTAATGAGTACACTCAACATACAATTATTGTGTAGAAAATAAAAAAAAAAATCCCTAAATTATCGCCATTTGCTTCCTGATGGCACCATAATTAACCCTCAGTGGCTCAAACCACCCATGTCTCGAACAATTTTTTATGGTCCCAAAGATGTTCGAGCCATCGAAGTTCGACTGTATTTAGCTGAAGAGACATGTCTTAGGTAAGAGAAATATCCTGGGCCCAATTGTTCAAAACTTAACAAAGTTGTTAGCTAATGTGATGTTAAAATTTGTATCTTGAAATATGGCAAATACATTAGCTAGCCATAGTTTTGCAACAAAAATAGTAATGTATTCCAAAATACCTTAGCTACAACAGTTAATGAGTTTGTTATTAACAAGCTCATTAAGCTAACAATGCTTTCAATAATGGGGCCCAGGTAAATACTTATTATGTTGTGGATAGTCTTTAGAAATGCCTCACTGAAGCACTTCTAATGAGAAGCCACAACCTGTTTTTGTGGAGAATATGAAAACTTATTATCTTCTTATCTGGAGTAACAATCAGGCATGACATGCACTTGTCAGAATCCATAGCTGTAGATAATGTAATTTTTCTGATCATAAAGTGAGGTTCTTCTTATATCTCCAGGAAAACATGCTGCAAGTACTCATTAGAAGTACTTCGTGTAGAATTCAGAAAAATATTAAATGGATATCATGTAGAATTCAGAAAAATATTTAATGGATATCATACCTAGATTTATGAGGGTTAAACAGTTTTTTATTCATTTTACCAAGGAATAGGGGGAATGACTACACTTTCATTGGGTGGGAGTGGGTGCGGGGGTGGGGGGGGGGGGGTTGCGGTGGGAATAATTTGCTCCCCTTAAAATGAATACTGTAAATTATATGGCCATTCTGACATGAGTTATGGTCCTTGATAAATGTTAAAAAAGGCAACCAACTTTGTAATTTGGCTAAATTTAGTTTTTTTTTTTTAAAAGTAATTTGGCCAAATTTCCCTGTTGTTGTAGGAGTAACAGGAGTTCAGGCTCCATATTTTGAGGCATCGGGTCCTTTGCTGGCTATATCAGACAAAGTGTTCATGGAGAACAGAAAAAATGCAACTTGACTGCTAGATACAGTTCGTATCTAGTAGTCCAGGTAAGTTCCTTTTTTTGTTCTCTATGAAAACATTTGATTCACAGTGTGAGGAAATATGCCTTCTGACGTATGCACCCAGTGAAGACTGAGATCACATAAAAAATGGTGGAAAATCTACCAAGTCTATTCTGTCCCCTTCAGCATTTTAAACTTAAAAAGATATAAAGAGTGGGAATCAGGTAAATATTTTTCTTATTTATCCACAAAAACATATGTTGTTGGTACTCATTAGAAGAGCCTCAGTGAGGTGCTTCTAATGTGTACCCACACCATATGTTTTCTTTTGAGAAATAAGAAAAAAATATCAATACTTTTGGATTGCAAAAAAGCATCTTGTCAAGAGCTATGTGTAAAGAAAAATATGTAACTTGTAATATACATGTATAATGTATGCTAAAAATATTTTATGCCTCATAAAGTGTGTTCAATTAATAGTACTTTGAATGACTGGCACATACATGATCTTAATTACCTTCAATATTGCTTCTGACCTTCCAGATGTACAGGGTAAGAGAATAAAATCTGATGACAGGGCCCCAGATAAGGGTATAACATAACTTCTCTGATGCCCTGACACTTTAGTCTTAACTGCTGTTGAGGCATGACTATTTTCAGACACCAAAAGTGTCCTTATGTCAAAAATGAATGGGGAAGGCCTAGACCAGCCTGCTTTTCTGTGCAATCTGATCAGTCCATCTCTGTTGTTGATATATGAGCCAGCGCAGGACAAAACCTACAATAAGACTTGTGTGACCAGCAATAACTCAGATCAGCCTGTACATCAACACAGATATCCTGGAGGTTGTAGAATGCACATGTTGATTATCAGCGAAGACTGATCAGATTGCTTGTATGCGCAGGCTTATCTGAGTTATTGCTGGTCATACAGTAGTCTTATTGTAGGTTTTGTCATGCACTGGCTCATATTTTGCAGTATCCACTGAACATAAGGCTTGTCATTTCATTCAAACATCCGAGCTTCCTAGTGGTTAGCACTCCTGACTTCTTATCACCAGGTCCCGAGTCAATCCCACAGGAAGTAGCTCAGGACTGTATGGCACTTCATTACATACAGAGTCTCTCATTGTGCAGTGATAGGGACGTAAAACACCAAACCGTCATTATTATACCCCCGACATACGAAGTATGTGGGGGTATATAGTTTTCGCTTTTCCGTTCGTCCGTTAGTTCGTTCGTACGTACGTTTGTTCGTTCGTTCGTCTTTCCGTCACAGGGTCAAAGTTTTTGTGTTAAAGTTTATAAGACCTCATATTTTGAAGACCCTTTGATGGATTTCATTCATATTTGGCATGATGGTAGATATAGGTCTAAAGTTTTATCAGCACCATCCCCACCCCGGGGGTGACCATGGGGTCAAGGTCACGGACTTAGAATTTTCATAAAAAAAGTCAGGGTCAAAGTTTTTGCGTTAAAGTTTGTAAGACCTCATATTTTGAAAACCTTTCAATGGATTTCATTCATATTTTGCGTGTTGATAGATATAGGTCTAAAGTTTTTATCAGCACCATCCCCACCCCGGGGGTGACCTTGGGGTTAAGGTCACGGACTTTGAATTTTCATAAAAAAGTCAGGATCAAAGTTTTTGCGTTAAAGTTTATAAGACCTCATATTTTGAAGACCCTTTGATGGACTTCATTCATATTTGGTATGATGGTAGATATAGGTCTAAAGTTTTTATCAGCACCATCCCCACCCTGGGGGTGACCTTTGGGTCAAGGTCACGGACTTAGAAATTTCATAAAAAGTCAAAGTTTTTTGTGTTTAAGTTTATATAGCTATATCATCAAGACCCTTTAGGAATTTTATTTATATTTGACATGTTGCTAGATATCGGCCTAGAGTCTTACTTCGCATGATCCCCACTCAGGGTGTGACCGAGGTCAAGGTCACGAACTTACAATTTTCCTGTAAAAGTAAAAAAATTTTGCGTTTAAGTTATATAGCCATATCATCAAGACCTTTTGTTAAATTTCAGTATTCCCTAATTGAAAGGCCAGCGGATATAGCTATCAGCAAGGAATCTGTTGGTCTGTCCGTCCATCCGTTGAAGCATTATTCGTTCATACTTTGTTTTTGTCTTAGGGTCAAAGTTTTTACGTTAAAGTTTATAAGACCTCATATTTTGAAGACCCTTTGATGGATTTCATTCATATTTGGCATGATGGTAGATATAGCTCTAAAGTTGATATTGGCACCATCCCCACCCCAGGGGGGTGACCTTTGGGTCAAGGTCACGGACTTCCAATTTTCATAAAAATGTCAAAATTTTTGTGTTTAAGTTTATATAGCTGTATCGTCAAGACCCTTGTGGAATTTCATTTTATTTGACATGTTGCTATATATCAGCCTAGAGTCTTACTCCGCATGATCCCCACCCCGGGTGTGACCGAGGTCAAGGTTACGAACTTAGAAGTTTCATTTAAAAGTAAAAGTTTTTGCTTTTAAGTTTATATAGCCATATCATCAAGACCTTTTGTTAAATTTTATTATACCCTAATTGAAAGGTTTAGCGGATATAGCTATCCGCAAGGAATCTGTTTGTCTGTCCATCCATCCGTTGAAGCATTATTTGTTCATACTTTATTTTTGTCTTAGGGTCTTAGGTTTTTACGTTAAAGGTTATAAGACCTTATATTATGAAGAGCCTTTGATGGATTTAATTCATGTTTGGCGTTATGGTAGATATAGGGCTTAAGTTTTTATCAGCACCAACCCTATCCCGGGGAATAACATTGGGGTCAAGGTCATGGATTTAGAATTTTCATAAATAAGTCAAATTTTTTGTGTTTATGTTTATATAGCTATACCATCAAGACCCTTTGAGGAATTTCATTTATATTTTACTTGTTGGTAGATATAGGTCTAGAGTTTTACTCAGCATCATCCTTATCCTGGGGTATGACCTTGAGGTCAAGGTCACAGACTTAGAAATTTCATATAAAAGTAAAAAAAAAAAAAAAAAAAAAAAAATTGCATCTAAGTTTATATAGCTATATTATGAAGACCCTTTTGTTGGTTTCATTAATATTAAGCATGATGGTATATATAGGTCTGAAGTTTTTCTCTGCACCATCCCCAAGCTTGGGCATGGCTTTTAAGTCAAGGTCACAGATGTTTCATATAAATATCATTTTTGCTTATATTATAAAGATTGATTTCACTGGTATATGGTGATAGTTATAGGGCTAAAGTTTTATTTAGCTCAATCCCTGCACCTGTGTCTGACCTTTGAGGTCAATGGCTTCATATTACTGTGTGATTGAATTTTTTCAATGTTATAACATATAGCATACAACTGCCATCTCCACAGAGTCAAAGCTACATACTTTGTGCTCTTTAAAAGGTGGCGGTAGCGCTAGTCGGGGTATATGTGCCCCACTGGGCACTTTGTCTAGTTGGCATTTCATTCAAATTGTCTTACAAGGAATTATAGCTCCAGCATAGCTTTTGGTAAGGAGCTTTTTTCAACCAAAAAGTATCTATAGTTTTCTTATTTTGCAACAAAAACATATGTTGTGGTACTCATCAGAAGCGCCTCACCGAGGTGCTTCTAATAAGTATCCGCAACATATTTTTTGTTGAGAAATAAGAAAACCATGTACCTGATCTAGGTCTAGATAAAAGGCATTTCTAAATAAAAATTTTCTTCTTCACGGAACCGTATGTTGTGGGTACTCATTAGAAATGCCTTACAGTGCACTTCTAATGAGTACACACAACATATCTTTTTCATGGAGAAACAAGAAAAACTTCAACATATTTTGTTTGAAAAAGCACTTCAGCTGGTGTTTCGACAAATACACAGCTCCAGGTAAACATTTTTCAGAAGATTTTTGTTATTGTTGTTTTTGCACAAAAATTATTATATTGGATACTCATCTGAATTTCCTTGCTGAGGTGATGCTAAATTAGTAATGAGTACCCACAGTGTATATTTTCGTGCAGAAATAGTGAAAATTATCCTAAATTATTACCTTATCAAGAGCCATCAAACTAATGAGATGAGCAAGCCTTATTTTCATTAAAAAAAAAAATAAAGAAAAAGAAGAAAAAGAAAAAAAATAATACTATGCTTACCCAAAGTATTGGGACAAACAGGCTGGAGCAAACAGTGTAGACCCGGATTAGATGCTGCAGAATGTCATTCATCCAGCAGACTGTAGACACATCCACAGGTAGTGAATGGCAGAGTACTTGTTAAGAAGGAATATTTGATGATAATTCTAGGATAATTTTCTCTCATTCTCCAGTAAAACATATGTTGTGGGTACTCATTAGAAGTGCCTCGGTGAGGCGCTTCTAATGAGTACCCACAACATATGTGTTTATGGAGAAATAAGAAAAATTATCCCAGAATTATCACCAAATACTCCTTAACAATTCCTCTGGAATGGACTTGTTCAGATTTTAGAACATGTATGGTAAGGACTTAATGTGCCCCAATATTTATGGGCTTTTATGTTTTGAACAGTATTTTCTTAGATTCTTGACTGCTTCATTTTAAGAGTTGGATTATTTTGTTAAACTAGCATGTATGCATTTAGACCATAAAATTGCATGCTATCCCTGGCATTTTACCACAGAGAATATGGTCATTATGCTGTCTTGTTTTCTTACCCAGTCATTTACATGTAGTTACATTCAGTTACAGCTATAACTTATAACTATAAGCAAGCAACATTATTCTGATCAGTGGAACATGTATGTATATGGTAGATTAGTATGTAGAATTTTGACATTTTCTGTTTGAGAAATTCAAACCCAGGACCTACCCTTTTTTATTTCTGCTATTCTTCTGGACACTGGACTAGACAGAAACAGGATTCTGACTTTGATTGTTCACTGTAATCTCTTTATAAGATGATTCAATATAACACAGTTTTGGATATAAGTGAAGCATCCAAACAAAACATATAGATTATATAGAAAAATCAAGTTTAGATTATATAGAAAAATGACTGTTTATGCTCATTTTTTCTATGTAAGCTATACATTTTTGTTACGGTCAGTTTTTTCTATGTAATCCATACATTTTTGTTATGGGCATTTACCGATTTATCTATATAATCTATTTATCACATGACCGGCAAGTTTTTTCAGTGAAATAACCCGTGTCATAAAAATCATATGACCACAGGTGTAATAACACCTGCAAGGCTTCCCATTTGTTAGCCTAATTACCCTCATTAAATATTCGTATTACTCCACTTGTTGATAGCAACCAAGATGGTGTCCGCGTTTGCCGATTGCACACTTTTGAAACAGATCCTGCCCTCAATTTTGAGATGAACAATAAAGTCCAGATCGATGGAAATGGAAGACATAACAGAATCACAGTGTGAATAATATGGTTACCAGGAATATTCATGGTGGTTTAAATTCGATCTTTGCCGGCAACATATTTGGAGGCACTTTCAGTGTTGTCAAACAGTCAATGAAAAATTTTCACCTCCTCCAAAAAAGCATTGGAGGATAACATGATTCTGACAGTCAATAAATGTGTCAAATTAAATCCAAGCTACAGTTCAAACGTTTCATATCCTTGAAAATCTGTCATTTACTTCAGTGTGTCAACCACTGTATAAACTGCATTGATCAAGGTCAATGACCTTTAAATACGATAGCTGACTGGGGGATTTCCCTACTGATTCTCAGTGATGTATTGACCAGCTGAGAGGGCCCCTGTAGCCTAGTGGATAAGAGAGCTGACTCTGAATCCATAAGGCTTCTCACCGCTGTTGTTCGAGCCTCGCTCAGATCACATGTGGGAAAGCCAAGTTCTGCTTACGGATGGTCAGGTGGTTTTTCCCTGGGTTCTCCGGTTTTAGCCCACCTTTGATGAATGATTGGCTTGATATAAGTGACATATTCTTGAAAGGCCATAAACACAAATCAATAAAAAAAAAAAAAAAAATTGACTTGCTGAATGACGCTGTTCAATGAAATATTTAGTTCTGAATTGATTTATTCAAATGAAATATTAGTAAGCTCAAATACAAATCATCATTATTTCCTACAGTTTAATGAAGTAATAAATGGCATATTTATCTTGTTTCTATTTATTTTCGGTACTTATCAAATAATATGCGAACTATTTTTTTTGCGTAGTACTACTGAATCCTTGGTAATGAGTTGTTCCGCTTTGCTATGGAAAGCCGTTTATCTGCATATATTTTGTGCATTTTTTGTCATCAGAAGGGCCATATGATAAAAAGAATTTTACATTCATGGTCATTAAAAATGAAACTTCTGAAACTCGTTGGGTAATTTCGATATTTTGCTCGCCAAGGCTCGCAAAATACCGAAATTACCCAAACCCGTTTTATAAATTTCATATTAAATGCCCACTCATGTAAGATCATCTATACATATTTTTTTTTTTTTTTTTTTTGGTTTTGCTTTGCATCCTCACAATAGTGTTTTTCAAGAGGTTGTGGTGTAGTTTGTAAAGCAAGTAGGAAATACACACCTGTAACGAGATACCTCAGTCATGAATAATATCTAGGAAAACACTATGTCTCTACAGGACAGACCCTTTATAATGCCATTTTCAAACCAAGACAAGAATTGCATAATTTATCAGTTAAAAATAAAAAAAAATATCGGCAGTTTTCTTTTTTCTCCTTGAAAAAACAAAACAAAACACATTTTGGATACAACAGTATTTAAGAAGTGCCTTTATTGTTTTCATGGAGAAATAAGAAAATTATTTCTGACTACACTTGTTATCCAGCACCATGTAGAATGTGTAGAAATATGTGGGGAAATAAGTATTTGGGGGTCATGGCTTGATAGTGTTATTGCCAAATTAGTTTATGATTAACAGCATTACCTGTTGTATTATTTTGGTTGACAAAGACAAAACACACACACACACGCATGCATGCATGCACACACACACACACATGCACACACACACACGCTCACACACACACACACACACACACACACACACACACACACACACACACACACACACACACACACAACTATAAAACAATATTTTAGAATGTTCTGCTACAACTTTGAATGGGGCTTTAAAAGTTCAAGACCTCAAGAGCCATCCCATTGTTGGCTTAAGGGGATTGGATACAGTTAGTAAAAATGCCGTAATTTTTTCAAGGGAGGTAAATGGTGTCTTCTGTTTGCTTTCCTGCATATGAAACCCCTTTTGAAAAGGGTCTGAAGGCAAAGAATTTGCTACTCTTAGAGTCAAGCCCTTTTCTCCCAAGCTTCTGAAAAGAGGTTTGCTCTAAAAGGAAAGAATTGGCTCTTTCATTTTTGAGTAAACCTGTTTCCAGAAGGGGTACAAAATCAATTTAGCAGAGTTGCCTGCCCTGAAAATGTATCCTTTCCCCTTGCTATATTGGCACAGTAATATGACAAGAATTACACAGTATGTTTTGTTCATTCCAGGATCCAACAGTAAGCAATTTTTTTCTTTATTTTGATGTGATGCACAGAGGAGGAAACACCCATATCCAACATGAACAGTGAAGATTCAGATCAGTCTGTTCACCCATGCAATCTATATTCTTTCTAACTTATGATTGACTCAGATTCTATATTTTAAAGGAAAGTGCTTAACCTTTACCCCTTACTGGACAGACTCTCTTTTGGAGACAGTGTGCATGAAAGGCCAAAGCCTATTTTCTGGGAAAAATAAGAAAAAAAAAAAGCATTTCAAACTGTTGTCTGCTGAAATGTTTACTCAGCATGCTAAGCATTAATCTAAACAAAAGTAGAAAGAGAAATTCTGAACTGAAGATTTTAGCGACAGTTTAATCAAAATCGATTGAGAAACAAGAAGTACTCAGCAGAATCATCCTGCCAAGGCCATTCCAATAAACTCCATTCCAGCAAATAAATCATTGGGCTAATTCAGCAGACAACACATTGATTTCTTATCTTTTTTTTCTCCAGAAAACAGGATTTGACATTTCATGTAAATTGACTCCATTGGAAACAATTTGCATGAAATGTGAAAGCCAGTTTTCTGGGGAAAATAAGAAATATTTCAATATGTTGTCTGCTGAAAATTTTACCCAGAGTGTTAAGCAATAAGATATGTACAGGTGCAGAAATAAACATATCTTTGGCATATTTTTTTTTTCTGGTTTAAAACAAAAAGAAAAGAATGGTGGGATTGCTTGGGTGTACCGGCTGTTCTGGATCTGTGCTGTTTACATTTGCAAAAGTAAGGTACCTTTCCCAGTTCCAATGAAGAATGTTATATGCACTCATAAACCCTTAGCACTCTCTGGGTAGATTCAGCAGATGATGGATTGTACATTTTTCTCATTTTTCCTGAAATAGGACTTGACATTTCACCCTGGGAAAATATTTCAAAATGTCATCTGCTGAAATTTTCCCAGCATGCTAAGCATAAAAGAATGAGCCATGACATGCAAAACGAAGCTTGCCCTATATGCTAATAGAGATCCAGATCAACACATTTGTCTGCATAGTTTGATCAGGGTCTTTACTGTCCCAAGTATGTAGATTCTGTAGCATAGTTCTAGATAAGTGTAAGTTTCTTATTTATCCAAAGTACAGCTCGTCCTTACCATACTTATTCTAAAATTAGAAGAAGTAAAATTTTCTTCCCTGATATTGTGTCTTGAAAATTGTTGGATGAGTGGCAAACAGTGTAGACCCTGATGAGAAGCCATGTTCTGCAGCATCTCAATCGGGTCTACACTGTTTGCTCAGCTCTGTCTGTCCAAATACGGCACATACGGTATTCTTCCAAGAAAATCTATATTCTTGGTACTCATTGAAATTGCATCATTGAAAGCAGCTCAAATGAGTACCCACAAAATACATTTTCATGGAGAAATAAAATAAATATCAGCATTTTGTGGTTGAATAAAAAGTGTATTAACTTGAGCTATGAAGTACAGTATCCAAAAATTGTGTTAATGTAAAATGGAGGCCCTGATCAGACTATGTTGATGTGCAAGCTGGTCTTGTTTGTATACAGTCCTATATAATAAGCTTCATTTTGCACAGTGCTGCTCATTTGAGCTTTTAACCAGGCTTAACCCTCACATGCAAGAGTTAAAGGGGAATGGATACACATTCAATGGAGACAACTCTGTCAAAATTGTTTTACCTCCCTTCTGAAAAGGGATCTACTCTAAAAGGAAAGAATTTGCTCCCAATGCAGCAAATTCTTTCCTGTAGAGAAGATCCCTTTTCAGAAGGGACTTGGTGTGCAGCAAAGCAAACAGGAAGTCATAAAAGTTATCTCCCGTGTAAAAAGGTTGAAAATCTACCAGGTATATCCATTTACCTTTAAGGACTTTCCAGGAGTTATAATATTAAATACAGAGAGGATTTGCCAGATGTGTACAATCAGAATTTTGGGCTATATTAATTCTAACTGGTTTGAAATACAAGTGATCACAGCATTAGATAAGCCTTCTGTCATTGATAAAGTTCCAACATGTATCCCATTGTATTTGGGGTTCTGATTCGAAATGACTCATTAATTCACTTCCAATGAGTATCCTCAACATATGTTTTCATGAAGAAATATATTTAAAAAAATTACGGATACCCCTCATATCTAGAGCTGTGCAGAAGAGTTACTAGAATGCATTATTTTAATCTTTTGTGCGTGTCTGCATCTGTATTGTGTGAGTGTGTGCATGACCGCATGATTTTTGATGATTTCAGCATGTAGTAAAGTTGGGAGTTTGAAACAACTTAGTTGTCTAGTTGGATACACGTCCAACTGGTGATAAGGAGGTTGCGGGTTCAACCCGGATAGGCAACATTCATGGAGATTGATCATGAAATATTTTCTATGGTCATTCTCTCCCTTCCGCTGATTCAAGGAGGGCAGTTGTCAGTTTCTGGAGAAAGAATGTGCACAATACTGTTTAACCGCTTAGAGGCCTAGCCTGTCTTACAGTCTAGTAAGTATGGATAGGGAAACTGACCAT
The DNA here is from genome assembly GCA_964016985.1 of Anodontia alba. Lineage (NCBI taxonomy): Eukaryota > Metazoa > Mollusca > Bivalvia > Lucinida > Lucinidae > Anodontia > Anodontia alba. The sequence continues at coordinate 16,375,430 of OZ024822.1, read as the reverse complement.
GCTCAACATGATCCAATAGGGTTGACTGGGCTGTAAATCATCAACACAAACAAAAATTTGTAGTTTTTTTTAAATTGTTGGTAAAATTAAAGTGTCAGAAAGCAGGGTGCAAGATGGAAAGATTAACATTGTTGTATAGCTGTGCTCCATATTGCATTCTGTAGCATCTCTGGCCACAGATCCAGTTATCACAAGTTTGATTCCCAGCTCAACTATATTAATCTTTGGAGATTGTGGAGATTGATCATGAAATAACTTCTGTATCATACTACTGCTTCCATTGATTTAAGAAGTGCAGGTTTGTTTTTTTTTACTGGTAAAGTACTGATTAATTGCCAGTTTAAGAAAAGCTTGAGTAGGTTAGTTAACTGGTTAGAAATGATTTTAACAGTGCTGACTTAGCCATAAAACTCCAAATCAAACAAAAACAAAAACCATAATCCTGGATATAAACAAGGACAAAGACCAGTCTGTGGAGCATTGCTGTCTCTGCCATCAGTGATTTTTGCCAGTTTAAGAAAAGCTTGAGTAGGTTAGTTAACTGGTTAGAAATGATTTTAACAGTGCTGACTTAGCCATAAAACTCCAAATCAAACAAAAACAAAAACCATAACCCTGGATATAAACAAGGACAAAGACCAGTCTGTGGAGCATTACTGTCTCTGCCATCAGTGATTTTTGCCAGTTTAAGAAAAGCTTGAGTAGGTTAGTTAACTGGTTAGAAATGATTTTAACAGTGCTGACTTAGCCATAAAACTCCAAATCAAACAAAAACAAAAACCATAATCCTGGATATAAACAAGGACAAAGACCAGTCTGTGGAGCATTGCTGTCTCTGCCATCAGTGATTTTAAGTTTCTAGATTTTCAGTCTATGTGAGTTCTGTCAAAAAGTTACAGCATATTCATTCTAGCTTTTACTTTTGGGTCATGCCTAGCTAAAAGGGGTCTTTGAGCATGTGTGCCCTGCAAAGACTAAGATCAGCCTGCACATCTGTGCAGTCTGATCAGAGTCTGCTGTGCACTATATAAATGCCCTTTGATCCAAAGTTTCTTCATATAGACTGAGAAGTCTGTATAATAACTGAGTGGGTACACAGGTTGATTTGAGTGTTTGCTGAGTGCACATACTCAAAGACCCCTTTTTGTTTGATGTGGGCCCATTTTCTGGTAGAAGTGAACCTTTATAGTCGCACTGTCATAGTCTATTTCACTCTTGGTTTATGGTGGTTCCATAGACATGGTATATTGTTTGTGCAACTCCTCCTAGAGGAGTTTTTTTTTTTTTTTTTAACCGAATGACACTTTGCATATACTTTGGACATGGTCTGAAGATGACCATGTGATTGGTATTTTTGTTAGATAATTTTCTTCTCACTTTTTCAAGATTTTCAACTTTTTTTGTTTATTTTTATCGCACCTGCTTGTAGCAGGGTGTGATATAGGCGTCCGATTTTCCGTCCGTCCGTCAGTCCATCAGTCCGTCTGTCAACATTTATGTCGACGTTCGACATTTATGTCAAAGTTAGTATTCTAATCAACTACAAGACTAAACAACCATCAAACCCTGCATGAAACATCTCCCTGACCTCCTGACTTTGCGACATAGGCGTCCGCTTTTCCGTATGTCTGTCTATTCGTCCGTCCGTCTGTCAACATTTATGTCGAAGTTCGACATTTATGTCAAAGTTAGTATTTTAATCAACTACAAGACTAAACAACCATCAAACCTTGCATGAAACATCTCCCTGACCTCCTGACTGCGACATAGGTGCCCACCTTTCCATTCCTTTGTCTGTTCATCCTTTCATCTGTCTGTCTGTTGACAGTTCTGTTATGTCGAAGTTCGACATTTATGTCAAAGTTCGTATCTAATCAACTACAAAACTAAACAACCATCAAACCTTGTATGAAACATCTCCCTAACCTCCCGACTTTGCGACATAGGTGCCCGCTTTTCCATTTGTCTGTCCATTCATCCGTCCAGCTGTCTGTTAACAGTTCTGTTATGTCGAAGTTCGACATTTACGTCGAAGTTAGTATTCTAATCAACTACAATTCTACAACAACCATCATACCTTGCATGACACATCTCCCTGACCTCCTGACTTGGCAGGTATGTTGACCCAGTGACCTTGACCTATATTTTGCGCTCCATTGACTTTGACACAATTTACGTTGACGTTCCAGATCTTCTCAACTATAAGGCGTACAACTACCAAACCTTGCATAGTGCTTCTCCTAGATGTACTGACTTGGCAGGTACCTTGACCCGGTGACCTTGACCTATATTTTGCGCTCCAGTGACTTTGACATATTTTGCGTCGACATTCGATATCTCCTCGACTATAAGGCCTACAACCATCAAACCTTGCAAAGTGCTTCTTCTCAATGTACTGACTTGGGAGATATCTTGACCTGGTGACCTTGACCTATATTTGGCTGCAGTGACTTTGACATAATTTACGTCAATGTTCCAGATCTCCTCAAGTGTAAGACCTCTAGCCACCAAACCTTGCATAGTGCTTCTCCTAGATGTACTGACTCTGCAGGTATCTTGACCTGGTGACCTTGACCTATATTTTGCGCTTCAGTGCCTTTTACACATTTTACGTCAACGTTCAATATCTCCTCAACTGTAAGGCCTACAACCATTAAACCTTGCATAGTGCTTCTCCTCAATGTACGGACTCCGCAGGTACCTTCACTGGGTGACCTTGACCTATATTTCGCGCTCCATTGACTTTTACACCTTTTACGTCACCCTTCCATATGTCCTCAACTGTAAGGCCTTCAACCACCAAACCTTATATAGCACTTCTTCTCGATGTACTGACTCGGCAGGTACCTTGACCTGGTGACCTTGACCTATATTGTGCACTCCAGTGACTTTGACACATTTTATGTTGATGTTCGGTTTCTCCTCAAATATAAGACCTACAACCACTAAACCTTGCTTAGTGCTCTACCTCATTGCACTGGCTTGGCAGGTACCTTGACCCAGTGACCTTGACCTATATTTGGCACATTTTACGTTGATGTTTGATAACTCCTCAACTATAAGGCCTACAACCACCATACCTTGCATTGTGCTTCTCCTTGATGTACTGAATTAGCAGGTACCTTGACCCGTGACCTTGACCTATATTTCATGCTCCAGTGACTTTTACACTTTTTACGTCAACGTTCCATTATCATTGGGCTGTATGATACGAAAAGTCAGTGCTGAAGATATAGCCATTAGAGGGAATGGGACTGGCCTGGAAAGTATGTGCCCCACTAGGCACTTTGTCTACATTTTTTTCAACCCAGTTTTCCAAGTAAGCACTGCTAAGAATGAAATAAACTTATTTAATAACCACGTTCTGATTGTGACTCCTGCGACTTTTGCACCAGCAGGTGCGATGACGCCTTCCGCGGAATTCTTGTTTTTATTTATTTATTTTTTTATTTTTTTTTATTTATTTTTTTTTTTTTTTGAGGTTTTTCATATGATAAGTATCTGAGGTGTATTATGTTGTGCATGCAACTCTTAGAACTAAACAAAGAAAACAGATTTCTCAATAAACGTAATTATATTAAGAGCTAGATTTGTTTGTGTTGAGGTTTTATGGCCCAGTCAACCCAATGGGGTCATGTCGAGCGTGGTCAGTTTATCTAACCACACGTTTACTGGGCAGGCTTTAATTTAGTCCTCTAAGCGATTAACCAGTATTGTGCACATTTTTTCGCCAGAAACTGACAACTGCTCTTCTTGAATCAGTGGAAGGGAGAGAATGACCGTAGAAAATATTTTATGATCAATCTCCACGAAAGAATGTTGCCAACCTCGGCGGGGGTTGAACCCACGACCTCCTGGTCTCCAGTTGGTTGCAATCCAACTGAGCCACCGAGGCCGGCATTAAGAGCTAGAGTGTTGATTTCTGTAGCATAACTGTTTCAGTGATAAAGTTATTGTAATGAAAGCACGTACAGTAAATTTCCTGAAATTTCGTACACCAAAGTTTCTGAAAAAATGGCATATGCAAACAGTGCAAACCCAGATCAGACTGCTCCTTCAGTCTAATCAGCCTCAACACTATTTACCATTCTGCTATGTATTTTAAGAGAAAAATGCATAAAAACAAAATCTAGATGAAGAAAATTATGGAATAAAGTGTTTGAAATTTTTGGACATTTACCGTACTATGTACATGGTTTTATTACTGTGTAATAGGTTCATTTACATTGTTTTAGCCTTCACATTGTAGGTTACTTTGTTCATGATAGTAACATTGTACTTGTAGCGGTGTAAAGGAGCTTCAACGTCAGAAAATCTACCTTCAGACATGGCAAAGACTCATCATAACCCAGGCAAAGATTCAGATCAGCCAGTGCATTTTGAAAGTCTTATCAGAATCTTCACAGGGTGCATTTTGGATAGCCAAGGATGTAACATTTCATGCAGACAAGAAAGACTTTAATCGAACTGCATGAATGTGCAGGCTGGTTTGAGTCTTTGTTGGATGCACATGTCAGAAGGTATGTTTCCTCACATTGTGGCTCAAATCCTTTAAGTTCAGTATTTGTTGGAAAATGATGTGCAATACATAGTTCCAGATAAGGCATTTTTTTTTTTTTTAGCCAAAACATACCGTATTTACCCTGAGTTTTAACTTCATAATACATTAACCTATAGATAATGTGCTATTCTCTTCTGTTTTCACACCTTCCACAGAAAAAACGACCTTTCAGTCGTTAATTAAAATCTTAAACCAGAAGGTCCCTTAGGCAGTTACCTGTGTGACGTAACTCTTCCCGCTCAATTGACCACGTGTCAGTTTCTTTTCTGTGGACAAAGAAATTCAACAAGGATTATTTACCTGTGATAGAAATTTGGATTATTTCTTTCCTCACGAATAAATTTATGTATCCTTGTGTTTCTTTTGTTTATTTATCACTCCTTTCACTTTCTGTGTTATTATTTAAAATTTTCAATTTTCGATTTCATGTATTTTTTGACTGGTCTTTTTCCACATGCGTTTTCGCGACTCTCGCTATTCGGCACAAAGCTTGTGCGCGATCGGTTCGATAGTCTTGTTTATATATGCAGAATATTTTTGTTCTTTTCGTTCCAGGTTATTCAGCAATTACGATATGTTTTTCCTGGACTTTTATTTGCAGAGATCTTCAGCTGGCTAAAGATTCTCATGGTGGAGAAGCTGATTGTAAAGAACTTGTCAACCCTTGATGGGTTATAAGACAATTCTTTACTGATGGGAGCCCCACCCCATATGGCTATACTGCCGGGGTAAGACCCATCAAGGTGGCATCTTTGGGTACTTAGTATCCGATAAAGTCTAAGTCCACCAGTCACCAGTCATCCAGTCACCAGTCACCAGTCACCAGTCAACCAGGCACCAGTCAATCAGCTTCACCAGTCACCAGTCAATCAGGTGCCAGTCAACCAGGCACCAGTCAACAGTCATCCAGGTGCCAGTCAACCAGGCACCAGTCACCAGTCACCAGTCAACCAGTCACCAGTCACCGATCAACCAGGCACCAGTCAACTAGTCTCCAGTCAATAATTTAATTATTTTCTGGAAAGACTTAGTTTTTGACATATTTCACTGGACAAAATAGTATACTAACTTCCGGTCATTATGTCTAATTATTAAAAAGATTTTTCACTGGGCAAAGTATCAGTAATATTTCTGATACTTATACCCGGTCATATTATTATATTATTTCTGATTTTTCACCAGGCAAACTTTTACAGAAAGTGTCTGGTCAATTTTTGCCTAATAATTAATTATCTTCGGGAAAAAGTTTCGAATACTTGTGCCCGCTCAGTTTTCATATATAATCTCCCTTTTTCATCGGACTAGAGTTACGAATACTACTATCCGATCAATTTGTCAAATTACTTGTAACTTTACCGGGCAACAGTTACGAATACTAGTGTCCGGTCATTGTGTCGGGTAACTAGTGTCAAAATAATGATCACTAATTCCCGAACAATCTATTATTGTTCATAGAGCTCCATTCACGTTTAAGTCAATGGATATAGGTTATTAAGTGAAATACATAATAACTTTTTATACAAAAAATTCTGTACAGTCTTTCCCGAATCAGACTCGAATCTTTAATATTCCATTGACTTATTATAGGTGTGTAATTCCATTAATATTCTAAATTAACTTATGTTTTATCTCTTGTATCCGCTAGAAAGAGTTAAACTTCCGACTATAACAAAATTCTTACCGGGCAGCAGTTCGTAGACTAGTGCCAGGTCATTCAAATTATGTTTTATCTCTTTAATTCGCTAGAAAGCGGTTAAATTCCGGCTCTAACGAAAATTTCATCAGGAGGCACTTCGTAGAGTAGTGCCAGGTCATTCTAACGAAATTCCACCGGGCAGTAGTTTCGTAGACTTTGTGTCGGATTACTAGTGTCCGAGTAGTAGTCACTAGTACTCGCTCAACATATATTTATTTATTAACCACTATAGACATGTATAGTCTTGGATTATAGGTTATTGAATGACAGCGATGGGTTCTAATACCTAGTAGCCATTTATATTGTTGAATTCTGTCCAGTCACTTTTGAACTTGACTTAAATTCTATATATATATTTATTATTGAAAATGAATTAAGAATTATCGGTTACGATCAAATTCGCAATTCATTCACTAAGTGTAGAAGATACTTCCAGCTATAATTATATCTCTTTTATTCGCTACAAAGAGATTAACTTCTTACATATCCACCTTATTCGGCTCTAGGGCAAAGGTGAACTATAAAACTATCGTTATTTATAAGAAGAAAAATATACACGAAATCTCAAAAATTTTCTTCTTTCCTCCCCTGTTTTTCTTCTACATGCTCCGATATGTAATCAGCATGTAATCTAAGGAGTAAATTGACAAGAAGTAGCAGTCGATCTTTTCTACTTTCTATTAATTTTTCATTCTTAAGGTATCGGAAATTTACACCAACCAGATAAATAAATTAACAGTTTATTTATTTATTCGCTACCTCTCTAGATTACTACGATTTAAAATTCAAGTTGAGGTACATATTTTCCTTTTGCCTTTTCTACATGGAAAATAGTTGATCCGATAAGCTATTATTCTATTTTATACTATCTTTTGATTGATTATATAAGAGTCTAGGTCAGTCGTGCTCTGTCTAAACTCTGCTATAAAATAATAAATAAGAAAAAAATCTTATATTTAGGCATAGATATAATTCAATACGTTCTTTACTTTGCCTGTTTTATTTTTTCTTCTGGATCATTTAAGACTACGATAGCAATATACCAGATATTTTTGCCTCAGTAAGAATCTATTACGCCGAAGATTCTTCATATTGGAATAATAATTTTATTATGATTATAATTTCTAGACCCAATTAATCCTCGTATATTATAGGTCTACTTTATCTTATTGAGGAATAGTTTTGCTTCGACTAGCTCTATACCTCTAATATTTTATTGTCCCCCGCCTTTTCGAAGAAAAGTGGAGGGACACTGTTTTTGGTTTTCCGTGGGGCGTGGTGCATGGTGCGTGGTGTGTGGCGCGTGGCGCGTGGTGCGTGGTTCCGAGTTTTTAGTGGGTACTTTGTCCCCTTAACTCCTCCCACAGTTTCTGTCCGATCCTTTTGAAACTTTACAGGTGTTTTAAGGATGGTCTGAAGATATGCATGTGGTTTTTTTCAGAATCCTGAAATAATTTTTTATCACTTTTTCTGCATTTTTAACTTAGACATTTTTTGAGTTCTAATATTACAGAAGTCTATAGGGTGTAGGTACCTTGTCCCCTTAACTCCTCCCACAGTTTTTGGCCGATCGTTTTGAAACTTTACATGGGCTTTTAGGATGGCCTGAAGATATGCATGTGGTTTTTTGAGAATCCTGAAATAATTTTTTATCACTTTTTCCGCATTTTTAACTTAGACATTTTTTGAGTTCTAATACTACAAAAGTGTATAGGGAGTAGGTACCTTGTCCCCTTAACTCCTCCCACAGTTTTTGGCAGATCCTTTTGAAACTTTACATGGGCTTTTAGGATGGCCTGAAGATATGCATGTGGTTTTTTCAGAATCCTGAAATAATTTTTTATTACTTTTTCCGCATTTTTAACTTAGACTTTTTTTGAGTTCTAATACTACAGAAGTGTATAGGAAGCAGGTACCTTGTCCCCTTAACTTCTCCCACAGTTTTTGGCCGATTCTTTTGAAACTTTACAGGTGTTTTAAGGATGGCCTGAAGATATGCATGTGGTTTTTTCAGAATCCTGAAATAATTTTTTATCACTTTTTCCGCATTTTTAACTTAGTCATTTTTCGATTTCTAATACTACAGAAGTGTATAGGGAGTAGGTACCTTGTCCCCTTAACTCCTCCCACAGTTTTTGGCCGATCCTTTTGAAACTTTACATGGGCTTTCAGGATGGCCTGAAGATATGCATGTGGTTTTTTCAGAATCCTGAAGTAATTTTTTATTACTTTTTCCGCATTTTTAACTTAGACATTTTTTGAGTTCTAATACTACAGGAGTATATAGGGAGCAGGTACCTTGTCCCCTTAACTCCTCCCACAGTTTTTGGCCAATCCTTTTGAAACTTTACAGGTGTTTTAAGGATGGTCTGAAGATATGCATGTGGTTTATTCAGAATCCTGAAATTATTTTTTATCACTTTTTACACGTTTTGAACTTAGACATTTTTTTAGTTCTAATTTTACAGAAGTCTATCGGGAGTAGGTACCTTGTCCCCTTAACTCCTCCCACAGTTTTTGGCCGATCCTTTTGAAACTTTATGTGGGCTTTAAGGATGGCCTGAAGATATGCATGTGGATTTTTCAGAATCCTGAAATATTTTTTTATTACTTTTTCTGCATTTTTAACTTAGACATTTTTTTGCGTTCTAATATTGCAGAAGTATATAGGGTGCAGGCACCTTGTCCCCTTAACTCCTCCCACAGTTTTTGTCCGATCCTTTTGAAACTTTACAAGGGCTTTTAGGATGGCCTGAAGATATGCATGTGGTTTTTTCAGAATCCTGAAATAATTTTTTACCACTTTTTCTGCATTTTTAACAGACATTTTTTGAGTTCTAATACTACAGAAGCGTATAGGGAGTAGGTACCTTGACCCAGTAACTCCTACCACAGTTTTAAGCCGATCCTTTGAAACTTTACAGGTGCTTTAAGGATGGTCTGAAGATATGCATGTGGTTCTTTTCAGAATCTTGAAATTATTTTTTATCACTGGTTTCCTGCTTCAATACTTAGGTATTTGATACAGGACCAGTGGTCCTCTGGTTAACTTTAGCATTTTTAACACCTCAAATAAAAATTAGGCGGGGGACATAAATTCCCCATGGAATTTGCTTGTTTATAACTAGAGTCCATGTCAATCAAAATTTTCTTGCACTTTGGTATTGACAATGGATACATATTTAGTAAAGGCATTAATTATTCAATACGTGACAGATTATTATTGCCTAAATTAGATATTATATACAATACTTTCCTTTTGATATTTTGTTTTATTGACTTTGTAACTATTCAGAAACTGCCAAAGTCAATCATTTCCTTCCTCTAAACTTACCGAAGCTCTAGATTATGTTGATATATATTTTTGATATATGCTTAGAGGTTAATTAACGAGAGTTTACCTCATAATAGCAGATATTATTATATTTATATTAATCAATCTATAGTCTAGGCTTAGACAAAAGGGAAAACATCCTTAATTACGAGCCGGTAAAGAATTAAGACACTCTTAATTATCTCTTTACCCCTTCTTTATGTTTACATTCGTTAAAGGGATCATAGTAATTCTCGCTAAGAGTTCAAGTTCATTTTGCGAATAATGCAAAGATTAATATCTTGATTTCCAGTCCGCATCGAAAATGGTCTATATATATAGATAAATATCTTTTCCGAAACTGGATATTTATTTATTTTTCCACACAATAAGTCATTTCAAGACGTCGATGATTTTGAAATGCACTGCTTCAATTTATAATATAAAATATGTTTATATTAACTTCACAACTTAGTAAGTGCTGCACCTACGTTCCTGGTCAGATCTTACTTTTGTGATACGTTTTTGAACATACTGAAAGTTTTCTCCGATTATACATTCGGTAAATAAACTTTCGAGTAGTATTTATGCTTTTAAACATTCAGATTATTTGATAATTGTTGGAGATAATATATTATTCCGATATTTATATATCTATCTTCATTATTTATCTTTCTCATATTACTTTTAAATTAGATTGACCTTCTCGCTACGTTCCAGGTTTAAATCTAGCTAACATTGTGGAACAGTCACTTTTTTATTTCCTAAACAATATTTTAACATTTTTCTCAGTATTCAGAGCATAAAGACTTCATGAATACTTGGAAATAATTCAATTCTACGCTTGTTAAACTAAGCCTAAAACAAGCCCTAGTTTTTTAGAATGGATATTATCCTTCGATTCAGTTCATGGAGATACATCCTTTTAGATCCCATTATCTCTATTTCAATCATACAAAATTCTAATGACTAAGTACTCCTTTTCTATGTACGAATACAGAATATCGAGTCACTGTTGCTGCATATTGGTTAAAGATTAAACAAATTTTATCTTAAACCTATATGACGTTAAATTAATTATTATCTCTTTCATATACATGTTTTTACCCTTCCGTCAGGGATCGCGGTAATAATATTATTACTCTCTATGGTTTACGCATAGATCTTGAGAGTATATATATGTATTTTCTTCCTGAACTCATTTGCGAGTACGTAATTTGATATTTCAGGAATTACCAATTTTGCAGACATAGATTTTATTCTATTAATATTCAATTCTAAAAATTTGATTGAATGTTTATCTATGAAATTTTATAGAGAGTTATATGTTTAATAATTCCTTGCTTAATAAATAGTTATGCTTAACCTATTATTTATAGCAGGAATTTTGTTCAGTAGTATAATTTTAATTTAGTATTAATATATTTCTTACTATTCTTAAATATGCGTATAGAATAGTAATACATCTCTTAACTTATAAATTAAGTGTTTTTTGAGATTATTAATCAGTATTATTGTATAATCTTTCTTCAGAGATTATCACACTATTACTTTTTCTCTGAGTCCTTCTCTTTTTATGAACATTTTGATTCGTATCAAAGTGGATTTTTTAACATTTCTTGATTTCCATGATTATTTACTCAGGAGTACTTTTCATGGCAATCTTCTGGTATAGAAAGATTCTATCCAGCTTATTTATTATTGCTTAATCTTATCAATACGGTAAGATTTAGCCAAACTATGACCGTCTTACAGTTTGCTGCGATCAACCTTATTCTTATCTCTCTTATTCTCTGTCAAACTCTTAAGTTATGATGTTGACAGTTTATTCTTTATTATTTTGTCAGGACATCAAACGCTTTTATATGTCTATGACAAAACTAATTATCAATGGTTTAGGTTGTTTTTTTCTTCCCAGCAGTTATATGCAAACTCTGTATTATTTTATTGCTTGACTAAAAATTCGTAATACAATTAGTCTAGCAATAGTTTTAACCATTATGTTTGTCTATACCTTTTTCTTCTGATGGATAACTTAGTTATAGTTAATTTAACTCCATCTACTTTTATTATCTCCCCTTCTTTAATTTGATCAAAGGGAAATAATTACATATTATGGTTATTTTAAGTCTGTTCATCGGAAACTGTCCTGTTGCTCCAATTAACAGAATCTAATTAGTTTATAATTCTAATAGCTTAGACTATTACAATTACATAGCTTCACATATATAGAATTTTATCCAAAATATCTACATATGTCAGTTATCTATAGGAAACTCCACCGAGTAGACTTTTCCTTATTTATTCAAGACCCTACATAGACTACTTACAGTGTATGGTCTTGGCTTTTTGTTTTACAAATTTTGTTTTGAAAATATTTCTATATTCCTAGCTTACTTTGCAATGGAATATTTATGTTATGTCTCAATGACTCCCTTTTCTTTTTGAAGCCAATTGTTGTTTCCCAAAAAAAAAAAAAAAAAAAAGAGGGGGTGGGGGGGGGGGGGCCAATTTTAGGTCTCTGAGACTTAATAACTGGCCTGGCTTCCTCTAGAGTCTACTAATATATATAAGGTTGTTAGATCATAACACCTTAAAGATACGCTATTTTGTGAATCTAGATCATTCTTTCTATTAAATATAGAATTAGAATGTATCTGATTCCTTTGAGTTTCCTGAGTCTTAACCAGAAGTGGTGAGATATTATTGGTGTTAGAATTAGGAGAGCACCTCCCTCCTATTCTGCAAATTCTAGCACATTATCTATAGGTTAATGTATTATGAAGTTAAAATGAAGTTTTTTAAAAGTAAAACATATTTTAACGAGTAATACTTAACCTATAGATAATCAATTATCTCCCTCCGTCCACCCTCGCTTATCTCTCCTAATTGTGTCTATTGTTTTACACATAAAAGAAACTGACACGTGGTCAATTGAGCGGGAAGAGTTACGTCACACAGGTAACTGCCTAAGGGACCTTCTGGTTTAAGATTTTAATTAACGACTGAAAGGTCGTTTTTTCTGTGGAAGGTGTGAAAACAGAAGAGAATAGCACATTATCTATAGGTTAAGTATTACTCGTTAAAATATGTTTTACTTTTAAAAAACTTCATATTAGGACACCTTATCTGCATACCATATTTGTCCTAAAATTTGAAGTAATACATTCTACTACCTCTTGATGTGTCTAAAATATTGCTGTATGTATGGCAAACTGTGTACACCCAGATCAGATGCCGCATTCTATGGTGTCTGATCTGGGTGTACACTGTTTGCAAATGCCTATCTATCTTGATACTATGGGTTATTATGGTACTGATTTTTTCTTATTTTTCCACAAAACTACATGTGGCGGGTACTCATTAGAAGTGCCTCTCATATGGTGCTAAGCAAAGTAATGTTATTTAGACAAAAACAAAAAAAAAATAAATAAAGAACACGTTGATTCTATAGAGGAATGGCAAATTTTGTTTTCTGAGCAAAAACAAAAAGTAAAAAAAAATGTATTTATATTGCTACAATTTTGAATGATGCTTCTGGGGTTAATGTATGCATATGTTTATTTATACAGATAAACTGGAAACTATCTCAATAAGCTACCATGTAAATAATGTATTTAGAATTTGGTTTCTGTAAAAAGAAAAGAATGTAACAAACACCTTATCACAAGCTAAAGAGCTGTTTAAGAGTTCAGTTGTGCACATTTTGTGCCTACCCAATTTCTTCAACCCTACCCTGTATTTTTTTCAGTTTATTGAATAAAGCAAACAGTATAATGCTTAAATATATTTGAGAATATAAAATTTCTTTACTAGTGTGAGAAAAAAAAAATATATATTGTTAATTTTGCAATATTTCAGAGTCTTGCAGTAAGTAAAATATTCTCACTCAATACACATAAGTATATATATATAATTTTCGTTGATGGGTATTATTAAGCTGCTCACAAGGTCTAAAATTCTTTTTGTCACCTTCATGAGTTGTGCTATCAGAAAAACTGTCTCTGTGGTATAAGCAATCAGCTATGGCTCAGGTCAGACAGCACAGTCTTATCAGGTTCCTTTGCTGTTTGTTGTTATATTCTGAAGTATACAATCACCAAAGTCGGGCAATGTAAAGACTTAATGAGGACTGGATACACTTGGTAGACGCCATTTTGTACAAGGGAGATGACCTTGGTGACTTCCTGTTTGCTTCCCTTCACTCAGAGCATTGTCTGAAAAGGGGCATTTCATAAAAGGAAAGAATTTGTTCCTAAGGAGCAAATTCTTTCCCCTTTTTAGAAGGGAGGCAAACACTTTTAACAGAGTTGTCTCCCTAGGAAGTGTATCCATTTGGCGTAGTCTACTAGATTGTTTCTTAGTTTCTTAGAATGATCTGAGCCCGAGGTCTGTGTATCATCTCATAGTGAGGGTCATATAATGCGCAACCTGGGGAAAAGTCCCTTATGCCATATGCTAACAGAGAAGGTGCTAACAGAGAAGGTCCAGAAAAATGTGCACGTCCATGCAGTCAGATCTTAGCATTCTTTGTTCGTCGACATATACTTCTCTATCCATTGATTCTGAAAGCGGGTAACAAAAGCCCTGATCAGTCTGTGCATGTGCAGGCTGATTTGGGTCTTGCATTGTCAGCATTGCATTAGGGCATTTTTCTTGCATTGCACATCATATGATATCTTTTAGCTGCAACATGAGTAAACATATCCTTTTGACGTCCGGCATATTCCGGAACAAAACACTCATTGCGTAAAAATCTGGTTGAAAAAATGGGGTGACAAATAGCATCTATCTTCTGGAATTTAATGACCATAGTGTATTAAAAGGGTAGGTAGAAATGGCATTTCTATAACTATAGTGTAATTTGCGTAAAGATTTCGTGTTTGTTCCTTTATGTTTAATTAAAAAGCATGAACCTTTTCTGCATAATACGCATTGGCATTTTTTTGAAATTTTATTTTGGGACCTTGTAAATGGGAAAACTGTACCGCACAAGAATGTTGTGACTGTTTTTTGTGAATTTCACTGGTATGGATGCGAACAACCATAATGTTTTCAAAAGGTTCAGAAATCTATTCAAAACGTATTCATACGCTAAAATTTTGAGAATAGTCAATACAATAACATACTCAAAACAAAAATTAATGTACCAAAGCAGAATTCAAATCAATATGTAATGCTGCGTAATTGAATATTAATGATGATTCAATATATTGTTTTTCTTGAAAACATAAAGTTCAGTCTTCTTACTATTAAATCCAAGGCTACTTTCTCCTTAGTCATTTGCCCATCTGTTAATAAGTACTTTTTAATGACGCAACACTTTTTAATATTTTTGGAAATGTGACACTTCGCTATTTTTAGCTTTTAATTATTAATTACATAAGTATGATATGACAAGTGTGTCCATGCATAATTAATAAATAAAAAATTTGCTTAAAAAATAAATTTGTTTGTCATTTGACTGAAAATGTTTTCTAAACCTGGCATCTTATTTCAAAATTCCTGGCCATTCTACGACAGAACTTTCGTGCTATTTGTCACCCCTTTTTTACAATTGCATTATTACGTTAAGGACATTTAGCTGTAGAAGATGCGTGCTATTTATCACCCCATTTTTTTCACACATTTTAATATGTTGTGAACGTCGCAAGGATATCTTAGGACATGCGTGCAGCACATTCTGATAAGAGTCTTTTCTTGGCTGTCTTTGGATAGCTAAAAGTCTTTTCTCAAGTGTATAGCAAAGACTGATCAGGCTGTGATGCTGTATTGAGTCCTGGCTGGCACACATGTCATAAGGTACAATACCTCACATTCTAGCTCATTGCTGCTGCACATGATAGTCAGCAGTCTGCGGTTGACTGAATTTTTTTACGCCCCCATCTTTGAAGAAATTAGAGGGGCATATTACTTTTGGATTGTTCATCAGTTTGTTCATTCCTCCATTCATTCGTCCAGTAGTTCATCATGCATATCTTGTCAGCAGGATGTCTCAAAAGGTGTTTGAGCTAGAGCCTTGAAATGGAGACAATAAGCAGAAGATTTTGCCAGATTTATGGCATAGTGTTGGGACATTGCCACAAGAATATAGTTGCTGGCATGGTGTTTTACAAACATTTCTTGTTCCCTTAGAATTGGGCCTATTTGACATGCCTCTCAAATTATCTCTCAAACCTAATTTTAAAGGGAAAAGATACATTTTTAAGGTAGGCAAGAGTTTTTGTTTCCTTTCTAAAAATGTGTCAACTCATGAAAGGAAAGAACTTGCCCCCTAAGGGAGCAAATTCTTTCCTTTTAGAGTAGATTCCTTTATGAAGGGGTTTGGTGTGCAAGGAAGTCTTCTTTGAGTTATTTATATAACATTATTGTATTTACCCATAATATCCAAACACCTTAACTCCTTATCATACTTGTTATAAAATTGTGGAAAAATGGCAGAACCCTACCAAGTGTATCCAGTCCTGATAAATGAAGCACCACTGTACCTTTCTCTCTGATCAGCCTGCTTGTAAGGGAAATAACGATGTCCACAAGGGAAATAACTCTGACATGGAGCTATCTGGCTCCCTTCTTATTGGAAGCAACTCTTAAAGGAAAGACTGCTCTGACTGGGAGGAAATTTCTTTCTTTAAGAGTGCCACTACCCCCACCCCACAGTTTTGAAAGGTTTCAGATATTAGGCAGGCAACTTCTTTGAAGTTGTCTCCCTTTACTCTCCACAGAATTGCAGGAAAATGTTACCTGTTCACCTAATGACTAATGATAAATCATGCATCTGAGAGCTATAGTGGAAAATATACAGACTACATGTACTAAAATGTGAGGTGATTGTAACAGCTTCATTAATGTTGTAGCATGCATTATGTAACATAGCAGCATGGCTCTGGATAGGAGTATCCCAGTTAACCCTTGTCCTGCTAAGTAAATTAAGAAGTCACAGCCATTTCTGATTTTCAGCCAATTAGATTACTTGATCAAGATTTTTGATATAGATTCATATACTTAATCGCAAACAGTGCAGACCCAGATCAGTTTGCTTCTTCAGAAGCCAACTGATCTGGATCACAACTGTTTGCAAAGGCAGGGTATACCCAGGATCAGCAGGACAAGGGTTAATTCTCTGGGCAGATTCAGCTGATGGCAAATTGATAATTTCTATCTTATTATTTTTCCCAGAAAGTAGACTTTGACATTTTTCACAATTCTGAATTGTTTCTAAGAAAATAGACTTTGATTTTTCTCTTAGATTGTCTCTAAGAAGACAGTTTATGAAAAATGTCTAAGTCTGTTTTCTGGGAAAAATAAGAAAAAAAATCTAAGAATGTCATCTGCTGATTTTTCCAACATGCTTTACATTAAATATAATTCTTATTTCTCCTCAAATGATATAATGTGGATACTCATTAGAAAGGCTTTGATGAGACATTTATAATGAGTACCACAACTTATAATATCCACAATAAATGTTTACTGGGAGAAGGAAGAAAAACAAAACAATGATGCTTTATGGTTGAAATAAAGTGCCTTCTGTAGAACTATGTAGCATTTTACCCTTAATATTCAGACACCTTAACCATAAGTCAAGTTAAAAGTTGGTGTCAGGTCTTATTCTCCACTAAAACATATGTTGTGGGTACTCATTAGAAGCACCTCACTGAGGTGCTTCTAATGAGTACCCACAACATATGTTTTCATGGAGAAATAAGAAAAATATCAATATTTTTGGATTGAAAAAAAAAAAAAAATTATCAAAAGCTATGCCTTAACTCCTCCCCATACTTGTCCAAAACATGTTGAAAAATTCCATTTAACTACCTGTTGAGGTGTCTGAAGACTGCTTGATGAGTGGGGAACAGTGTGGACCCTGATCAGACTCCATGTTCTGCAGCATCTGATCTGGATCTTCACTGTTTGCTCAAGCCTGTTAAGATGATAACAGTAATGTAAGTTGTATATAATAGAAGTGTCTGGGTGGTCGAATAGTTGGTACTCATGATGCAGGACTTTGCATCATTAGTTTTTGATTTTGAATCCTGGAGGTGGAATTTAACTCATGACTGTTCAGTGCTTCATTGCAGCTTCATTGCTAGAGTCTTTCATTAATACCATTCCATTTTCTCAATATGATTTAAATAATATTGAAGGGATGTAAAACTAGATCATCATCATCTGCATAATGTAGAAAGGTAGGGATGCTTCAGGTTATTAACCCATTTAAGCTGTGTGGACACTTTTACCCCAGCTCTTTGGACAGGTGCATTATTACCATATTTAAAAGAAATTCCTGTATTTAATGCAAACAGTGTAGACCCTGATAGCTGCCGCATTCTGCGGCGTCTGGTCTTGGACTGCATTATTTGCCAGTGTCCCTTTTATGGGCTGCCAGGCAAAAATGGGTTAAAGTATTGGTGTAATGTAATAGAGCCCTGGCCAACATGATATGCCATATCACAGTACTGTATGGTTGTTTAACCCTTGTCCTGCTGAGCCCGGATATACCCTACCTATGCAAACAGAGTAGATCCAGATCAGTTGGCTTCTGAAGAAGCCAACTGATCTGGATCTGCACTGTTTGCCATTAAGTATACGAATTTATAGCAGCAATCGTGATTAAGTAATCTGATTGGCTGAAAATTAGAAGTGGGCGTGGCATCTTAATTTATTCAGCAGGAAAAGGGTTAAGCTTTTGTTTGCCATTTATTAGTCACAGAGACAGAGCTACATGTATTAATGTTCAGCATGCTGGAAAAAATTAAAATTAGCAGGTGACATTTTGAAATCATTTTCTTATTCTTCCCAGAAAATAGGCTTTGACATTTCATGCAAATTCTTCTGTGGAGAAAAGTTGCATGAAATGTCAAGTCCTGTTTTCTAGAAAAAATAATAAAAAATACTTCAGTGTGTTATCTGTTGAAAATTTTACCCAGCATGCTAAGCATAAACAATTAGAAATCTAGATGAAATATTACTATTTAGAAGGAGATCAAGCAGAATGATCCTTCAGTTTCTTGAGTTTCACTTGCTTGACATGAACCCTACAGATTTAAATCTGAGTGATCTATTTCCCATTATAAAGAATAAGCTCTGAACTTTTCTGTGAGAACATCACAAAAAACATACCTACCAGTATATAATTCTGACCCTTTTAACCCCCACTTTTATATAGTAAAACTGGGGTTTACACGGGTATACATTATTGTAGCTTCCCTTTGAAAAAGTGGGGCTATACTGGATTTGCCATGTCCTTCCGTCATTCCGTCATTACGTGATTCCGTGACTGCAGAATTAAAATGACTTTTGCTCAGTAACTTTTATGTTTGTGGTCCTACTTCAATGAAACTTCTACTACACTCTCTAAGGTAAGTAAGATGTAATCGCAGAATAGTGGCCAAGGGCCCATAACTCTTGGAGTTATGTCCTATGGTAGGTTTTCAAAATTTAAAATGCATTTTGCTTAATAACTTTTAAATTTGTGGTCCTACTTCAATGGACCTTATACCACACTTGGTCTCTAAGGTAAGAAAGGTGTAATGGCAGAATGGTGGCCAAGGGCCCATGATTATTGGAGTTCTGTCCCTTCATAGGTTTTCAAATTTTGCCATTCTTGAAAATTTTTGCATCAGATTTCTCTGGAACTATGAAAGCTAGAAAGCTGAAAGGTCGTATAAAGATGGACAATGATTTGATGTGTCATGTATACCAGAATAGGGGCCAGGGGTCCATAACTCTTGGAGTTATGTCCCTTGGTAGGTTTTCAAAAAATTAAAATGCATTTTGCTCAATAACTTTTACATGTATGTTTATGGTCCTACTTCGATGAAAATTATACTTCACTTGGCCTCTAAGGTCGAGAAGGTGTAGGAGGTGGTCGGGTGGTGCGAAGGTGCTGTGTATCTTACATCACCGGGGCGTCCAACTGATGTTGGCTTACAGCTGGGCAAGGCCTGCTATCCTTGTAGTGGGTAAGGGTAGAGGGGGAATGTTTTTATTTCTTCTGTTTCTTCACTTTCATTCCTGTTCTTCTTTCCTCCCTGTCCCTCTCTTTCATCTCCTCTACTCTCTCTTCTGTCTCTTTTCTCCCTTTCTCTGGGAGACGACACAAAATGACCCTCAAGGGTTGACGTGTCGTTAAACCCCAACACAATCAATCGAGAAGGTGTAGTGGCAGAATGATGGCCAAGGGCCCATAACTCTTGGATTTATGCCCCTTGATAGGTTTTCAAATTTGGCCATTCTTGAAAATTTTCGTAACAGATTTCTCAGGAACTATGAAAGCTAGAAAACTGAAAGTTCGTATAAACATGGACAATGACTGGATGTATTGTGTATACCGGAATAGAGGCCAAGGGTCCATATCTCTTGGAGTTATGTCCCTTGATAGGTTTTCAAAAAATTAAAATGCATTTTGCTCAATAACTTTTATGTTTGTGGTCCTACTTCGATGAAACTTATACCACACTTGGGGGCTTTGTAAAAGTGGTACATGCATGGACAGTGGGTTGATGTATCATGTATTTAGGAATCAGGGCCAGGGGCCCATATCTCATGGATTAAAATCCCTTGATAGGTTTAGGATGCCAAGTTACCATGTCCTACAGTGGTGTTTATCTGGTAAGGATGAATTTAAAATATTTCAACATTAAATATATTTCTCCTCTGATAGAGCTGCAGCGGGACTATAGTCAGATCCTCTGACAGCTCTTGTTTTTCTTATTTCTGTCAGTTTTTGGTGATGAAATTTTCAGTATATTTGAATAGGTGTGTTTTCGTAATGTAAAAGAAGTGAGCCTGGATAATGTCTTTGCTTGTTTTCCCAAAAGATACTGTTTTTCATATGCATTATCAGGGCTTGAAAATTCTATTTGTCTGCTATCCATGACAAGTGCTTTTGCTGGAGGATGAGTAAAAATTTTGACCATGTCCCATGTAAATTACTGAAATAACAATATCTCCATGTGAGACAAGTAAATATTTTAAGAGTTTTCAAGCTGTGATTGTCACAGAAAGTACCTTTTTTTTTGTAATTTATTTCTTTATCAAGACTACTAATCAGATACATGCATTCATATCATTATAACAATTATACAAGTATACAATAAGCCACATTTTCGCTGGCAAAAAACCTCTGATACAGATTGCACGCCCAGGTATAGATTCAACAGCTTTCAAAGGGACTTTAACAGTCAACATCCACTCACCACTGCATTACAATTTGAAGAAGATTGCATTGCATGCAGTGCTGGCAAGGAAATCTATGCCCGCACAAATCTAGCTTTAAAAAATAATACAATAAGTTTACATCAGGAAAACACATCTGTATAATTTTGAACCCCTTAAACCCCACTTTCTTACAGTAAAACTTGGGTCTACAGGGGTATACATTATTTTTTCCTATTTCTCCTTGAAAATACAGACCATGGGTACTTGTTAGAACCACCTTGCTGAGGCAGATCTAACAAGCACCCACAGTCCATGTTTCGAGCAGAAATATGAAAAAAAATCAGTTTTTTATCTGAAAATTTTCAGTTTTTTGAGATGAAATTTTCTATATATTTGAATAGGCGTGTTTTTGTAAAAAAACAGAAAGTACCTGCATATGATTTAAATACATATTGTTTCTAAACCATTTACTTTTTTTCACACATGACTCTTTGAACAGTAAAATTTATACAGTTTTTTTTTTTCTTTTTTTTTTTCTTGTTTAACTGTTAAATTTACATGGGGTATAGCCAGTGTAGGGAATCCATGTGACCAAATGACCAGGTATGCAGAGTTTGTTACTAGTTTTAGCTCTGCATAAGGTAGGACTTTTTAGAATATCTGTATTCATACCAAGTGGAATTTGTTCAAATAATGCACGGAGTACGAGGAAAATCAAGCTCTTTCTGGTGGTGTAAGCGCTATTCTGTGATCTGGTCTAGTTCTCTAGAACATTCAAAGAATGTTTTTGCTGTCAATCTGGGCTACCAGGACAATGTACATGAATTTTGACAAAAAAATATTCTCCGAATGTTCTCGAGAATCAGGCCAGATTGCAGAATAGCACTTACACCACCAGAAAGAGCTTGATTTTCTGCCTACTCTACACTTTATTTGAACACATTCCATCAGGTATAAATCAAGATATTCTGAAAAAATCCTACCTGATGAGGAGTTAAAAATAGTAACAAACTCCGTGCACTGGTCACTTGGATTCCCCACACTGTAGCTGCACACAGTTTTCTTTTCCTCTTTTATCTTAAATGTACTGAAATTGAACACACTCTTTGGATTTTTGCATAATACAGTCAAGATGTACTCAGTAATAATAAGACATGAGATAGTAATGTGTGCACTGTTTTGTATTTCAAACATGCTCATTAGCATAGCCAATATTATAGTCTTATATGGTAGTTTAGTAATGAATCCTGGTAAAAAAACATTACCATTTTATCCTAATTATTTGGACAGACAGGCCTGGGCAAAAATGTAAACCCAGATCAGATGCCAAAGAATGCAGCATGTGATCAGGGTGTACATTGTTTGCTCCTCATCCAGCAATTTTTAGACACATCAGAAGGTAGTGATTTAGGGAAAGTATGGTAAGCATTTATGGTGTGTGAATACTTAGGGTAAATATGGTATTTGGCATTTAGCAGATACAGTAAAACATACAATGTCTTTGTTTCAAGGTCAGCCTGGGTATAGTACTAAATATGTTACCAAATCCTAATCCAGCTGATTCATGCATTTCCATTAATGACTGATTCATGCATTTCCATTAATGATATTTATATGATAAGTATTTCAGCAAACTTACTGAGCAAATGATATAGAGTTAACTCCTGAAGCAACTGTTTCATCAGGGTCAGCATTGTTTGCCACAAACCGTGACACTTTTTGATTCATTACCAAGAAGAATTGCTCAAATTTTAAGGAAAATATGGTAACTAGTTATTGCATCCAAATATTAAAGGAAACTTGATACCACATCAGACACTTGCCAGATTTTACACCATTTTTACAAGGGAGGCAAATTTTATGAATTCCTTTTTGCTTTCCTGCACACCATATCCCATTTAGGTCTCATCTAAAATGAAAGAATTTGCTCCCGTTGGGAGCAAATTCTTTCCTTTTAGAGTAGACCTCATTTCAGAAGGGATTTGCATCCCCTAAAAGTGTATCCTTTACCCTTTAGGTATCATATTTACCCCAAGTATTTGGATACCTCAACTCCTTACCATACTTGTTCTAAAATTTGAACAAGTACAATTTACTACTCAGTGTTGTGTCTAAAACTTGCTGGATGGGTGGCAAACAGTGTAGACCCTGATGAGATGCCACATACTTATGCTGAAAACAGATTTTACAATACTTTTAAGAATTGCAAATGAATTATTCCTTGTGACAGTAGTATTAAAAAAAAGGTTTTCTTCCTTTTGCACGTGATAGTTAATATCAGTTTTCTTGTTTTGCTATGATTTATACCCCTTCATAGGATGGCTCAGGAATAAAAAATAAAATCCACCCACCCACTCCATTTTTTAGCTCACCTGAGCTCTGCTCAGGATGAGCTATTGTGATCACTTTTCATCCGTTGTCCGTCCGTGCGTTCGTCCGTTAACATTTTCAAACGACTTCTCCTCTGAAGCCACTGAGCCAATTTTGCTCGAATTTCATATGGAGCCTCCTTAGGGTGGGGGAACGAAAAATTGCTAAAATGGTCGCGGTCCGTTGACCAAGATGGCCGCCACGCCCATATATGGTAAAAACCTTTAAAAATCTTCTCCTCCAGAACCGAGAATGCCTTTGGGCTGAACCTTTGCAGGAATCATCGGGGACGGGAGGTCTACCAAAATTGCTAAAAGAATTGTCGTACGTTGACGTTTGACCTTTTTACGGCAAGGTCAAGTTTGCTTCCCTATGCATTTATATGGGAAAAACCTTTAAAAATCTTCTTCTCCAAAACCGAGCATGCCTTATGACTGAATCTTTGCATATATCTTCGGGAACAGGAGGGCTACCAAAATTGCTAAAATAATGGTCGTACATTGACATTTGACCTTTTTTCGGTAAGGTCAATTTTGCTACCTTATGCATTTGTATGGGAAAAATGTTCAGAATTTCAAACAACTTCTCCTCTGGAGCCTCTGGGCCAATTTTGCTCAAATTTCATATGGAGCCTCCTTAGTTAGGGGGAACAAAAGATTGCTAAAATGATCACGGTTCGTTGACCAAGATGGCCGCCATGCCCATAAATGGTAAAAACATTTAAAAATCTTCTTCTCTAGAACCGAGGATGCTTTGGGGCTGAATGTTTGCATAAGTCATCGGGGACAGGGGTCTACCAAAGTTGCTAAAATAGTGGTCATACATTGACATTTGACTTTTTTACGGCAAGGTCAAGTTTGCTTCCTTATGCATTTGTATGGGAAAAAACTTTTAAAAATTTTATTCTCCAAAACCGAGGATGGCTTCTGGCTGAATCTTTGCATATATCATCTGGAACGGGCGGTCTACCAAAGTTGCTAAAATAATTGTCATACATTGACATTTACGGCGAGGTCAAGTTTGCTTCTGTATGCATTTGTATGGGCTCCATATATTTGTATGGAAAAAATGTTGATAATTTCAAATGGCTTTTCCTCTGAAGCCTCCAGGCCAGTGTTGCTCAAATTTCATGCAGAGCCTCGGTGGGCAGGAGAATGAAAGATTGCTAAAATGGGTATGGTCCATTGATCAAAATGGCTGCCATACCCATATATGGTAAAAACCTTTAAAAATCTTCTTCTCCATAACCAAATAAGCCCTGGGTCCTAATCTTTGCACAAATTATGGGGGACAGGAGATCTACCAAAATTGCTAGAATGATGGTTCTATGTTGACATTTGACCTTTTTACCTCAAGGTAAAATTTGCTTCCCCATTTGTATGGGCCGTATACATCTATATTGAAAGTATCGAAGTGACTTGTAGATCAACAGTAGTTAAAATTGTTCTGATTGGAAATCTAAGATGGCCATCATCTGGTTTATATTTATAATATTTCCCTGCCACTGTGCTGTTTACATGTATAAAATCATGATTCTTCAGAAACCACTTAGCCAATTTCCACCAAATTTCACATTGATCCTTCTGTTGAAATGTGGTTGATAGTTTATTCAAATGATCATGCTCCATTGACTGTCAGGCCCAAATATTCTTCTTCAAAACTAAGAACTGCTCAAATGATGAAATTTCATTAGTTGTGATGATAGGATTGGAAAAATGTTGCATAACATCTGCATGTCTGCAGTGGCTATGTCACTCAGGTGAGCAAACCGTGGCCCATGGGCCTCTTGTTCTAAAATCTGGATGAGAAGCTCATAATTGATTTTCCCTTGCCTAATGGATAAATAAGAAAAAAAAACCCAAAAAACAGTATTTTCGGTTGAAAGCAGGACACCTTATATA
Source organism: Anodontia alba (assembly GCA_964016985.1). Lineage (NCBI taxonomy): Eukaryota > Metazoa > Mollusca > Bivalvia > Lucinida > Lucinidae > Anodontia > Anodontia alba. The sequence continues at coordinate 16,350,426 of OZ024822.1, read as the reverse complement.
GAGCTATGGTAATCTGCTGATTTTGTCATCAGAAACAAAGATTTCATACTTGCCATATCTCTGTGACTGAGAAGGAGGCTGCCAGTAGCCAACAAAGTCTTAATAAACATTTAGAATGTTGCTTTTGTTGTGCTGTATATTTGCTCTTCATTTGGCATTCCAAATCTCATTCAGTCAAAAAATGATGGGTTTCCTTCTTAACCCTTTAAGTGCTAATCACAGCTGCAGCAGAAAACGTTTTTGTTTTTTTTTTGTTTTTTTAGTATAATTCAAAAAAAAAAATAAGGCTTGGTATTTCATATGAATCATCTGCCTAGCAGATGATTCACATGAAATGCCAAGTCTTATTTCTCTAAAAAATAGTAATAATAAATAGAATGTTGCCTGCTACAGTTTTGCTGAATGCTTTAAGGGTTGATGTTTTACGTTCAAGAAAAAGCTCGGAGTATCTGTAAATCTCCTTTTCCTATTTTCAGAGTATCATAGTCAACTAAATCAAATGAATTAGAACTGTAGATAAGATGTTGTTTTGTTTTTATTGTTGTTTTTGTTAAACAAAAATGTTATTTGTATTGTTTGTAGTGTGGTAGTATTTAAGGCTTTTAGTATGTTGTATGGACTCTTTTATTCTTTCAGAAATTTGATTTTCCCAGACCAGAAGAGAGAAAAGCTACATTTGAAGATGAAGAAAAATCAAAGGTATCTAGAGTGTACTACTGTGGAAGAACAAGATCTATCACTTCCTAACTATAATAAAATCCTGATGACAGTAACCAATTTATTGTAATAACCCTAAGTATAAGGACAGACAGACCCTTACTAACAATGTAGATCCAGATCAGATGCCACAGAATGTGGGGTCTACTCAAATAATGCCAGTATTTTTTCATGATCACAACCTATTTTTCATGATCATCTACTTTTCTATGTTATGTTTATTCGCTCACCTGAGCATGAAGTGCTCATGGTGAGCTATTGTGGTCAGTCAGTGTCCGTTGTGCAGCGTGCGACGTCACCAATTGCTTTAAAAGCCTACTCCTCCTACACGCCAATTCCCGATACTTGGTAGGAAGCATCGGGGTTTGTAGATCAAAAATAGCTAAAATTGTTCTATTGAACTCCAAGATGGCCGCCATCTTGAAAATCTATTTATCGCTTCTTCTCCTGAACTGAAAGGCCAGTTGTCTCCAGACTTGGTAGCCAGCATCAGAGTGACTTATAGATCTAAAATCGTTCCGTCTGAAAATCCAACATGGCCGCCATGGCGGCAATCTTGAAAATCTACTTTTCACTTCTTCTCCTAAACCCTAAAGCCAATTGACTCGAAACTTGGTAGGAAGCATCGGGGTGACTAGTAGATCAAAAATAGCTAAAATCGTTCCCAATCGGAAATCCAAGATGCCCGCCATGAAAATCTATTTTTCGCTTCTTCTCCTGAACAGAAAGCCTTATTGACTTTAAACTTGGTAGGAAGCATCAGGTGACTTGTAGGTCAAAAATAGCTAAAATCATTACTATCGGAAATCCAAGATTGCTGTCATGGCGGCCATCTTGAAAATCTATTTTTTAGCTCACCTGAGCTCTGCTCAGGATGAGCCATTGTGATCACTTTTTGTCCGCCGTCCGTCCGTGCATCCGTTAACATTTTCAAACGACTTCTCCTCTGAAGCCGCTGAGCCAATTTTGCTCAAATTTCATATGGAGCCTCCATAGGATGGGGGAACGAAAAATTGCTAAAATGGTCGCAGTCCGTTGACCGAGGTGGCCGCCACGCCCATATATGGTAAAAACCATTAAAAGTCTTCTTCTCCAGAACCGAGAATGCCTTGGGGCTGAATCTTTCAGGAATCATCGGGGACAAGAGGTCTACCAAAATTGCTAAAAGAATTGTCGTACGTTGACGTTTGACCTTTTTACTGCAAGGTCAAGTTTGCTTCCCTATGCATTTGTATGGGAAAAACCTTTAAAAATCTTCTCCAAAACCGATCATGCCTTATGGCTGAATCTTTGCATATATCATCGGGAATGGGAGGGCTACCAAAATTGCTAAAATAATGGTTGTACATTGACATTTGACCTTTTTTCGGTCAGGTCAATTTTGCTTCCTTAAACATTTGTATGGGAAAAATGTTCAGAATTTCAAACAACTTCTCCTCTGGAGTCTCTGGGCCAATTTTGCTCAAATTTCATATGGAGCCTCCTCAGGTAGGGGGAACAAAAGATTGCTAAAATGGTCACTGTTTGTTGACCAAGATGGCTGCCATGCCCATATATGGTAAAAACCTTTACAAATCTTCTTCTCTAGAACTGAGGATGCTTTGGGGCTGAATCTTTGCATAAATCATCGGGGACAGGGGGTCTACTGAAGTTGCTAAAATAATAGTCATACATTGACATTTGACCATTTTACTGCAAGGTCAAGTTTGCTTCCTTATGCATTTGTATGGGAAAAACAATTTTAAAATCTTATTCTCCAAAACTGAGGATGGCTTGTGGCTGAATCTTTGCATATATCATCTGGACCAGGCGGTCTACCAAAGTTGCTAAAATAATTGTCGTACATTGACATTTAACCTTTTTACGGCAAGGTCAAGTTTGCTTATGTATGCATTTGTATGGGCCTCATACATTTGTATGGAAAAAATGTTGATAATTTCAAATGGCTTTTCCTCTGAAGCCTCCAGGCCAGTGTTGCTCAAATTTCATGCGGAGCCTCCTTGGGCCAGAGAATGAAAGATTGCTAAAATGGGTATGGTCCATTGATCAAAATGACTGCCATGCCCATACATGGTAAAAACCTTTAAAAATCTTCTTCTTCATAACCAAATAAGCCCTGGGTCCTAATCTTTGCACAAATTATGGGGGACAGGAGATCTACCAAAATTGCTAAAATGATGGTTCTATTTTGACATTTGACCTTTTTACCTCCAAGGTCAAATTTGCTTCCCCATTTGTATGGGCCATATACATTTATATTGAAAGTATCGAAGTGACTTGTAGATCAACAGTAGTTAAAATTGTTCTGATTGGAAATCTAAGATGGCCATCATCTGGTTTATATTTATAATATTTCCCTGCCACTGTGCTGTTTACATGTATAAAATCATGATTCTTCAGAAACCACTCAGCCAATTTCCACCAAATTTCACATTGATCCTTCTGTTGAAATGTGATTGATAGTTTATTCAAATGATCATGCTCCATTGACTGTCAGGCCCATATATTCTTCTTCAAAACTAAGAACTGCTCAAATGATAATATTTTCATTAGTTGGGATGATAGGATTGGAAAAATGTTGCATAACATCTACATGTCTGCAGTGGCTGTGTCACTCAGGTGAGGGAACCGTGGCCTGTGGGCCTCTTGTTTGCTTCTACTCCTGAACTGAAGGGCCAATTGACTCGAAACTTGGTAGGAAGTATCGGGGTGACTTGTAGATCAAAAATAGCTAAATTTGTTCTGATCGGAAATCCAAGATGGCCGCCATGGCAGCCATCTTGAAAATCTATTTTTAGCTTCTTCTGCTAAACTGAAAAGCCAATTGACTGGAAACTTGGTAGGAAGCATCGAGGGGACTTATAGGTCAAAAATACCTAAATTCTTTCTGATTGAAAATCCAAGATGGCCACCATGGCAGCCATCTTAAAAATCTAATTTTCGCTTCTTCTCCTAAACTGAAAGGCTTTTTGACTTGAAACTTGGTAGGAAGCATTGGGGTGATTTGTAGATCAAAAATAGCTAAAATCGTACCTATTGGAAATCCAAGATGGTCACCATGGCGGCCATCTTGAAAATCTTTTTTTCACTTCTTCTCCTGAAGCGAAAGGCCAATTGACTCAACTTGGTAGGAAGCATTGGGGTGACTTGTAGACAAAAAAATAGCTAATATCGTTTTGATAGGAAATCCAAGATGGCGACCATCTTAAAAATCTATTTTTTTACATAGACTTATATAGGATTGCCCTATTTTAAGTATTGAAGCAGAAATAAGAAAAATGCCATAGATTATCATTACCCATGCCCATGACTTTAAGGTCTGCGAAACACATTTTGAGTTTTTGTTTTATAACTTTTATGTTAAAATATTTATAGAGCTCATATTTTTCTAACAAAATGATGGATTTAGTTAATATTTGGTATGATGTTAGACAGGGCTCTGGAAATTTTGAAATCTGAATCGGTCCAGCCGATGACGATGACATCATCAATGAGCCCATTTCAAAAAAAAAAAAAAATATATATATATATCACCTGTCACGAAAACTAATGACAATTGGCAGTCCTATAACTCTTTTTAAATAATACACCTCAACTCCGTTATATGACGGAAGTCCGGGTATAACGAGCATGATCAAAGCTGGCGTCATCAATAAATACAGTCAGGTATGTAAAAGGAAAGAAAAAAAAAAAAAAAAGACAGTTTTGTTGTTATTTCCAACTCCACAGGGTTTTCCTAAACTATTTATAAACAACTGATTCCCGTCTTGTATAAGTGCGAAGATGGCGGGAAACAGGAGAGACGGAACGAAACGACTTTCATGGACCTAATTAGGTCTAATAAAAAAGGCCTGCGCCACGGGCGGCTTTGCAGTTTTCAGTGTTTCAAGATTTGACCAGACTGCTTAAATTTTAAGCACTGACCAATCTTGTCTAGCGCAAGTGCTGCATTACTTATTTTTACCGTGAAATCTACCTTGAATTATACTCACGTGTTACGGCAATCAACAAAAAAAAAAAAAAAAATGAAGCAATCAATAATACCCAGATCAGACGCCATTGTATGCAACATCTGATCAGGACGTACACGGTTTGGGAATTAATTTATCAAATCTGGGACGTAATTAATTTGTGCTGCGGTAGTTTGCCGTTATTTATCTGTCTCTCCAATAAACATGTCAGCCTTTTAACTACCATAATATCGCATTGAAAAGGTGCACGGACATTGTCAGTTTGGGAAGACTTGACCATTTGTGATTTTTTAGACATCATTGATTCGTGAAAATTGGTTGGTTGGGGAAAAATGGGGTTCAAGGCACAAACCTGTTGGACCGATTTATTAGCGTTTTGGGGTGTTTGAAATCGGTCCAGAATTCTTAATTTCGGTCCAGACCAGCTATTTTTCCGGTTTTCCGGAGCCCTGATATTAGATATCAATCCAAAGTATCCAAATTCCCCTCCGTTTGTTTGTTTATTCATTCATCCATCTGTTCATCAGGCCTTCAAAAGACATAAGAGGGGCTGATTTTCCATAAAAGTTAACATGCATACATTGCAACTTTTGCTTTAAAAGACTTCTCCTCTGACACTGCTGGACAGCTTTTTCAATAATTTCACAAGAATGTTCCTTGGGTGATCCTCTACCAAAATTGCTCAAACCTTCCTGCTCTGCTGAACAAGGTGGCCTCCACATCTAAAAATAAAAGAAAAAACTAAGGCACCATGGGATCTTGCTTCTTTCAAGCACCAGCCCTCCAATCCCCCAGGCCTATAATACTTTACAAGCCAACATGCTTTTATCTGTGCCAAGCACCATTACATTCTTCCCAAGGCCTGTATTAACACAGTTCTTAAACCTCCAGCCTGTCATCTGAAAACATTCATTTTCAACAAATTCTGAACATACATAGTCCTATGAAGAGAAACCATAGTCTTTTAGAATATACTAGAGACAATGACACTCAGGTGAGCGAATTAGGGCCCTCTGGCCCTCTTGTTTCAGCATTTAGTGCCATATCTGATTAACTGTAGCACCTAAACTGTAGCACCTACAATTATCTAACAGGGCATGTGCTTTCTCTTTAAGATGGACTCACTGCAGTGTCATTTTTTTTACCCTGGCCTATATTTCATGGTCAGATGACTTTGTCCCTTGCGGTATCATTTTACGACCCAGACCTATATTTCATGGTTCAATAACATGATCATTTTTGAGTCATCCCTAGCATTTAGCTCCAGTTCTTATTAACTATAATTATGATCTACTGTTATCAAATCTGGCATGCTCTTCCTAACAAGACTTTCTAGTTAATGTGTATACCACCCCCCACCCCCCTCCCTCCCACAAATTGTGTTTGTGGGTGGTGGAATATACTGTTTTCACGCTGTCTATCCATCCATCACATTTTGGTTTCTGAGCAGGGGGTATCTAGTAAGCACTACTTATTGACATTTCATGTTTGGTCAACAGTAACTTTCATTGTTCCATATCTCCGTATAAGGTGCTTTCTTTTCAACCAAAAATACTGATAGTTTTTCTTATTTCTGCATGAAAACCTATGTTATGGGTACTCATTAGATTCTGAAGTGCCTCGGAGAGGCTATTTTGTTCAATGTGTCTTTCAACTCTTCTTGACGTGATTATTTGCTAAATGCTACTAATTGCTAGTTAGAACCTACTGATCTCAGATTCATTTTATTCTATTTTAGCTGTTGGCAAAATTATTGAAGAGTAAAAATCCTGAGGACTTACAAGCAGCAAATAGACTGATAAAGAATATGGTTAAACAGGTAAATTTTCTTAATTTATGTTGCAAGTTGTATTTTCTGACCTTGTAGATGACATTCGCTGTGATTACGGTAAATGTCCTAAAATTTTGTACACCACAGTTTCTGACAAAATAGCGTATTGAGACAGTGCAGACCCAGAAGGAGCAGTCTGAATAGGGTCTGTACTGTTTGCCATTCCACCAAGTCCTTTAAGAAACAACTACATAAACAGCAAAATTTAGGCCAAAAAAAAGTACATATTAGTGTTCATAATTTTAGGACATTTACTGTAGTTTACAGTCTAATCTCAGTAGCTCAAACAGCTTCCTGACCTGGCATCATGATCAACCCTCAGTGGCTCAAACTTCCCATGTCTCGAACAAATTTCAGTGGTGCCAAAGATGTTCAAGCCATTGAAGTTCAACTATAGGAAGAAAGTACTTTTTAGTTCACACACACACGCATGCACGCACACACGCACACACACACACACACACACACACGAGAGTCAAAGCCTATTTTCTGGGTAAAAAGTAAGAAATATACCATCAATTTGCCATCGGCTGAATTATCCCAGAGAGTGATAAAGATTTAACACACACTTGGCATAAAATGTCAAAGCCTATTTTCTGGGAAAAAAGTAAGAGAAATACCATCAATTTGCCATCGGCTGAATTATCCCAGAGAGTGGTAAAAGGAAACAAACTGCAACTTTAAAATAATCTCTTTTCATAGGATACAGAAAGAATGGAGAAAGTATCACGACGTATTAATGAGTTAGAGACCATTCATACTAATGTGAAATTACTGAGTGAAATGGTGGAACAGTACAATTCACAGTCCTCAACAGAATCAGAGAAGGAAATGATGAAGGTAACTGTCAGAAAATTAAATAGGTTATGGCTAGATCATTGTAGACTAAATGAAACAGAATCTAATTTATTAAGCAAGATATAAAAAAAAAAAAAAAAAAAAATGAATAAAATGCTATTTAGCGCAGTGTATGGGCTCATATCTGCAACAATCAAATAGTTATATTGAAGCATACAAGGGTCCTGCAAAAAGTTCTGTCACTAATAGGCTTCCTTGGTTTTTTTCCCAGGTATATTTTAAAATGCTTCACTGCAATTGAATGGTGTGTTGAATAGTTAACGATACCCGTTTATTTCGTTCAAATTGCTTTCCAACTAACCGAGTTATTTCAAATTGAAGTAGATGCAGTCATATTCACTGACCAATTTACTTGTTACATTGGAACGTGGACCAAGCAAAGGATGGTCAGGAGTCCACCTTTTACATGACAATGCCTCCTCTCATAAGTGTGAGGTTGTTAAGTCTTTTTTTTGGCTTCTGAAAAGGTGAAAGTTTTAAGCCATCCACCTTATTCACATGACCTGATCCCTGTGACTTCTTTTTATTTCCAAGGCTTAAGAAAATGCTTTCTGGAAATAAGCATACAGTCAAACCTGCTGAATCGGCCACCTCTTTAAGAGTGCCACCTACGTAAAAGCGCCAGCTTTAAATATTCCCGATAAGTTTCTGTATAATTTCGTACTCTATAAGAGAGGCACCTTTACATGAGCGCCGTCGGCCAGTAAATTTATTCCCATAACACACATTGTCCTCTGTCTGACGGCCACATATTACCTGTAAAGATTTTAATTGCCCATAATTATCGACAATTAACTTCGTGTCAATTAGAAGCCAATCGCGTGTGCAAATGTGTGAAATTACATGTAAATACCCTGAAGGGGAAACCCGTCTGCTGTCATTTGTCAACACGCTCTCGTCAACTCTCGTTGTGTCTCGCATAATCTTGTGTGTAAAGCTAAGATTTTTCTTTCTTTCTTTGAAATATTTTTACGCATTCTGGGAAAAAGATTTTCACATTAATAATTTATTTAGTGATCTCTGTCGATCAGAACTAATTCAGTAATGGTAGTTCATAACCGAACATGTAAAGACCGCAAACGAACGTTTAGACGAACTTCTTGCGGAACGAAACATTTTTTTTTTTCATGATAAAACGATCCTTTAACTTCAAATCAGAGCAAATCAAAGGTGTTTTTATGCAATGTAAGTGGTTTTCGGTACAATGCCTTCTTTTTGCGCACTAATGGCAGCTTCCTGGATTTTAGCTGATAGTGTGGAGGGATTCGCCTCCATAATGTTTGGCCTCGATTTTTTTTTTGTAAAAAGCAATGGAAAAAAAAAAAAAACAAAAAAAAAAAACAGAAATGTATTAAAATTGAAAGATGCTTTCAATTGTCTTTCAACTGACATTAGTACCAAGTCCAAACTTTATTATCACTCATTTAAATTAATGTCCTAGAAACCACCAGACTGGTGTGTTGACCTTGTTTTCTTCCATGGGGGCAATTTTGACTTAACCTTGATAAGACAGCCACCTTTATATAACAGCCAGTTTAGACCACTCCCAAAGGTTGCGCTCTGATAGAGGTTTGACTGTATGTCTAGTTCTCTTGGCAGTGCTATTTATCAGTGTCTCAAACAGATACCAAAAGAAGACTATTTATCTGCTTTTCGCGACTGGTTAAAAAGGTTACAAAAATGTGTTCCAGTAAAGGGGGAATACTTTGAAGGTTTGCAATAAAAATATGCTTGATAAAACGTAGCACTGAAGTAATCCGAATCCAGTGACAAAACTTTTTGCAGGACCCTCGTATTAGAACAATATAGACCAAATCAGCCTGTATGCATGGCTTTCCATGACTCACATTTTGGCACTTTTGATTGCCCATATCATGGAAACTAGGACAACAGTACTGAGTTAAACATGTATTGTAAAATTAATTGTTTATTTATTAATGACTGAAGTTTGATACATTTCTCATCAAATGTTCAAAAGTTCTAATTACTTGGGCAGTAGAAGATTTGAGGACACCGATACTTATTGATACATGTTTAATTGTATAAAACTAAGGCCACAAATTAAACACTAATTTTCCCAAAGAATTCTCATTGAGAAATACGACATACCTCAGACTATAGAACTGAGATAGCGATGTTGTGACAGGGAAGATGAACTGTGTAAGGGTTCAGTGGTCCCTTACTCACAAGTAAGATCACAAGTAAGAATAATTAAACTTTTAAGGACCCCATAATTCCAGGTCACTGAGTCCCTGGAACCATGTCAAACCCTGAGGAAATCATGCTGTAAGTTCTTTGACAGGTCTTTGCCATTTACTGTACAGTGTAAAAAAAAAAAAAACAAAAAAAAAAACAAAAAAACTTGTTAACTTCAATGCACTGACCCTGATCAGAGTACTTTGAGTGTAGGCTAATTTGTGAGTTTGTGAATTCCACTGGCCAAAAAAAGACTCTGATCTGGAATCCTGGTTTATTTGACAGCTAAACAAGTAAGAGTTCAATTTAAAATACACATAAATAGATGAAATGAATCAAGTTAAGTTTTCCCTAGACACTCCTGAGCTCTCACACCATGTCTGCCAACAAAAGCATCATGCTTTCAAAACAAAGTTTAATGAGGTTTGTTTCTACTGTTTTTAGGAGCTGTATGAATCATTAGAGAAATTGCGTCCAAAGCTGTTCAGGTTAGCTAGTGATACAGATGAAAATGATACAGATGGGCTAAGTATGTATTCCATTTCATTTTTTTGTTGTAACCTTCTTTTCTGTGTAAGTGAGGATGATAGTTCCAGGTTTACAGTAGCTTTCCAGTATGTTAGATGTAATAAATAATATGTGCACCATATTTACCTGAAATATTGGGAAACCTTAATTCCTTACATAATCTTGTCGTTTTGAAAACATTTCCAGTTCACTGCCTGTTGGTGTGTTTAAAAACTGACGATGAGTGACAAACAGTGTAGAACCAGATCAGACACCGCATCATTTACACATGCTGCTTATTAAAGCTCTTGTTTTACCTAGCGCCTAGCATAGGTAAGTTAATGGTGAGATCATTCTCTCCCTTCCACCGATTCAAGAAGGGCTTTTGTCAGTTTCTGGCAAAAGAATGTGCTCAATACTGGTTAACCTCTTAGAGAACTAAGCCTGCCCATTAAAAGTGTGGTTAGGTAAACTGACCACGCTCGACATGACCCCATTGTGTTGACTGTGCCATAAAAACCTTAACACAAACTCAAACAAAATAATGGTGAGATTATGGTATTACTTCACATCCAATCCCATTTTGTTTGATTTGACTATTGACAGTTGCCTTTTTAAGTATTTGTAGCAAATATTTAAGGGAATGGATACACTTCAAAGAGAAATAACCCTTGCATAGAAATAGTTCTCTTTGGCAAATACTTTTTAAAAAAAAGAATTTCCTCTTTCTATAAATACTTGCCAGGCTTCTCATCGGGGGCTTCTCTTAATCCTTAAAGTGCCAAGAAAAACTGCATCTGTCGTTTGTTTATGTTGTCTGCTAAATATTCTTGCAGACTTTTCAAACCTATTTTTGCATACAGGCAAACAGTGTGAACCCTGATCAGACTGCTCCTAAAGGAGCAGTCTGATCTGGGTCCTCTTTGTTTGCAAAAATGACTTTTAAAATCACAAGCAGATGACAAAGCAGACGACAATAGTTGTGACTGGCGCTTTAAGGGTTAAAGGAATGGATTTGTTTCCTCCAGAAGCAAATTCTTTCCTTCTGGAGGAGCCCACATTTTTTAAAGGTTTTTGAATACTAGGGAGACAGCTTCATATCTGTAAAACTTCAGAAGCCAACTGATCTGGATCTACAATGTTTGTAAAGACTGGGTATATCCAGATTCAGCATGACAAGGGTTAACTGTCTTTGTTAATGGCACAAAATCCAATCACATCAAGCAATAATTAGTTTGTCTATACAAGATTTTGGTCCTGGCCTCAAGGTTATAAAACTTTTTTCATGCTCAGCTCAGCTGGACATGAAATTTTCACTGCTAATAAATATGAAAATGTCATCAATAGTTGGCATTTTCAATTTATTAGTAGGAAAGATTCATGCTCAGCTATGTTTAGCAAGAAAGAATTTGCAATTGTGAGTAATTTGAGATTTATAAGCAGGATAAATTTCATGCTCAGCTGAGTTGAGCACGATAGAGGTTTTATAACCTCAGGGCCAGGTCTTGCTCTAGAATACTGTAGGTCAGAATTTTTTTTTGCAAGAGTTATGCGTTTCCAAACTGTTCAGTTTCAGGAAAAAAGGAACAACATTTGGCTGCATGATGATTTCAGTTGTGTATCGTATTTACCATAAATATTGTGACTCTTTTATTCCTGAATTTATTTCACCTAAAATTTGACCAACTCCATTTGACAACCTGTCAATGCGTCTAAAAATAGCTGGATGAGTGACAAATAGTGTAGATTCTGATCAGATGCCACATTCTGCAACATCTGATCTGACTCTACACTGTTTGCTCTGGCCTGTCTGTCCTAATACTTAGGGTTATTACAGTATATATTTCATGAACTGATTTCTTAATAAATAAGTATCTTATTTATCAGCAGTGGGCATCCTTTAAATAAAACTTTACAATATTGCATGTATAATTTGTCTTAACTTCTTATATATAATTTTTTCTTCAATAGATGCAATTCTGAAGGCAAATGATGAGGTATCAGTGATAATGTCAGACTACAAAAGAAAAGTTGAAGGTATCAGTGAGAATGGACAGGGCGATCATCAGAAAGGTATTTATATAGAATAGGCTGACTTACATGGGTTTATCTTGTCTCCAGATAAGAGGAATATCCAGATAAATACAATCAAACCTGTGTTAAACAAGCACCTAAGGGAAAACTTAAAAGTTGTTGCTTTAAAACAGGTTTTGCTTAACACAGGTAAATTTACATTTATTTTCCTTTTATGGGACCTGAAAAACTGGGCCCAGTTGTTCAAAGCTAACGATGTCGTTAGTTAACAATTTGTTAAAATTTACATCCAGTAATACGCAAATATGCTGAAATTTTTTGCTGAAAAAATGTGAGTAGCTTTTGCAGTGCAAAAGCTACTCACATTTTTTCAGCAAAAAATATCAGAATATTGTATATTGAATCCACTAAAACAGTTAAGGAAATGACCCTTAACCAGCTCGTTAAGCTAAAGACGCTTTGAACAACCGGGCCCTGGTCTTTGACTACAAATGATTGCTTAATACAGGTGGCCTTTAAGACAGGCTAGACTGTATTCTTATTTTTCAACAAAAATGTTGATTTATGGGTTAAAATCCTAGCCTGCTTGAGAATTAAATGTGCACACCATATCATTTGCAACACTAAAAATGACCCTTATGCCATATGTAAACAGCAAAGGTCCAGATCAGCTTGCACATCAGGGCCCAGTTGTTCAAAACTAATGATGTCGTTAGTTAACTTATCGTTAAAAATTTGATCATTAAATATGGCATATATGCTTATATTTTTGCTGAAAAACTCACATTTTTTCAGCAAAAGTACCTGTGAATTAGATATTGTGCTTACAAGAGCAATTAACATTTTGACCACTAATGGTATCGTTAAGCTAACCGATGCTTTGAACAACTAGGCCCAGCTGGTCTAACCAGTATTCTCTGTCTGTTGATATACACTGTAGTATCCATTGATTCTGTAGGCAGATAATGAAAGCCCTGATCAGACTGCACATTTGTTGACAAATAAGAAAACTACAGGTATTTGTGACCAAAATAAGAAACGTCTTGGGAGTGCTGCAATCTGGGCTTTCACTGTTCACTTTTTCAAATTTGTCCCAACCTTGCTCAGAGCCTTGTGCAGGAGGAGTGTTTGGTGATAACTCTGGGATATTTTTTCTTATTTCTCCATAAATGCTTGTGGATACCCATAAGAAGTACTTTGGCAAGGGATTTCTTATGAGTACCCCAAAATTTTATGGAGAAATTGAGAAAATTATCCCAGAATTATCATCAAATACTCTTCTATCTTCTGAAATGTTTCAGTATTTCTGCACAAAAACAAAAGGGATGCATATTGAGATGCATCCAGTGAGCACCCACAACATACGAGCCAGCACGACAAAACCTACAATAAGACTTGTGCGACCAGCAAAGATTTAGATCAGCCTGTGCATCCTCACAGCCTGATCAGAGTCTTTGTTAATCGCATTGGGGGTGGGCGGGTATGGTGAAGGTGTCGTGTATCTTACGTCACCGGGCGTCCAACTGATACTGGCTTACTGGATACTGGGTAAGGGTAGATGGGGGAATGTTTCTATTTCTTCTGTTTCTTCACTTTATTCCTGTTCCTCTTTCTTCCCTGTCCCTCTCTTTCAACTATATCTTATGTCTCTTTTTTCCTGTTCTCTGGGAGATGACACAAAATGACCCACAAGGGTTGTCATGTAGTTAAACCCCAACACAATCAATCACAATCGTTAATTGCATGTGCCTTCTACAGCCTCCAGGCTATCCAAAGAGGGATAAACGAGAACCCTTGCCATACTGGGTGGATGAACAGGCAGATCTGAATCTTTGCTGATCACACAGGTCTTATTGTAGGTTTTGCCATGCGCTGGCTCCTATATTTTTTTATGCAGAAATAAAAATATTTATCTGGATATCCCTCTTTCATGGAGTACTCTTACATAATACTCTCTGCTTACTGTAATAACTCTAAGTATTGGGACACCTAATTTACTTACCATACTGCTCCTAAGATTTTAAAAAGTCCATTCTACTACTACTTCATGTATCTAAAATTATGTATGGCAAACAGTGTAGACCCGGATCAGATGCCACAGAGGCCTATCTATCACAATACTTAGGGTTATAATGGTACTGTTATAAGCTTTTATATGCCAGAGGCAGAGTAGTGAGTTGATCTTTTTATTATTTCTCTAGGAAAAACATATGGTATGGAATCTTAGAATCATATCACCAAGATAGCACAACTTTTATGTGTATAGAGAAATTAGAAAAAATGAACTTTGTCTCCCAAAGCAACATACCTGTAAAAATCCCTTTACTCTATAGAAAAAAATAAATATGTCTTAAAAGCCTTGCAGATAGGGACAGTAGGAGTTAGGGTTAACTCTGTCTTGGGCACAGTATATGAAAGGCAAGACCCAATTCTCCCATTTTGCTACCTTCAGGCTTCCCTTGAAGGGAACTCTTGTCATTGCTCAATGAAGAGAGAAAGTTTTTTAGTCATTGGTCTGAGCCAAGCTTGAACCCACAGCCTAGCCTTCAACATTACAGTCAAATTCTCCAACCACTCAGCTGTGGTGCCTTACTCTTTATTGCTTACAATTTATTTCTTTTTAGCTCACCTGAGCTATGCTCAGGATGAGCTATAGTGATCACTTTTCATCTGCCCGTCCGTCCATGCATCCATCCGTTAACATTTTCAAACGACTTCTCCTCTGAAGCCACTGAGCATATTTTGCTCAAATTTCATATGGAGCCTCCTTAGTTTGGGGGATTGCTAAAATGGTTGTGGTCTGTTGACCAAGATGGCCGCCATGCCCGTATATGGTAAAAACCTTTAAAAATCGTCTTCTCCAGAACCAAGGATGTCTTGGGGCTGAATCTTTGCACAAATCATCGAGGACGAGAGGTCTACCAAAGTTGCTAAAATAATTGTTGTACATTGACGTTTGACTTTTTAGGGCGAGGTCAAGTTTGCTTCCCTATGCATTTGTATGGGAAAAATTTTGAGAATTTCAAACGACTTCTCCTCTGAAGCCTCTGGGGCAATGTTGCTCAAATTTCAGATGGAGCCTCCTTGGGGCAGGGGAATGAAAGCTTGCTAAAATGGTTGCCGTCCATTGACCAAGATGGCCGCCATGCCCATATATGGTAAAAACCTTTAATCTTCTTCTCCAGAACAGAGGATGCCTTGAGGCTGAATCTTTGCACAAATCAATGGTGATGGGGGTCTACCAAAGTTGCTAAAATGATGGTCGTACATTAACATTTGACCTTTTTACAGCGAGGTCAAATTTGCATTCCTATGCATTTGTATGGGCCCTATACATTTGTATGGAAAAAATGGTGATAATTTTGACTTCTCCTCTGAAGCCTCTGGGCCAATGTTGCTCAGATTTCATGTGGAGCCTCCTTGGGATAGGGGAATGAAAGAACTAAATTGGTCATGGTTTATTGACCAAGATGGCTGCCATGCCCATATATGGTAAAAATCTTTAAAAGTCTTCTTCTCCAGAACCAAATATGCCCTGGGACCAAATCTTTGCACAAATCATCAGGGACAGGAGATCTACCAAAGTTGCTAAAATAATGGTCCTACGTTGACGTTTGACTTTTTGTATGGCAAGGTCAGATTGCTTCACCATGCATTTGTATGGGCCCAAAGCAAAATCCTGCCTGGGAAGGGCCCAAAAACAGCCCCCGTCTTATAAACAAATCGTCTTATAGGCGGATTAATACCGTATTTCAAGAGCACAGTTTTCACAACAGACTTGTCCTAATTTAAAGTATCAAAATTTATACTGCAAAGCTTCATTACCATATTTACCCCAAATATTTGCACAGTTATGCCTGGGTAAACAGTGTAGACCCAGATTAAAATGCAGCATCTGCTCTGGGTCTGCACTGTTTCCCATTCACCCAGCATTTCATAGGAGGTTTTCAGGTTGTCAGATGGGCTTGTAATGTACACCTTTTTGAATAAGTATGGTAAAGAGTACTTCTATAATACATGCTGTGTAAACATCCAGGATTTATCTACAGTGAAGATGCAGACCAGTGGTACACATGCAGTCTGGTTAGAGATCTTCTGTTCTACACACTGGTTGCATGACTGTGTATGGAAAAGACCCTGACCAGATAACATTGATGTGCAAGCAGTCTGTCTTGGGTGGTGACATATGCAATATTGGGTGGTTTTCTTACAGCATTCTTTGATAGATCATAGTTCGAGATAAGAAGGGGATATCCACTTGCTATTTTCTTATTTCGCCACAAAATTATATGTTGTGGGTACTCATTAGAAGCGCCTCAGTAAGGCACTTCTAATGAGTACCTACAGCATATATTTTTGTGGAGGAATAAAGAAAAAATATCATCACTTCTTTGTTTAACCCTTGTCATGCTGAATAAATTAAGATGCCACACCCACTTCTAATTTTCAGCCAATCAGATTGCTTGATCCGGATTGTTGCTATAAATTCACATACTTAATGGCAAACAGTGCAGATCTACACTGTTTGCAAAGGCAGGGTATATCCGGGTTCAGCATAACAAGGGTTAAAAAACATACCTTATCTTGTGTTATGAATTAAATTCTGTTCAGCATGCTGAATCTAACCTTTTCACCCCTGAGTTTCTAAACTGGAGTCTTCCTTTGTTGCAAACAGGAATTCGCATAAAAAAAATCAGAAACAAATTGCATACAGTTTAGATCCTGATAAGATGACTCATTATGAGCCATCTTATCTGGATCTAACTGTTTGCAATGGTATATATTTGGGTCTGCGAAACTGAAAGGGGTAAAATATCAGCAGACAGTATTTGATTATATATATTTTTTATGTCTTTTCTCCAGAAAATTTTGTTTGACATTTCATTGAAATAAAATCTGAGAAACAAAGAATGCATAAAAGAGCGAAAGTCAGAGTCTCAGTTTTATTGAGACTTCATATGAATGCTGTGTAGTTTGCAGGGCAGCATATGCTCCCTTATACCGGCTGAAGCAAAACTCGATATTCCAAAGATATACAATGGGTTCAATATACTGGATTAACCCTAAGTACGGTATATTAGGACAGACGGGCCTGAGCAAACAGTGTAGACCCAGATCAGAAGCCACAGAATGCAGTGTCTGATCAGGGACTACACTGTTTGCTACTCATCCAGCAATATTTTGGACACATCAACAGGTAAGACTTAAGTAAGTCCATGGCTCGCCATTGCATATCCCCGCACCAGCGCCATCACATATCTCCGTGCACATCAAAATTCCAAATGTGTTCCTCCAGTCCTTACCCATAGGGCTATTACCTGTGACAGTTCCAAAGTTTTAGCTCAAAAAACCTAGGAGTTGTGTGACAATCAAAAAAAAAAAAAAAAAGGGACCCAAAATCTTACTTTTTGACCTCTGGTGACCCCCCCACATGCCCCAGACATGCACCACTGTATTCTACTCTTCATTACTTTTGATTTGATATGCGACATCACTGTTTGCACAAAATGGATTTTGGACCCTTAGGGGCCACACACCCCCTGGCCCTCCCCCCAGGAATTACATGAAAATTCCGAACATGTTCCTCCAGTCCTCATCGATAGGGCTATTGCCTGTGAAAGTTTTGAGTTTCTAGCTTAAATGGTCTAGGAGGAATGGTATGACATTACAGATGGATGTACAGACGGGCAGACAGATGGAGGATGGGGGGAGGGTATCACAATAACCCAGCTTTTTCTTCGAAAAGCACAGGGATAAAAATGGACTTTTCAAAATTTTAGAACAAGCATGGTAAGGAATTGGGCTGTCCCAGTATGTGGGGTAAATACAGTTAATTAAAACCTCACTGTGATGAAGTACTTGGAGATTTTTTATGGCCACTACACAGCATTTAACACCAGCTGCAGAGAAATTAAATAAAAACTATAAAGGTTGTCCTTGGAAGCAAAGAACATGAAAAAGAACAAACTGATTAGATCAGGCACCAAGGTTATAAAACTTATTTCATGCTCAATTCAGCTGAGCATGAAATTTTCTCTGCTAATAAATATGAAAATGCCAACAATAGTTGGCATTTTCATATTTATTAGCAGGGAAATTTTCATGCTCAGCTGTGTTAAACACGAAAGAATTTGCAGTTGTTAGTAATTTTAGATTATTAGTAGGACAAATTTTGTGCTTAGCTGAGTTGAGTACGAAATGTTTTATGACCTTAGGCCTGTTTTCATAGGAGACATTTTGAATGAAATGTCAGGCTCTGCTTCCTGGGAACACATAAGAAGAAAATCTCACTGTTGTTGTCTGCACATTTGTTATCTGCTGAAGGTTAAAAGTGGAGTGTCTAGGTTAGAGAATGTTTGTTTGTAGTCATTTATGCAGTTATTTTCTTGGGTTCTTTTACTGTGCATGCTACATGTATCAAGTAATGGGCTATGGAATTATATCAGTCTTCAATTATTAGTTCAGTGACTTTGAAGCATCAATTTCTCCAATATGATCCTAAAGGTACATACAGTTTAAACCTAAAAGTGCCAGTCACATCTACAGCAGACAACACTTTTTGTTTATTTTTTGTAGAAAATAAGTTTTGACATTTCATGTGAATTGTCTGCTTAGCAGAAGATTCACATAAAATGTCAGACTTATTTTCTATGAAAAATATAAAAAAGATTTGGAATGTCATCTGCAACAAAAAATTGCTTGGCGCTTTATGAGTAAAAAGCATTATTTTTATGTTTGCAGCATTTTACAAAATATCAATAATAACATTATTTCACAAATGTGATAATATTTTCCTTTAGAAATATGTATATTAGGTAGGCAAACCTGCTTAATGTAAGGGGAATAGAGCCAGACACCATGGCACAGTTGGTAGCACTCTAACTGCAGATCCAGGGGTCGCAAGTTCAAATCCCAGCTCAGCCTTATAACTTTTGTGGAGCATTTCTACAGTCATTCTGCACCTTTTGCTGATTCAAGAAGGGCAGTTGTCTGTTACTGGTGAAATCATGTGCACAAGTACTGGTTAATTGCTTAGAGGACTAAGCCTGCCCAGGAAGTGTGAGTAGGTTAACTGACCGGCTCGACATGACATTAACAGTGTTGTCTGGGCTGTAAAGCTCCAACTCAGTCCCAAAGGGGAATGGATGAACTTTCAGGGAAAGCAACTGTCAAAATATTATTTTTTGCCTCTTTGCCTATGGTTCTTTCCTTTTACAGTAGACCCTTTTTCATAAAGGGTTTGATGTGTAGAAAGCAAGCAGGAAGTAACAGAAGTTGCCTCCCTTGTAAAAAAGACCAATGCTTGTTAAATTGTATCAGGCCCCCTTAAATACACCACAACCTCTTTATAACACGATTGTTGGGGTCCATAGCATAAACCATGTTAGTTAAACAACCGTGTTATATCCAAACTAAAATGTATAGATTATATTGAAAAATGACCATTTATGGTCATTTTTCAATATTATCTATACATTTTTGGGATCCATCTTTGAACTGTGTTATATCCAAAATCGTGTTATAATGAACCGTGTTATAAAGAGGTTGTATTGTATGAGCAGACGACATACTAAAATATTTTTGCTGTTGTTGACCTGCAAATAGGGCTTTCTGTCTACTATGAAATGTCTGCCATAGTTTTCTATGAAAATTAAGAAAATTATCAAAAACATGTCTTCTGCTCGTCATACAGAGACTGCTAAAGGCAGATGAGTTGTTAAAGAAGAGTATTTGGTGATAGTTCAGGGATAATTTCTTCCAGTTCTCCAGAAAACATATGTTGTGGGTACCTGGCTGAGGCACTTCTGAGTACCCACAACTTAGGTTTTTATGGAGAAATAAGAAAAAAATGTCCCAGAATTATCACCGAATCCTCCTTCTTAACAAGTCCTCTTTAATGGCCAACATATCATATTTGATCTTATAAAAGCACTGTGCACTTAGGTTGTTTTTTTTTTCAAGTTTACTGAAAAAAAAAAATAGTAAAATAACCCCCTGATAAGGCACCCGTTAAAGAAAGAAAATAGCTGAATATTTCATGAGAGGACTGTTTTAAGATGCTTATGCAGTATTTTTTCTGATTAATTTTTAAAAACATATGATGTTGATACAAGTTGAGGCAATTCAAATGAGTACCAACAACATAATGCTTTTAGCAAGAGGTAGATAAAAGCACATGTGTTTTAATGTGAAGATTAAGAAATTGCTTAACTGTGCACTTATAGGGGTACGTGCAGTAATTTGAATGAGTATGGTATGTAGGAAAATTGTCTTTCTTAATATTGATTCTTTGTGAAATGCTGCCAGGCATTGCATAGAAATAGATTCTAATAGGCCATATATTTGTTTGCTTTTACTTTGTAATCTTCAATCTGTTGCACTGAAATATTAGCAGATGACATTCTAAAATAATTTTCTTTTTTATTTCTTCAAGAAGATGAGGCCTGGCATTTTATTCAGATTACCTCATTTGGAGATGTGTGAACAAAATGTGAAGCCTTATTTTCTAGGAAAACTAAAAAAAAGGTGTACAATATTTAACCTGACATATCTAGATAGGCTTAAGCAAACAGTACATCCAGATCAGACACTGCAGAACACGGCATCTGATCAACATCTTCACTGTCTGCCTCTCATCCAGCAGTTTTTAGACACATCATCTGGTAATTAATTGACTTGTTTCAGTTTTAACCCTTCTCTTAGTTAATACGACATGCCCTGTCTTAGCAAACAGTGCAGATCCAGATCAGTTGGCTTCAACTGATCTGGATCTGCAGTGTTTGTCATTAGATAGGTGAATTTCTATCAAAAACTCAGATCAAATAATCTGATTGGCTGGAAATTAAAAGTGGGCGTGGCATCCTAATTTATTCAGCATGACAAGGGTTTAAACATGTATTTTATAGGAAGGTGTGTGAATATTAGGAATATTACAATAATTATTGGCATCTGCTGGTTTAGCTTATAGAATGCCAAAGGTTAACTATATACTCAGAAGACTTTTTAAGAAGGAGTATTCAGTGATAATTCTGGGATATTTTTTCTTATTTCTTCATAAAACATATGTTGTGGGTACTCATAGAAGTGCCATGCCAAGGCACTTCTAGTGAATACCTGCAACATATGTTCATAAAACATTTTGTTGTGGGTACTCAAATGTGCCTTGCCAAGGCACTTTTAATTAATACCCACAACATATGTTTTCATGGAGAACTGGAGAAAATTATCCCAGACTTTTCATCAAATACTCCTCCATAACAAATCCTATGTATATATATTCATATTTGCTTTTATTTAGCTGCTTAATGTTGGAGAAATTGATAGTCTATACTGCATATTTCCAAGTTCCCTGTTTTGTACTTATCTAGTCAGAATGGATTTCTTCCTAGGTGGTTCCTCCCTCTTAGACTTGACCTCTGACCCAAGCTCCTCCCACACTGTAGCTCCACCTACCAGCACTGAGAGCACTACATCAGAGATTGCTTCAGCAATGTTGGATGATGAACTTCTTTCTTTAGGTATTTGTTTATGAGCCTGAGCAAACAGTGTAGACCCAGCTGAGATGCTGCAGAATGCAGCATCTCATCAGGGTCTACACTGCTTGCCAATCATCCAGCAATTTTTAAACACAACATCGGGTAGTAAATTGTACCTGTTCAAATTTTAGAACAAGTATGGTAAAGAGTTGAGGTGTCCAAATACTTAGGGTAAATACTGTACCCTACTGTCCTTACAACATCACTCGGAAACACTTTTGCATGGCGTTTTATTTTAAATGAAAATATTTTGTTCTGATTGATTAGATCTTGTCCTAAACCATTTGTCTTTTCTGTTTCTGTGTTTTGTTCTCAAATATTGACCCTAAAACTAAATTTACAACCTCAATTGGTCTCTATAATAAATGCTTTTCCTTTTGAATTTTTGTTTTCTAAGAAAATATTTTTACTTTTCTTTGCTGATTTTTTTTTATTTTTCAATATTGTGAAAACTTTGGACAGTTTGATTAAACAAAGTTTTTGAAGTAGCTACCCTACCAATTTCTATATAATTTGCAGCCTTTTTGGACTTTTTTTTTTTTTTTTTAAATTTTAAATCTGTCCTTTAAAATAGCAATGTCCGGATGGGCAGGCGTCTTGCGGGCGGGTGTCGGGCGTTATCCGAGGTTTACCTTTTGGTTAATCTTTTTTCAAAGTTGTATGTTACCTTTGTTCTTCAGTGGATTGCTTTCATATTTGGTAGGGATGAAGAAGAGGTCCAGTTGGTGTGTCACATGCAAGAGAGACAAGTCTCACTTTCTTCATTATGTACTTTTGACCTTTTGAAACACCTGTCCATAATGCCGTTAGGTGTTTTTCTTATTTACTATGGAAAAAGTGAATCTACATGTATTCTGGTTTTTTTTAAGCCAACAAATAGAATAAAAATTTTCATGCATAGTTAGTTTTTACAAAAGGTATTGAATCAAATCATGACAAAAGTTTGCACATTTAAATTGCCTCCCTTTATAAAATTTGTTACTTCCCTTTGCTTCATTTGTGAAGAGAAATAATAAATTTAGGTCTCTTGATTTTTTTTCTGTTCAGTTTTTTTTTTTTTTTTTTAATGTTTATCATATCTGAATGTTTAGGGTAAATGCAGTACCTTCCTTTATAACCAGTGTGAACAGCAAAGTCCTCAACTACTGTATTTTCAACATGTTTCAGAAAGTCTTTTTTTTGCTTGGCACTTTAGAAGTACTCAGAAGTAAATTTGCAAACTTTTTTCATGTTTTAACGCAAAACCATTTGTCATTACTATGCACAGACAATTTATTCTAGTCATTGGTTTGAAAAAAAATCAAATGTTTTCACCTTTTTCCAGTAGTAAAAATGAAGGCAAATTATGCAGAAATCTGTAGAGTAGGTAACTTGGAAGAGGATTTTTTAATAAGTTCCTTTCATTTTTTTCTGAAATTTTCACAGTATTTATTGTGAAACATCAACAATTCAAAAATCAGCAAAGAATAGTAAAAAATATTTTCTTAGACAAAAATTGAAAAAAAATCATTTTACTATAGAAATTGTATAGGTCAGACCAATTGTTAGCCATAAATTTAATTTTAGGGTACATATTTGAAAACAAAACACAGAAACAGCAAAGAAAAATGGTTTCTTATAAAATATGGTCAGTCAGAACAAATATTTTCATTTAAAATAAAATGCCAAGCAAAATACGTCTTTCCAAGTGCTGTTCAAAGGACAGTAGCCTGCATATTCATGCAGTCTGATTAGGTCTTTGCTTTTCACAATACAGTATATACATTTGACAAGATCTATGTAATTTGTGTGCAAAGACATCAGATTTTGATCACACCATGATGTGGCAGCTAATTTGGGTAATTGCTGATTGAAAATGTCATAAAACATTTTTAGCTCGCCTGAGCATGGTGCTCAAGGTGAGCTATGGTGATCACCCTGTGTCTGTCATGTGTCTATATGTTATTCGTCATCAGCAGTTTCTTTAAACGACATCTCCTCTTAAATTTCTGACCCAATTTTCTCCACACTTTACAGAATTGTTTCACTTATGGCCCCGTTACCAAAATTGCTCAAATGGTTCCACTCCATTGAAAAAGATGCCTCCAGAGTTAAAAATAGAAAAATCTTAAAACAACATCTCCTCCTTAGCTAGTGGCCTGATTTCAAAATAATTTCACAGAAGTGCTCCTCTTATGGCCCTCTACCAGAATTGCTCAAATGGTTCTGCTGGGCTGAACAAAATGGCCTCCAGAGAAAAAAGAAAAACCTTTTAATGACATCTCTGCAGCAAGTGGCCGAATTTCAAAATCATTTCACAGAAATGTTCCTCGTATGGCCTTGACCAAATTGCTAAAATGGTTCTGCTCGGCTGAACAATTTGGCTGCCAGAGCTAAAAATAGAAAAACCTTTAAACAACATTTTCTCTGCTGTCAGTGGCCCAATTTCCAAATTATTTCACTGCTCCTCTTATGGCCCTTTACCAAAATTGCTTAAAGGGTTCTGCTCAGCTGAACAAAATGGCCGCCAGCGCTAAAAATAGAAAAAACCTTTAAACGACATCTCCTAGACCAGTGGCACAATTTCAAAATAATTTCACAGATATGTTCCTCATATACCCCATTAGCAAAATTGCTAAAAATGGTTCCACTTGGCTGAACCAGAGCTAAAAATGGAAAAACCTTTAAACAAGATCTCCTCCTAGGCCGATGGCCTGATTTCACAGAAATATTTCTCTTATGCCTTTCTACTAAAATGGTTCCACTCAGAAATGTTTCTCTTATACCTTTCTACTAAAATGGTTCCACTCGGCTAAACAAAATGGCCACCAGAGCTAAAAGTTGACAAGAGACAAGAGTTCTGCAGGGTCTTCTCTCCCTGCTGTTGCTTCTTATGGTCTTCTTTCTCTGCCGTTGCTTCACAGGGCCTTCTTTCCATGATGGCGCCTCACAAATTTCCTACTCTAAAGTTTAGTCATGGCAGCCTAACAAAATGGCAATCTTTATTTGACATCTCTCAAGCCATGACACCATCACTTCCACAAGCTATCTTGAGCTCAGGTGAGGAATCCAGGGCCATATGGCCCTCTTGTTTCTTCTTGTTACTATATCAGCTTTAATCTTTGTCTTCCTGAACATTTAACCACATTTTGAGAACCTTTTTTTTATCATGATTTTCTATAAATTAATATACAGTGTACTCTCTCATTATCTCAAACTCCAAAGGCCCAGAAGTTTTGGGTTGATATAGCAGTAATTTGAGACAAAAGGAGTTGAAATGTAAGGCACATATCGAGGGTTGAGCGCAAGACTAGCGTAAGTCAGATGGTTGTTTTTCCCCAAACCTAATCTCCTCACCATGAAGGCGTTATGAAGATTACAACATTTCTTTCTGTAAACAATGAAAATTTAGGTGCCATTGCTCGTATGAGCAATGGCACCTAAATTTGCATTGTTTACAAAGGGGTCCAAGTTGCCCCTAAACAAGGGTTTCAAAAATATGTTTGAGTTACCATAGTCTTGCGCTCAACCCTCGATATAGCAAGCTAAACCAATATTGTGCGGTATATAGTTTCACTTCTGCAGCACAGATAATGAGAATCAATTGTACATATATTGGTAGTCTAAATTGTAATTAGAGAGCTTATATGTATATAGCACTATGTCATTAAATGACAAGCTATTCTGTATGTTTGTTTCTTTTGGGCAAGTATAGGCCTTTTGAGTTTGAGTTTTGCCTTTTTGATTTCTTTTTTGACCTTAGTTACTATATTTCCCCTAAGTATACAGAGGGACTGGCCTATGCAAATCATGTAGACCCAGATCAGACACTACATTCTGCAGAAACTGAGCAGGGTTTGCCACTGACAGTAGGTTATTGAGTTGTGCAATTTTTAGGACAACTGTGGTATATAGTTAACCCTTGTCCTGGTGAGCCCAGATATATCCTGCCTATGCAAACAGTGTAGATCCAGATCAGTTATCCAACTGATCTGGATCTGCACTGTTTATCATTAAGTATGTGAATTTGTATCAAAATCCAGAATCAAATAATCTGATTGGCTGAAAATTAGGAGTGGGTGTGCTATCCTAATTTATTCAGCATGACAAGGGTTAAAGTGTCTGAATACTTAGAGTAAATACAATAAATACTAACTACAGTGATTTCAGCTAATGGTTGTAGTTTTTAGCTCTGTGCGTGCTAGATGTGAAGATGGCTGACAACAAATGGACTATAATTTTTATCTTTGCATGAAAATAACACATCTTGTGAAGTGCTTCTTAGGAATGACATTTGCAGTTTTATACAATGTTCAAAGAGTTCTATACATATTAAGGCTAATGGCAATAGGGAACAGCAGTTGCCCAGATTAGCCTGTACATCAGTACTGTCTGATCTAGACCAATACTATTTGTTGAAAGATTTTGTAGTTATGTCCCCCAACTGGACTAATTTTGACACTGGCACAATGAACCCAAATGAAACAAGATAAGATTTCCTAAAAAGAAGCACTTATTATAGATTGATTATGTTGGGGTTTAACAACACATCAAAGGGGGAAAGGGAGAAAAAAAAGATAGAAGAGATGGTAGAGGAGATGAAAGAGAGGGAAAGGGAAGAAAGAGGAACAGGAATGAAAGCGAAAAAACAGAAGAAATAAAATGCTACAAGGATAGCAGGCCTTGCCCAACTGTAAGTCAGTATCAGTTGGACGCCCCGGTGACGTAAGATACACGACACCTTTGCCACACCCGACCACCCCCCACCTTATCTGTAGCTATACATCTTGTATTTTGCAACCAGCATATATCAAGATCATCCTATGTATCCACACAATCTGAACAGGGTCTACTGTAGTTATCCTAAGTATTTGGACACCTTGTACTCTGACAGCCGTATTTACCCTAAGTGTTCGGACTACCCTATGTATTCTGCAAACAGTGTAGACCCAGATCAGACATGAAGAATGTGGTGTCTGATGAGGATATACACTGTTTACCACTTATCCAGCAGTATGGTAAGGAATTAAGGTGCTGGAATACATAAAGTAAATATGGTAAGTTGGAGGTTATAAAAGTTTCTCTGATGTTGAAATATGCCAATGTACATGAGTTAGCTGAGCCCCAATGTGAGAAAATTATGATAGGAGTAAAAGTGTTTCATCAAGCACATGCAGACCATGCTGCACCTGATTGTCCTATGCATCCAGTAAGTCTGGTCCGGAATTTTACCATAGTCCTAAAGAATGATTGAACCTGTGTTCAAATCCAGCTAGAGGTGTATTAACAGACAACAAACACCCTTTAAAAACTACACCACAACCTCTTTATAAGACTGTTGTTGGGATACAAAGCAAAAACTGAGTTAGCTAAACAACCAAGCTGTTTCAAAACAAAAAATGTATAGATTATACATAAAAATGACCATAATGGTCATTTTTTGCGTATAATCAATACATTTTTGTTCGGATACAACACTTTTTTGTCCACCTTTTGTTGGAAACTGTTTTATAAGATATATCATATAAAGAGGTTCCAGTGTGTTTGGCTGTGCAGGATGATCTGAATCTACACATATCCTATATATGCTCAAAGACACCTTTTTGCTTGATGCTACTCTAATGCTTCAGAGCCAGCAGCTATCCTCTCATCCATGCTTGAGATCCCAATTCTTTGCTATATGAGAAACATTCTATAATAAGTGGGGGTGGTTGGGTATGGCAAAGGTGTCATGTATCTTGCATCACTGGGGCGTCCAACTGATATTGGCTTACATTTGGGCAAGGCCTGCTATCCTTGCAGCAGGTAAGGGTAGAGGTGAATATTTTTATTTCTTCTGTTTCTTCACTTTCATTCATTTTCCTCCTTCTCCCCTGTCCCTCTGTTTCAACTCCTCTTCTATCTCTCTTCTCCTTTTCTCAGGGAGATGACACAAAATGACCCACAAGGGTTGATGTGTCATTAAATCCCAACTCAATCAAAATCGAAATAAGGTGTTTTTTTTTTTCACAGAGAAGTATTGATGTTTTTCTTAATACTCCACAAAAACATATGCTGTCGGTTCTCATTAGAAGAGCCTTGCTGAGGGGCTTCTGATGTTTACCCACAACATATATTAGAGAAATAAGAAAAATATTATCTGGAGTGAAAATGACCCTAATGGGTTGACTGGACAGTAAAACCAACTCAGTGAAATAGTTTCTGTTAACTAATTTTAGTTCAGAAACCCCCGAAAAGGTAATTGGCAAACAGTGCAGACCCAGATCAGACACCACAGAATGCAGCATCTGATCAGGATCTCCACTGTTTGCAAGCAGTTTAGCCATTTTTCCCTGTTAACCCTAGTCATGCTGAACCCAGATATACCCTGCCTTTGTAAACAGTGTAGATCCAGCTCAGTTGGCTTCTGAGCTGATCTGGATCTGCACTGTTTGTCGTTCAATAGTTGAATTTATATCAACAATCTGGATCAAATATTCTGATTGGCTGAAAAGAAGAAGTGGGTATGGCATCTTAATTTATTCAGCATGACAAGGGTTAATATAAAAACACCGTTTGTGACTCTTGGTAGCTTAGTATGATTGGCATGTATTTGTTTATTTTCAGGTATAAAAAGTCCTTCTGCTACCCAGAACAACATCAGTAAAGATGATCTTCTCTCAGAGCTAGATGATATATTCTCATCAGCAACAGCACAGCCCACTCAGGTACTACAGTTGCTGTTGAGCTTACATTTTTCTGCAAACATTGGAGTCGTGATTTGTTTTTTCAGCAATTCACACAATGGCAGTCAGTTAAAGCTAATATCTGTTGGTCAGTCATAGGTTAAGCACATTCATTAACCTATATAAACCTAGTGTACCATAAAAGGGACATTGGCAAACAATATAGACCATGTTCAGATGCCACAGAATGTGGTTTCTGATTAGGGTCTACACTGTCTGCATTAAGTTTAGAAATTTCTACAATACATGATAATAACCAAACACCCCTTATATAGGAAATGGACTTGTCCAAAGAGTTAAGGAAGAAGAGTTTATTTGGCATAAATGGTTTAATGCATTGTACTAACCATTTCCCATCAGATGACTGTTTTTTTTTAGGTGGTCGATTTTTTCTGCACTGTCCACTTAAACAGTCATTAGAAAGTACCATTAGAATCAATGGACAATAACGGTCCAGATGAGACTTTGGGGTTGTGTAGGATGCTCTAAATCTATGCATTTCATATATGTTGAAGACTCCTTCTCACTTGATGTGGCCCATTTGATTATGCAGAACACTGGACCATATTTACCCCAAGTATTGAGGCACCTTAACTACATACCATACTTGTCTTAAAATTTGAAACAGTCCCATCTACTACCTCTTGATGTGTCTAAAATATTGCTATATGTATGTTAAACAGTGTAGACTCCCATCAGATGCCATATTCTTTGGCTTCTGATCTGGGTCTACACTATTTGCAAAGGTCTGTCTGTTCCAATACTTAGGATTATTACAGTATGATACAGTTCCACCCAAAAGCATTGATATTTTTCTTTCATGGCACTATAAGAAAAATATTTATCTGGATACCCCCACATATTTAGAGCTTTGATTATTACAACCATTTTGTATACAAATATATGTGCATTGATGTTACAGAATGCAACACAGAATCTGCCAGCCTTTACTCCAAATTTTTCACTTCTGAATAACTCGGCAGCAGGAGGTACTCAGCCAATAGGACAATCAGTTGGATTCGGTCAACCAATGGCACAATCTGTTACATCTAATGTTGGAATTAATCAGCCAGTGATACCACCTGTTATATCAAATGTTGGACTGAATCAGCCAATAGGACTTTCTGTGACATCAACTGTTGGATTTAATCAACCAGCAGGACAAAAACAACCTTTAGTGTCAAATGTTGGATATAGCCAGCCGGTGATGGGACATCCAGCTGCTCAAGGAATTAATTACAATCCTCAAGTTAATAACTCTGTGTTTGATCAGTCTAGTAAACAAGGTCAGTGTAATAGATATACACCACAACCTCTTTTATAAGGCTGTTGCTAGTATCCAAAGCAAAACCCATGTTAGCTAAACAACTGTGTTTTATCCAAACAAAAATGTATAGTCTATATAGAACAGTTACCATAAATGGTCAGTTTTTTCTATATAATCTATACATTTTAGTTAGGATACAACACTTTTGGGTCCACCTTTAAACTGTTATTATAGCTGTTGATGGGGTACTGTATCTGTATTTTTCTTATTTCTCGATAAAAATGTATGTTGTGGGTACTCATTAAAAGCGCCTGGGGGAGGCGCTTCTAATGAGTACCCACAACATGTATTTTATTTAGAAATAAGACAACTATTTACCCGATACCCACTCTTATCTAGTCCTATGCCTGTTTTATATATGAAATTGTCTTATAATGAACTTCATATCCATCTTATGCATCTTCTTCCAGTTTTTTACCTGTGTAGAGATAAGAGAATCAGTGTTTTACTGATTTCATCACAAAAACATACATCTTGGGTACTCATTAGAATATTTCACTGAAGCAGTTCTAAGGTACCCACAACTTTAATATGAGTTTGTTTGTTTTTTTTTTTGTTTTTTTTTTTAATTAAAATACTATAAAGAAAAATGAAAAAAAAAAACCCACAGGATTTTGGTCAAAAAGTATCTTTATTATATGTAGCTCTTCATGTAGCAAGAAGAGGGTTAACATGGTTTGATCAGTCATATATGGTATATACAGCAGTTAAAACATTCTTTACAAATGTTGGAAACTATTCATGATGTTCAGGGGCGGATCCAGGATGATTTCTGAGGGGGTTCGATTTAATCAAATTACTGTACTTTACAAAAAGACAGGCCTGAGCAAACAGTATAGACCTAGATTGGTTCAATCAGGGTCTACACTGTTTGCCACTCATCCAGCAATTTTATACACATTCATAGAAAGTAAAATTGACTTGTTGAAGAGAAGTGTCAGGTAAAAATTAAGGGGTGTGAATATTTAAGGTAAATATGGTATCCCAGATTTATCCAAAATTTCCCATGAAATTTGATTTTGAGTCAAAAGGGGATTTGACTGAAACCCCCGAACCCCCTCTGAATCCGCCACTGATGTTGACTATAAACTGCAGGAGAAATTAGATATTGGATAGGATTTGTTTGCTCAAGATTTTCATGAAAATTAATTGTGGCAGGCTCTACAGCACAGTCGGTAGCATGTCTGACAGCAGTTTCAAGGGTCCCAAGTTTGATTTCCAGCTCTGCCACATAACTTTCATGGAGTCTGATCTTGAAATCGTTTCTATAGTCATTTTATCCCATCTACTGATCCAAGACAGGCAGTTGTCAGTTGCTGGCAAAAGTATGCACACAAAGTACTAGTTAACCATTTAGAGGACTAAACCTGCCCAGGAAAAGTGTGAATAGATTAACTGTCTGGCTCAACCTTAACAGTGTTGACTGGGCCGTAAAACTCTTAATGAAAAAATAAATAAATAAATAAAAAGTAAAAAAAAAATAAAATAAAATAAAAGTTGGAGGAATTTGCAGGAGATTTCAGTTATCATCATATACATGTAATTGAAATATAATCATTGTCTTATGAGAAAAAAAGTAAGTTGATAGAGATTTTTGGACGGGTTTTTCAAAAATCCGTCCTTTAAAATAGCAATGTCAGCCGGGTGGGCATCAGGCGGGCAGGCAGGTGTTGTTTACTTTTTGGTTAACCTTTTTGAAAACCCATCCATAATGCTGTGAGGCATTTTTCTTGTTGGATATGGTTTGATCAAGAAATACTTTAAATATGGCTTTTTCATTATCTTAGATAATTGGACTGATTCATATTCTGTATTTGCTTGAGAAACTACTTTTCATGTATTTTGATGTTTTCTTATTACCATAGCTCTAGATAGGAGGGGTATCAGGTAAATACATTCTTATTCCTCCATAAAAACATATGTTGTGGGTACTCATTAGAAGTGCCTCACTGAGGCACTTCTAATGAGGACCCACATCATATGTTTTTATGGAGGAATAAGTAAAATATCAGTACTTTAATCTTGAAAAAAGTACCTTATTTAGAGCTATGGCTGTTGAATGAATTATTCTTGTAATAAAGACTGTCATAATGTCTCAACCCTTGCCATGCTGAATGAATTAAGATGCCATGCCTTCTTCTAACCGTCAGCAAATCAGATATTTGATCCAGGTTGTTGGTACAAATTCACATACTTAATGACAAACAGTGCAGATCCGGATCAGTTGGCTTCTTCAGAAGCCATCTGATCTGGATCTACACTGTTTGCAAAGGCAGGGCAAATTTGGGATCAGCAGGACCAGGGTTAATTCTTCATTTAATGTTTACAGTGGCACAGACAACAACACCTTCCATGTCACAGTCACAAGTGAAAGCCATGGAGGATCTTAATGTACTGGGAGAAACCTTGCTGCAGCAAAATATTACTGATAAACCTAAACATTCTTTTCCTCAAAGGTAATCATTTTGCTTTTACAGTTTGCCAGTCTGATCACATGAGACTCAAAAGTTAATCGGTACACATACCTACCTAATACACACTTTTTGTCAAATAAAGATTTCTGTGGTTAACAAAGTCATTTGGGATGGCAAGGTATGACTGAAAGATTGTTAAAAGTAACGGTTACACTCAAAATAACTTTGTGATTTTTGTCTGTGATTCTAGCACTTTTCTCTTTATGTGTTTGGGTGTGGATGTGTGTGAGTGTGTTCTGGTATACATTCTTTACAATGTGAAAGTAAACTTAAAAGAAAAGCAGTTTAAAAGGTTTTTAATTACCCTTTCTTAAAATGTTTTGGTCAAAATAGCCCATCTGTCCTCCTGTAAATATCCATTTGCTGTATAACGTATGAGAAAAAAAAATATTTATCTAGATACGGTAATAACCCTAAGTATTGGGACAGCTAGGCCTTTGCAAACAGTGTAGACCTAGATCAGATGCCACAGAATGCAGTATCTGATCAGGGTCTACACTGTTTGCCATATATGCATACTTACAGCAATATTTTAGACACACCATGACCAAGAGGTAGAGGAATGGTCTGTTTCAAATTTTAGGACAAGTATGGTAAGTAGATAAGATGTCCCAATATTTAGGTTATTATGGTTGTCAAGATACTCCTCTTGTCTAGATGCACTAAGTCCCAGTTGTTCAAAACTAACGATGCCGTTAGTTAACGTATCGTTAAAACTTTGATCATTAAATATGGCATATACCCTTATATTTTTGCTGAAAAAATGCGATTTGCAAAAGCTACTCACATTTTTTCAGCAAAAATACCTGTGAATTAGATCGTGTACTTACTAGAACAGTTAATATTTTGATCACTAATGAGCTTGTTAAGCTAAGGATGCTCTGAACAACTGGGCCCAGAAGTTAAGGTCCTGACTGGCCCTGCATGTAGTGCAGGCTAGTCTGGGCTTCACTGTTTGCATGTCATAGTGTACTTTCTCGGATGAAAAAGCCTTATTATTTTGTTACAGTCAGATTCCAGCTCCTAAAATTCCATTAAAGGAGTTAGCAGGCAAGACACAGGGCTCAACAAATACCCCAGTGTTTCAGTCCCCAACAGTTTCCACGGTTACTCATCCGCCACCAGTGTCTGCCGTGTCAGGATCTACAACTACAACTGTAACAACACCGACCAAAGTGGAAATACAACCACTTACTGATATTGTTGTTGAACTTGAAAAAATACAGCCAGGTAATCTTACTTTTATATATTTCATAGTATTTCTTATCGAGGGTTGAGCGCAAGACTATGGTAACTCAAACATATTTTTGAAACACTTGTTCAGGGGCAAATTTGACCCCTTTGTAAACAATGCAAATTTAGGTGCCATTGCTCATATGAGCAATGGCACCTAAATTTTCATTGTTTACAGAAAGAAATGTTGTAATCTTCATTACGCCTTCATGGTGAGGAGATTAAGTTTGGGGAAAAACAACCATCTGACTTACGTCAGTCTTGCGCTCAACCCTCGTTATTTAGCCATGAAAACGTGGTACTTATTAGAGGTGCCTGACTGAGGTGCTTCTAATGAGTACTCACCCACAACATACTGTTTGTTGAGAAATAAGAAAAAATATTATGTAGCTACCCCCTCTTATCTGAAGCATGATATTACCTCTCACTATTTCAGTGATTTAGCTGCATAAAGTAAAAATGGGAGTGGGGTGTCTTGGATGGGGTTGTAGTGAGTGAGCAGTATGCATATACAATCAGGGAAAGCCTTGAAGCATAAATTACTATATGGCTGAGATGCCCAGGCTCTTATAGGCCTAAGTTTTTGTATTTTATTAAGAGCCATTTTTAATTGATTGAGGATATATTCCCAAAATATATGGACAAATATTGCTGAACAATAGTGTAGACACAGATCAAACTGCTGAAAGAACAATTTGTAAAGGTCTGCACTAGTAATTACTTGGTTATCACTTCTAAAACACGTAACTAGGTAGTCATATGGACTTGTTTAAGTCTCAGGAGAAAGGAAAAGGGGTTTCAGGGGAATGGATACACTTTCAAGGAATGGAAATCTACAAAAAAAATATTTTGCCTTCTGAAAAGGGGTCTATTTCAAAAGAAAAGAATTTGCTCCCAATAGAAGCAAATTCTTTTCTTTTAGAATAGACACCTTTTCAGAAGTGACTTGGTGTGCAGAAAAGCAAACCCCTTTTGAAAAACAGCCTTCTCTTAAATGAAAGCAAATGCTTCTACGGTATTTCCTTTTAGAGTAGACCCCTTTTCGGAGGGGAGGCAAAAAAAGTTTATCTCACCTGAAAATATATCCTTTTTCCTTTAGGTGTCCAAATACATGTACTTAGGGTAAATATGAGCTGTGCAATTGGAAAAGAGCCATTATAGCATATGAGAATACCCTGTTTACCCTAAGTATTGGGACACATCTGCTTAGGAAACTTTTCCTAAAATTTGAAATAGTTTATTCTACTACCTCCTGATGTGTCTAAAAAATGCTGTATGTATGGCAAACAGTGTAGATCTTGATCAGACCATTCTGCAGCATCTGATCAGGTCTACACTGTTTGCTTAGACGTACCTGTCCCAATATTTAGGGTTATTATGGTAGCAAAGATTCAGGTGAACCTGCACATTCACACAGTCTCACCTATGCTGTTCGTTCATGTAAGCAGTAGTCCAGGGGGAAACTTCAGCCTAAGAACTAGACATGTGGGCCCAGCTGTTCAAAGCTAATGATGTCGTTAGTTAACGATTCATTAAAATTTACATCGGTTGATATGCAAATATACTGAAATTTTTTGCTGAAAAAATGTGAGTAGCTTTTGCAGTGCAAAAGCTACTCACATTTTTTTCAGCAAAAAATATCAGAATATTGTATATTGAATCTGCTAAAATAGTTAACGAAATGACCCTTAATGAGCTCGTTAAGCTAATGATGCTTTGAACAACAGGGCCCTGGTCTCGTACAGCAGCTGGGCATGCGCTTTGAAAGCTTGATTTGATGGGGAGGCTGCAGAGCCTTTTCTCACAATGCTGCTCATATGTTATTGTTTTTCTGCAGGTACAGCTCCTCCTGTGACAGCCTATGACAAGAACGGTCTGAAGATACTGATACACATGGCTAAAAATGTACCAAGGGAAGATGTATCTGTCATGGTTGTGTCAGTAATGAGCACCAATACATCAGTGGTCAAAGGTTTCGTATTTCAAGCTGCCGTTCCAAAGGTGAGGTTTTGTTACAGTATTTTACTCTTGGGTTGACCAAAACAGTTATCTTATTACTTCAACAAGTTATATTATTGCATAAAAAGCAATGCCGCACGTTATTAACAGCCATGCATTAACCGGCGAAAAACCATGTATTAACAAGGCAGTTCACGCACTGTTAATGCATGGCTACGCAACTTTCAATATGATTGTACCGGGGCCACAGATTTGCTGCCGTTAAGAGATGTGTACTGCCCAGCCCTAGAAGGAGCATAGTACATGGAAATTGCGTTCGCGAGATATCGGTGAAAAGGCAAAACAAAATAGTGCAAGAAATAATGCAAAATGTAGCAAATGTTTTCAGTTTTTTTGCAATAATAGCGATCGAACATGGTTTTCCAATGCATTAACATTCGCCAGGTCCCTTGGGAGCTGTTGACAACCGCGGCCTTCGGCCTCGGTTTTCAACACCTCCCACGGGACCTGGCGAATGTTAATGCATGAAAAAACCATGTTTGATCCCTAAATTGTCAAGCCCACTTGCAGTGAACTAGACATATTTGCCCATTTTATGCTATTGCATTCATCCATCCGTTTGTTGTCTGTCCATTGTGACATATTTTCTGACACTTGAAGAAGCCTTTCTATATTGTATTCACCCAAAGTATTGGGACATCCTTAACATCAGAGTCAGAGTCAGAGTCAGTCTACACTGTATGCCACTCATTCAGCAGTTTTCAGACATATCAATAGGTAGTAAAAAGGACAGTCAGAGTTTAAGGACAAGTATGGTAAAGAGTTAATGAATACTTAGATTAAAATATAGTATGTTTAGGGGAGAACTGTATTGAAAATTTTCATTTGGGTATATCGTCAGTTTTATAGTCGCAAATTTTGTTTTACAGCGACCATGAAACAGATGACATACCTCCCCAAATGAGGTTTCATTATGGTTCTCCCCATTCTAATGCACTTCGTCAGCTGTAAAACCCCTGAGGAACCTCTGATTCTTGTTTTCTTATCATTTATTTTTGTTTAAAAAACTTGCACTGTTTGCACATGGCTGCAAGCAGGCTGAGCTGTGTCAAACCAAATGCCAGCCAATGAAAAGTGATGTTACGTGATGATGTAGGGTTTCTGATAGTATATTGCAGAACAAGCCGATGCAAATTTCTTATGTTATCCAATCAGACCTTGTGTCCCTTTCATGAGTGCATTTGAATTCTTAATAGTAGTACTTCTGACATTTAGCATACTAGAAAGTGCCCGATGGCTGAGTGGTTAGCACTTCTGACTTGGGCTCATAGAACCTGTGTTCAAATCCGGCTAGAGGTGGGATTTCAACGCATAACTGTATGGCGCTTCATTCACAGAACCATCCATTATCACCCCATCATCATCTTATTATGACTCAGTAATGTGAAAAGAAATGCAAAAAACCATATCATCATTATTGATAATAAATGCTAGTAATGAAATCATCTTCAGGTGCTGGCTTCTCAGAGCGGTTTCAAGTTTGATAAATTTACAGTTTTCACTATAATCAGATGAAGATTTCGTGATTTTCTGATGCTCTATAGAATTTGAGTCATAGAGCACTGCCCCTCTATACCTCAATGATTTATGCTTATTCCTATTTCCGTCACAAAACTTCACTTTGTTGAACATATTTGAATTGTCTAAGTTAGATGATTCTGTCTGTTAGTGACTACCAAGATTGTTCACAGTTTAGCCCTGAGCTCAAAAATGGCCCTGCCCGAGAGGTCATTTGTTTAACATAGACTCATATGGGGAAAAGCTTTAAAAATCTTCTTGTGTGAAACTAGAAGGCCCAGGCCTGTGGTATTTGGTATGTCGCTTTATCAAAGCCATATTTTGTGAAGTTTTCATTTCACCAAATGAATTAAAGCTTAATTCCATACCAAGTTACTTTAGGATACAGATAGCAAAGGTTTTATGTCCCCCATGGGAAGGGAGGGGAGGGGGATGTATTGTTCTAGTTGTGGATTCTGTTGGCGTCTGTGTCATCGGCAGCAGCGGTGTAGCCTCTTTTCTGCACTCTGTCTCCTGAATGAATGGATGGATTTTGACCAAACTTACACAGATACATCATTGGGTGGGGGAAAAGTGCTGATTAGATTTTGGTGACCTTGACCCCATTTTCAGTCACACAAGGGCTTTGTTGGAAAATGGCTTGTCTGCACCCCATCCCATGAAGGAATGGATGGAGTGACCAAACTTGCAGAGCTACATTTTTTTTGAGACATGGACAAGAACTGATTAGATTTTGGTGACCTTGACCCCATTTTAAAGGTCACACAAGGGCTTAGATTTTTTAAAACTAGCTTGTCTACACCCTGTTTCCTGCACATCTTAGATCTATATTGTTGGGACATGGACAAGAACTGATTTGATTATGGTGACCTTGACACCTTTTTTAAGGTCATACAAGGTCTTAGAATGTTGATAAATGGCTTGTCTGCACAATACTTCCTGAAGGAATGGCTGGATTTCTTCTAAACTTGCACAAATATATTGTTAAAATAGGTAAGAAGTGATTACATTTTGGTGACATTGTGGTGACCTTGATCGTATTTTCAAGGTAACATGAGATCTTAGAATGTTGAGATCAAACTGCCTCTGAAAAAACTGTTCTAGTTTCAAACTGTACTGGCTACCATACCCATATGTTTCATTCTTTAAGAATGTTACCATAAGCTGGCTCAGAACAAGTCTCAGGTGAGCTACAGGACCATTGGTCCTCTGGTTTTAAAAATCTCAGATCAAAGTTCATCAAAACTGCTCTGTGTTTATAATTCTTTGGAACATTTTTGGAGATGTCAGCGCCTGTCTTCCACTACAACTTTTATTTTGGATGGTTCTATAAAACTTATATTTAAAACTTCATTGCAAAAAATCAGATTGTAAAAGATAAAAAAAAAATCGAGTTAAGAACCCTACAGTGGAAGTCCTACATGTTTATCCAAAGATTCAGTATTAATATATTATTCAGCATTTAAGAATCTTTTATAGATAATGAAGGTGAAGCTACAGCCTCCCTCAGCGACAGATCTACCAGCTTTTAATCCCATTCTCCCCCCAGCAGCTATAACTCAAGTGATGTTACTAGCTAATCCAAATAAGGTATGTTTTGTCAATTTTTTGTCTCATAATACTGCCTATTCTAGGCCGTATCTTTAGGTAAGGAGGTAAGAGACCCACTGTTATCTTGATTGTGTTGACAATATGAAAACTTCCATATATGAGCCGTGTCATCAGAAAACCTGCTCAAACATCCAGTCTGGTCAGGGCATGCAAAGTTTTCCATACACTATTTGGATTGTATAGGTTTAACCCATCTAGGACAGTCATAGCAGAGGTAGACATATTTTAGTTTTCAGAGAAATTAGCTGAAAAACAGCAGACAGTTAACATGAAATGCAAGCCTTATTTTCTTGAAAAAAAAAAAAAAGACTGTCATTTGCTCATTTGCTATAGTTTTAATTTTAACCCTTGTCCTGCTGAACCTGGATATACCCTGCTTTTGCAAACAGTGTAGATCCATATCAGTTGGCTTCTAAGAAGCCAACTGATCTGGATCTGCACTGTTTGCAATTTAGTATGTGAATTTATATCAACAATCTGGATCAAATTATCTGATTGGCTGAAAATTTGAAAAGGGCGTGTCATCTTAATTTATTCTGCAGGACAAGGGTTAAGTAGTGTTTTAAAGGTTATAAAACAAAACTATAGATATTCAAACTGTGAATACTCAGTCAGTGTGGGCATGAACCATTGTATGGACATCAACATTTGTGAAATTTGAAAGTT
Source organism: Anodontia alba (assembly GCA_964016985.1). NCBI lineage: Eukaryota > Metazoa > Mollusca > Bivalvia > Lucinida > Lucinidae > Anodontia > Anodontia alba. The sequence continues at coordinate 16,311,224 of OZ024822.1, read as the reverse complement.
TGAAAAATAAAATTTGAACCTTGGGTTGACCTTGACCTTTTTTACAGAAAGGTCAAATTTTTTTACATGTAGGCAAAATTTTAAAATCTCTTGTCTGTAACTAGAAGGCACAGGCCTTTAATATTTGGTATGTAGCTTTATTTTGTGTACCTCTACCAAGATTATTCAAATTATAGCCCAGGGATAAAAAATGTCCATGACCCAGGGGTCACTTGTTTTACATAGACACCTGATCAGGAGGTCACGGATTCGATCCCCGCCAGGTCCAACAACATTCTTTCATGATCATGAAATATTTTCAACGGTCATTCTCTCCCTTCTGCTGAGTCAAGAAGGGCAGTTTTCAGTCTCTGGCAAAAGAAAGTGTATAAGTACTGGTTACCACTTAGAGGACTGTCTGTCCAGGAAAAGTGTGGTTAAGTAAACTGACCATCCTCTACATGACCCTAATGGGTTGACTGGGCTGTAGAACGTCAACTCAGTCAATGTACATAAACTCATATAGGAAAAAGACTTTAAGACCCTCCATAGGCTGGAGGAACAAAAGTTTGTTCACAATATCTGGATCACATGATCAAGATGGCCCATATATGGTAACAACACCTAAAAAATCTTCTTCTCTGGAACCAAAGGGTCTATGGCCCTGGGGCTTGGTATGCAGCACTGGGAACATAGGCCTAATAAAGTCTCAAATAATAATTACCTTGGGTTGACCTTGACCTTTTTATGGAAAGGTCAAATATTTTTCTTGGACTTCTATTGGCAAAACTTCAAAAATCTTCTTGTCTGCAACTAGAAGGCCAAGGCCTTTGATATTTTGTATGTAACTTTTTTCTTGTGTACCTCTACCAAGATCATTCATATTATAGCCTTGGGGTCAAAAATGGCCCTGCCCCATATTATAGCCCTGGAGTCAAATATGGCCCTGCCCCAGGGGTCACTTGTTTTAGATAGACTCATATAGGGAAAAATTTTAAAAATCTTCTCTGAAATTAGAAGGCCCAGGCCTTTGAAATTTGGTATATAACTTCATCCAATGGGCCTCTACCAAGATTTTCAAATTATAGCCCTGGGGTCAAAAATGGCCCTGCCTTGGGCTCACTTGTTTTACATAGAATCATATAGGGAAAAATTTTAAAAATCCTCTTGTCTGAAACTAAAAGGCCCAAGCTTTTTCTAATGGATTACCAAAGTTTATTCAAATTGTAGCCCTAGGGTCAAAAATGGTACCACCCCAGTGGTTACTTGTTTTAAGGAAAAAATCTAAGGAAACAAATATTCTTGTCTGAAAACTAGAAGACCCAGACTTTTTTATGACCCTGACCTATGTTTCATGGTTAAATGACTTTGTTTTACACTTAAATTCTTTATAAAATGGTTTGTTAGAACAGGGTTTTGGATACAACACGGTTCAAAGATGGATCCCAAAAATGTATAGATTATATAGAAAAATGACTGGTCATTTTTATATATAATCTATACATTTTTGTTTGGATATAACATGGTTATATAACTAACATATTTTATGATTTGGACCAACAATAGTGTTATAAAGAGGTTGTGGTGTAGTTTTTTGTGTGTGTGTCTAGTGTTTAGTTCCCTGATTAACTGTATGAAATACAATCAGCAAACCTTGCATACACTTCTTCCTACCTAACTGGGACTGACAAAATGTGGTATCGTTTTGTGACCATGATCTACATATCACTGTCCAATGTCATTCTGCACTTGAACTTTAAATTTACTATAAAACAGGCAGGTGTGACAACCATTTGCACAGAACTCTTGTATTACGATGAGCAAGCATCTGATCACACATCGGATAAAGTCACACATCGGATAAAGTCCAGTGCTGGGTGGTGAGGGCTTGGGTTTTTACTTGCTTTTTCCATAGTATATTTGTATATAATAGTCTAGAGAGGTACATACATAAATATTTATTCAAATAACATGGTAAATTAATACAAGTATGGGACACATGGTATATAAACTGCATTTATATCTACATGTACAGTACAAGTTAAAGATGTAAAGCATGATCAGAAAGCATTGAAGAAGCTATTTCAGTAAAATGGATGTGGAGCTTTACACATACTATAGGAAAGAAATTCGTCTTTGTAGAATTTTTCGATGGGTAAAGGCCCACAAATCATTCACAAACTGAATAAAGCCCAGATTCTTTCTTAAGTATGTGATTGTTTCACTGGCATTTACACATCAATAAATTCCACAAAAAGTAAAATTCATTACTTATAATATCAACCAGGTCATATTTATATCGAAAATATGGGTAAAATAGCTTATTTAACCCTTGTCTTGCTGAACCCAGATATACTCTGCCTTTGCAAACAGTGTAGATCCAGATGTTGGCTTCTGAAGAAGCCAACTGATCTGGATCTGCACTGTTTGCCATTCAGTATATGAATTATGTCAAAAATGTGGATCAAGGAATCTGATTGGCTGAAAATTAGAAGTGGGTGGGGCATCTTAATTCTTTATTCAGCATGACAAGGGTTAAACATTTGCAGGAAGAAGATAGCTACAAGATCCCTGCTCTTTGGCTTTATCAAAGTATAAATCCCATTTATAAATTGTTCTCTGCCAGTCAAATTTCACTAAATAATTGTATGCCTGTTGAGTTTGAATTATTGTGTAATAATATTAGTATGCTTCTTTTTCAACAGGAGAAAATCCGATTAAAATTCAAGTTAACATACAACATGAATGATCAAAGTTTCTCTGATGTCGGCGATGTGGAAGGATTTAATGTGCAATCATGATGGTAGCTGAAGTAATAGCAGACTGTGATAATGCTTCACTGGATGATTTTACTTAACCTGTACCAGTCTCTGGGCAAATTCAGCAGATTACAAATTGATGATATTTTTTCAAATTTTTCTCTGAAAACGGGTCTTGCATTTCATGCAAATTGTCTCCTGTCAGGACAATTTGCTTGAAACGTCAAACCCTGTTTTCTGGATAAAAAAAAAAATATATATTTTTCAAAATGTCGTCTGCTGAAAATTTTACCCAAAGTGCTGAGCGTTAAGATGGACATTAAGAGAAAGAACAGTGATTTGCCAAGGGTGTATAGGAAAATGAAAAATTAGAACATGGATGGTAATAACAGATAATAAATTTGTTTTTCTTATTTTTCCTGCGAAATTAATTCATTAAATGTAGAACTCTGTTATCTTAGAAAAATAAGATAAATATGTTTTAATTCTGTCTGCTATTGTTCACTGGTACATTCAGTGGGTGAAGAATACCATCTGGGTCCAATTGCTCAAAAATAACGATGTCATTAGTTAACATATTGTTAAAACTTTGATCATTAAATATGGCCTATACTCTAATATTTTTGCTGAAAAAAATATGAGCAGCTTTTGCATTTAGAAGCTACTCTTATTTTTTCAGCAAAAATACCTGTGAATTAGATATTTTACTTACTAGAACAGTTAATATTTTGACCACTAACGAGCTTGTTAAGCTAATGATGCTTTGAACAACTGGGCCCTGATGGTTTATCGCTTTTTACTTTTTATGTATTGAACATACCAAACAACAGGTCTACAGGCATCAATGAACAGTAAACGCTGAGCTTAACTTGACCATTGGCAGTTTGAGAGGAGTGTTTGCAGGCTGACCTTGGCATTTGCTGTTCATTTTTGATTGATGACTGTTTTGCTTGGCCCATAGATTTTGAGCTGGGAGCAAGAAAACATACATTTTGGCATATGGAGCCAACAAATTCCTAAAGTTTCCTATGCATCTATGTGGCCTAGCCATCATTGTCTGTGGCTGACAGAAGAATCTGTTTGTGGAAGTAAAGTTCCTTCACATACTTGTTTGTACTGTACACATTTAAAGTTATAGCACTCTGTACTTCTTACCTCTCATTGAAAATAGGCTTGATTTTTTCATTCAGATAGTTTTCTTTAAAACAACAAATGAAAAATCAGGCCTTATTTTCTGTGAAAAAAAATAGAGAAGTGTTTAAAAGTGTCTGCTTTTTTCTTATTGTCAGCAGGTTAACTTTGGACCTCTCTAATGTGCTTGCACAAAGTTAGGCTCCTACCCTTTTTAGTGAGTGATCAGATAAGCAGAAACTTTATTTATTTCTAAGGTTTTCACAGTATATAAAAAGAAATGCCTCATTTATTCATAATTGAGGCAAACCCCCAGTAGCAAAAAGGACAAATTGCAGGGTCCAGAAGTTATGAAGAAATTCACATGATGAGCAAGCAGTTTTGGTTTATACTTCCCATTAATTGAAGTCTTCCATGGAAAACCCAGCTTGTACCTTATTTATCGTATGTATTTGGACAGACAGGCCTGAGCAAACAGTTTAGACACAGATGAGATGCCACAGAACGCGGCTTCTCATCAGGGTCAACACTGTTCGCCAGTCATCCAACAGTTTTTAGACACATCAGTAGTAAATCATACTTGTTCAGATTTTAGAACAAGTATGGTAAGGAGTTGAGGTTTGTGAATACTTAGGGTATATACAGTATTGTTATTACCTGGAATATTTGGATCCTTTTAACTCCTTACTATACACACTCTAAATATATTCATTTGACAGCCTGATGGTGTGTTGAAAAAGTTCTGACTGAATGATTAACAGTGTATACCCTGATTAAACAGCTCTTTTAGGAGCAGTTTGCACAAGGTTGTGTTACACTGATTACTTGACAGGTATGTACTGATATATATAAATACCATACGTAGCAAATAGTAAATCATAGTGCTTGTCTGAATTTCATTGTTTTCCAGTCACAGGCCTCAGTGTTCTAGTGGTTAAACCCCAAGATTGTCCTTCATTGACACTCATTTACTCTCTCCCAGTTTTGGGGAAAAAAAAACAAAAACTGTTTACATTCTTGCAAGAGCTAGAACAGTAGCTGCTCAGTTTACAGATGGGGAATCCGGGAGTGGATGAAGTAATGTGCATCAGAAATCACTGGCTGTAGATTTTAGAAATTACCAAAATTAGTGTCTTCCATCCTGGAAGGAAAAACTTTGGGTTTAAATCCAGAAATTTTTTCTGTCATTGTTGCGACTGCTTTAGCAAGGAGGAGCAACAAAAGGATTACTTTCCCGCAATGTTAAGTTCATGAGTTTAGCTCTGTTTCTTAAACACTGAGGAGTGTAGGCTAGTCAAACTTTATACACACATCTGCCGTGATGAACCCTGCCCATTGAGGGTTGGAGGAGAGCATAAAATGTCATGCTCTGAATCTGACCAGGAATCTAGCCTTCCCACAAATATATCTTGCTTCATTGTTGAACCATCTGAAAAGTGAATGCGCTGCAAAAGACTTTCAGTAAGCTAATTCCACGTAGATATTCGCAAATACCGTTCATAGATATACAGGTACTACTCCATTAGCCGGCCTCGGTGGTTCAGTTGGATGCGCCGTCCGACTGGAGACTAGGAGATCGCGGGTTCAACCCGCCAAGGTCGGCAACATTCTTCCGTGGAGATTGATCATGAAATATTTTCTACGGTCATTCTCTCCCTTCAGCTGATTCAGGAAGGGCAGTTGTCAGTTTCTGGCGAAAGAATGTGCACAATACTGGTTCGCTTAGAGGACTAAGCCTGTCCAGTAAACGTGTTTAGTTAAACTGACCACGCTCGACATGAAACTGACCACTCTTGACATGACCCCATTGGGTTGACTGGGCCATAAAACCTCAACACAAACAAACAAACTACTCCATTAAGATTTCTTGCAATAAACCCCAGCAGAAAGTACATCCTGCAAAGGGCCAACGAATATACATACAGTCGACTCTCGTTATCTCGAACACAAGGGACTCTCAAAAATATTTCGAGATATCCGTACGTCGACATATCAGATTTGCAGACTTGAGGAAAAAATAAATCAACAACCGCATTTAACAAATGTAGATGTAATTGGACTCTTGAAGTTAGACATATGTTGAAAATATTGTGGAAAAGAGGAGAAATTGCTCCTTTGGAGCAATTTCTCCTCTTTTCCACAATATTTTGTTACCTGTTATTAGATTTTCATTTTTAAGCAGGGACCAGATTTTCACTTCGAGATAAGCGGTTATTCGAGATAAGTGAGGTCGAGATAACGAGAGTCTACTGTACTTACAAATATACATACTTATTGACCCAAACAATTATATAATATATGCATTTAATCCAATACTGGACTTCTGCAGTTGTTTTTTTTTTTTTTTTTTTTTTTTTTCTGATCAATTAGAAAATATTAATGTTTTGGGCTGTTATAATGTGAAATATTTACATGTTTGTTTGATCATAATGAATTTTTTAAAATACTGTATTTGCCTTAAGTATTCAGACAGAGAGGCCTTAGCAAACAGTGTAGCCCAAGATCAGATGCTGCACAATGCAGCATCTGATCAGGGTCTACACTGTTTGCTACATATCCATCAATCTTTTAGACAAATGAACACTTATTCAAATGAACTTCTCCAAATTAGCACAAGTATAGTAAATCGTTAAGGTGCCCGAAAATTTAAGGTCAATACAGTAAATATATACATGTATATTAATTGCATATTATTATGTATGGCAAGGTTTTTGTGGCTTGAGAAACAGTTAGATATTGGTACCAAAGAGCTTCATTTGTGTTCAGTGTATATCAGTTGTGAAATGTTTTCTCTTTGTGGGAGACCATTTTTCAGAAGTGAAAAAAATTTGAATTACCTTCATGGACACCAACCACAGTGGTATAAAAGGACTGTCCTATAAATACATTTTCTTATGGCATGGTACACAACTGTGTACAATAGTGAATACTTGCTAATCATACAGTTAAAATGTATAGTATGTTTCATAACTTACTTTTTCTCACATTTAAACTGGGCTTTATAGCTCAGTCGATAGTACATCTGACTACAGATCCAGGGCTGCACATTCAAATCCCAGCTGTGCAACATAAATTTCATGGAGATTGCTCATGAAATCATTTCTTTTATGGTCATTGTCATTCTTCTTCCCCTTCCCCACCCTTCTACTGCTTCAAGAAGGGCAGTTGTCAGTTACTGGTGAAAATATGTGCACAAGTACTGGTTAATTGGTTAGAGGACTAAGCCTGCCAAGGAAAAGTTTAAGTAGGTTAACTGACCAGCTCAGCATGACCTTGACAGTGCTGAGCCATAAAACTCAAACTCAAGTGTGAATTTATTGTTGAAAAATCTCACTTTCTCTTTAAGCTATAACAGTCTCTGGGAAAATCAACAGAAAAAAATTCTGTTTGAGCCAGTACGTGACAATCCTACAATAAGACCTGTGTGACCGGCAAATACTCAGAACAGTCTGTACATCCTCCCAGTATGGCCAGGGTTTTTTGTTCGTCCCTCTTTGGATAGCCCAGAGGCTGTAGACGGCACATGCAATCAGTGAAGACTGATCAGACTGCGAATGCACAGGTTGATCTGAGTCTTTGCTGGTTGCGCAAGTCTTGTTGTAGGTTTTGTCATGCGCTGGCTCATTTTTCATATTGTTTCCAGTAAATAGGATTCGGCAATTCATGCAAAATGTTTCCTTAGAAGGCAGACTGCATGAAATGTCATGTTGTGGTTTCTAGGAAAAATAGAAAAAATATTTCAAAATTTTTACTGCTGAAAGTTTTACCCAGTATGCTAAGAAACAACTGTCATTTAATTAACACTAAAAGAGCTATGAGCAAATTCAGCAGGTAACAAATTGATATTTTTCTTATTTTTCCAAGGGAGACAATTTGCATGAAATGTCTATTCCTATTTTTCAGGGAAAAATACGAAAAATGATTCAGTGTTATCTGCTGAAATTTTTACTCAGCATGCTAAGCTTTAATCCACATTATCTGAAAGTCTAGCTTATGCTATAGGCACAGGATAATAACATGTCTGGTCAGGGAATCAGCTGTATTCACAGTAAAAGGCCCAACTCCTCTTACACTTCCATGCAGTCCAATCAGCTTCTCTGAAGGATTCTGTAGAACTGAATGGAGAACAGTGGCCTTGATCAGACTAAGCAAAGTTGCTGGATGATCTAGGTCTTTGTTACTTGGTGGCCTTTTCTCTGGTCCCAGCTTGTTTAGTTTGTAGCGTTTGTACAGTGAGTAGTGACCCTGACCAGTGTGGTTGACATGCTGTGCAGTATGGGCCAAACATACACTACAATATGGTGTAATGTGGGTTTCCTCTTGATGCGCCTTTCATCTTTTCGATCAAGTTCTCATTCCTATAGATTTTGTTCTTGTCATATTTACTCAGATCTTAACAAGAGTCAGTCATTTTCTTTTGTTAACACTTGCCATGCTGAATTAATTAAGATGCCACGGTCACTTCCAATTTTCAGCCAATCAGATTATTTGACCAAGGTTGTTCATATAAAATCACATACTGAATGACAAACAGTGCAGGTCCAGATCATTTGGCTTCTTCAGAAGCCAACTGATCTGGACCTGCACAGTTTGCAAAGGCAGGGTATATCCCGGTTCAGCAGGACAAGGGATTTTTACAGTGGTAACATTTTGCTTATCTTTTTTTTTCTCTTCCTCTTTCTTTTTTTTTTCTTCCTCTTTCTTTTTTTTTTTTTTTTTTTTTTTTTTTTTGTTGTTGTAATACAACTTTGCACAAGTTGCAATGGATAAACCATTAAACTAATTTCTTAACCATTTAGGCTGGGTTTATGTAGTATGGTAAGTTTTCTTAAATATTGAATGGAGACAAAATAATGACATCTCAATTTATTATTTGTCTTCGTCATTGAAGTAAAGGGAAGTAACCCTTTTCATAAGGGTTCAGTTGTCTCTGTGAAATTAGTTACTTCCATCAAGGCACGTGTGTGTGTGTGTGTGTGGGGGGGGGGGGGGGGGGGTGGAGGTACAGGGCATGCATACACATATGTGCACATTTCAAAATTAAGATTTTACTTTAAAAGTTTAAGAACATTTACTATAATATGTAGTAAGTGTGTAGGTTCTAAAAATCATTCCTGTTTTCTAGACATGTAGGCTTGTGAATTGTCTAGAGGTACATCTTAGTAGTTGGTAAGGGAAGTGCAATATGCATAATACAAGCTTAGAAAATGGAATAGTTTTGGTTATTTATAGAATATTTATTTCCTTTAGTTGCTTTATTTAATTTTATAGTAATTTTTGACAGTATAGGTCTGACAATGAGATTTCCTACCTACATTTAAATATTATCAAACTTTTATAACTACCATATTACCCTATTTACTCTAAATACTGGGACACCTTAACTCCCTACCATACTTGTCCTATACTTCCCAGCATCTTCATTTTACTACCTCTCAATATGTCTAAAAGTTTGCTTGATGGTGACAAACAATATAGACCCTGATCAGATGCCACATTTTGTGGCATCTGATCTGGGGTTGCAGTGTTTGCTCAGGCCCCTGTCCCAATATCTAGGGCTGTTACGGTAACCCTAAATATTGGGACAGACACTGAGCAAACTGTAGACCAAGGTCAGAAAAACAGTACCTAACCAGGGTCTACACTGTTTGGCATTCATCTACCAGTTTATTAGGCACATCTATAGGTCATTAAATTTGATATGTTCAAACATTAGGACAAATATGATAAGGATTATGTTGTCAGTATTTCTGGGCCCAGTTGTTCAAAGCATCATTAGCTTAACAAGCTCATTAGTGGTCAAAATGTTAACCATTCTAAGAAGCACAATATCTAATTCACAGGTATTTTTGATGAATAAAAATGTAAAAATGCAAAAGCTACTCACATTTTTCCAGCAAAAATATTAGCGTATATGCCATATTTAATGATCACAGTTTTAATGATACGATAACTAACGACATCATAAGTTTTGAACATATATAATAATTGTACTAACTGCCATTGTCATGTGAACTGCTAAAACTTGGTTATGTTATGGTACACAGGCTAGATATTTCAGCCATGTCGTGAAAAGGGCGTTCTCAGAGTATCTGGCAAACTAAGGCCCTGATCAAGCTGTGCATCTGAAGAGTCTAATCAGTGCACATAACTCCAGACATATGGGGTATCAGGTAAATATTTTTCTTCTTTCTCCATGAAAAAAACGTTCTGCTTACTCATCAGAAGCACCTGTCCTTAGAAGACAGTTTACATGAAATGTCAAAGCCTATTTTCTGGGAAAAGTAAGAAAATATTTCAAAGTGTCATCTGCTGAACTTTTACACAGCATGCAGAGCATTAGATGTCTTCTCATTAAATGTTCTTTGCAGACTTTTAGCTCTAGATTTAATGAATGGTCAGTTATTGCTTAAGTCAAAATTATTAGATTCTGAAATGAAGCAAGAAGCACATCAAATAAATGAAAGTAATGCTGGGTCTGTTCTTGAACAATAATGTAAGATGCAACACTGTTCATCACCAAAACATGCCTGTATAATTTTGACCCCCTTAAACCCCACTTTTATATAGTAAAATTGGGGTTTACAGGGGTATACATTTTTTCTCTTATTACTGTTCAAAAACATAGATTGTGGGTACTTGTTAGAACTGCCTTGTCAAGGTGGTTCTAACGAGTACCCACAATCTATGTTTTGAGCAGAAATATGAAAAATATCAGAATTTTTTATCTGATATTTTTTTTATTTTTTGATGGTAAAATTTTCAGTGCATTTGAATAGGCATGTTTTCGTTATGTCAATCCTTCAGCAGGAGCCATAATTTGTTTTTCAAATAAATCTGAGAGAGCTGCATGTGAGTCATCACAAAAGACAGAAAAATATAAACTACACTCTTTTCTAAGGTCATTCTATTGTCAGTTACTGGCAAAAGTACACCACAACCTCTTTATAACACTATTGTTCAGCTCCAAAGCATAAAACGTGTTAGTTATATAACCGTGTTATATCCAAACAAAAATGTACAGGGATATAATCTATACATTTTTGTGATCCGTCTTTGAACTGTGTTGTATCCAAAACCATGTTATAACGAACCATATTATAAAGAGGCTACTATGTATGTGCACAAGTACTGGTTAACAGCTTAGAGGACAAAGCTTGCCAATGAAAAGAATGAGTAGGTTAACTGATGCTCAGCTGAACGTGACCTTAACAGTGTTGATTGGGCCATAAAACTTTTATTTTATGGCCACTACATAGCATTTAACACCAGAAGATAAAGAGCAGCTAAGGTTTGTTATATTCGCATTCCCCTATTATTAACCTTTACCCCTTCTCTGGGCAAATTCAGCAGACAACAAATTGATACTTTTCATATTGTTCCCAGAAAAATGGAGATGATTTACATGAAATGTCAAGTCCTGTTTTCTGGGAAAAATAAGAAAACTACTTCAAAATGTTGTCTGCTGAAAATTTTACCCAGAGTGCCAACCATTAAATACTACTGTATTTTTAGTTCTAGAGCTTGTTTGTCATTATTCAATAGATTCCTGCTTGAATTGAAATTAGCCCTTAAAACGCCAAGAAAACCTGCCTCTGAAAATGCAGTCTGTTTATGTCGTCTGCTGAATATTCTTGCAAACTTTTTCAAACCTATTTTTGCATACAGGCAAACAGTGTGGACCCAGATCAGACTGCTCCAAGAGGAGCAGTCGGACCTGGGTCCACACTGTTTGCAGAAGTGACTTTTAAAATCACAAGCAGATGACAAAGCAGATGACAGTTGTTGTGATTGGAAGTTTAAGGGTTAGATGTTATTTTTCAGTTCTTTCTATTTTAAAAAAAAATCTAGAGTTAAAATTATTTCTGTTCAGTAGATACTGGCTTCTATTAAAATGTTAAGTTTTCTTTTATACATACAGTAATCTTAAGTTTTCCTTTATACATTACAGTAATAAATCATCCAGCATTAAAGTGTTTTGTGCTGTTACTTTCTTTGAACAGTTGTTTAGAAGACTTTGATATCATATCGGGTAATTCAGTAACAGCTTGGTTTTTCTTTAGTGTTTTTTTTTTTTTTTTTTTTTTTTTTTTTTTCATTTTTCATTTTGTTATAGTATCGAAATGGTGACTGAATGTTTAGCATGCTGGGTAAAAATATCAGCAGACAATATTTTGAAATATTTTCCTATACTTTGCAGAAAATAGGGTTGGATATTGCATGCAAATTCTCTCCTGGGAAAATTTGCATAAAATGCCAGAACAGGAGAAAATTTGCATGAAATGCCAGACTCCTATTTTCTGGATCAATGTTAAATCTGCTGAATTTGACCAAAGTGCTAATGGTTAAATTGAAAATTTTAACCATCTGCATCATGCTAAGCTGTATTGTGACAATTAACCCTTGTCCTGCTGAACCCCGATATACCATGCCTTTACAAACAGTGTAGATCCAGATCAATGGCTTCTAAAGAAGCCAACTGATCTGGATCAGCACTGTTTGCCATTATGTATGTGAATTTATATCAACAATCTGGATCAAGTAATTTGATTGGCTGAAAGCTAGAAATGGGCATGTTCTCTTAATTTTTTCAGCAAGACAAGAGTTAAGATAATTTGACACATCTCATTGATGAATTTTAACATCTCCTTTATGTAAATGTATTTGGGCATATCAAGAATTAGGTAAGTGGAAGAGTTGGGGAACATATATTTTCTTGGTCTTGTTTGGGATCCGGTCTTGTTTGGGATCCTCACCAGTTTTTTATCAATAAAAAAACAACAAAAAAAAAACAAAAAAAAAAAACAACAAAAAAACATGAATTGTTGCAGAGTTGGATTGGAAGGGAGGACCTTTTTTTATTTGTTTGTTTCATACTCCTTTGTGCCACCTTCAACAAACTTTCAAGCATATCGCAACAGTCTCTGGATGTGGCAGAAAGCTCAATGCTCATACTTTTAGAGTGCTGCCTCACTGAAATATCACACCCCAGACACTTGACATGACATTCCACCTACACATTATACCAACACTGAGTTGACCAGTTCTTATTCCTAGCTCTGTTTTCTTAATGCTGAGTGCCAAGCAAAAGAGCAGCTAGTACCATTTTTAATCTCTTTGGTATGATTCGGCAGGGATCGAACCCGCAACCCAGTCACAAAGCTGAGGTCTATCAACTGAGCCACTGTGCCAGTGGAAGACCCTTCTCCACACCTAGCCACCCTTCATTTGTTTTGTTGTAATGTTTTCATGCCTAATCAGTGTTGATAGAGTTTTGTTCTTGTACTTAAACATATAAATTTTATGGGAGTACTCAGAGTACTCACCATCCCTTGTAGACTACAGAAACTTTGTTTTGATGCTTTCATGTCTTTGGGCCATGTGACATACACAACCAGATACACCCAGATCAGCATTCATTATGCACAGTGACTATGCCATTAATTCTTTCAGCACTGCAGACCAAAAAATAAACCTGTGCAAACAGTGTAGATACAGATGAGATGGCTCATAATGAGCTGACTCATCAGGATCTGCACTGTTTGCCGTTCTATTTTTGATTTTAGACTAAAACCCCTATTTGCATCAGTGGACATGTCCAGATTTAAGGACAAAATAGTCCTCTTCAGAAATGCAGGGGTGAAAGAGTTAAGTATAATTAGCCCTTATCCCATTGTATGCGGTGTCTGATCAGGGTCCCCACTGTTTGCAAATAGCTTAGCCATTTTTCTCAAAGAATATGTAAATCTCATAGCCGGATACCTAAATTTGAAATTGGACTCTTCCAATATATAGTGTGGGAGAGTCTATTCAGTATACAATGGGTTATAGTACTGTGCTGTTGCTTCAGCTGCTCTGGATCCGTGCTGGTCATATGTCTAAGGCATTTTTTATATGTCCATGTGATGGTGTGACATATAGTGCTTTGTGCACTAAAATGCACCAGATTACATGAATTATTTCTCATATTTTTTTTTTTTTTTTCTGAAACTAGGATTTGACATTTCATTACTGTAATAACCTTACACTGTAATAACCCTAAGTATTTGGACAGAAAGGCCTGAGCAAACAACTTAGATCTAGATCAGACAGTATAGAAAACAGCATCTAGTCAGGGTCTATACTGTTTGCAACTCATTCAGCATTTTTTATAGCCGTGCTTTGAATAAGGAGGGCTATACTGCATTTGCCCTGTCCTTCCATCACTCCATCCTTCAAGGATTCTGTCTTTCTGTCCTTCTCATTCCATAACTACTTCAGATGATACTTTTCCTCACACTTTTCCCCGGAAACTGTGACATGTACACACTTGGACAGTAGGTGGGTGTATTGTGTATACTAAAATCATGATGCCGCTGCTTATTTGTTCTGTATTTCTCCATTTTTCTCTTTCTGTGATAATGCAATACTGTTGCTTACTTTGCCTTGAATAGAACTGAAGCAGGGCTCTGGTCAGATACTGACGGCTCTAAAAGTTCAGAAGGTAGAAAAAGGGACTTGTTGTAATTTTAGGACAAGTATGAGAAGGAATTAAGGTGCCTCAATATTAAGGGTAATTATGGTAAATTATCTCTTTAATTGGAAAAATATCAAGTTTTTTTTTTTGTGGGGGGGGGGGGGGGGGGGGGGTGAATACAGCTGGCATCGGTGGCTGAGTTGGATGCGCGTCCGACTGGTGATCAGGAAATTGCGGTGTAATTGACCGTGTTCAACATGGCCCCATTGGGTTGACTGGGCCGTAAAACCTCAAAACAAACAAGAAAAGTAAATCAGTAGTAATCTGTAGAGTTATTATATTTACCATAAATATTCAGACCCTTGAACTACATACCAGACTTGTCCTAAAATTTGTTCATTATATGAGCTGGAGATGTATCTGAAAATCGCTGGACAAGTGGCAAACTTTGTAAACTCTGGTCAGGCTGTATTTTGCAGCATCTGATCTGGGGGTCTTCACCATTTGCTAAGGCCTGTTGGAATAATTAGGGTAACTGCTGTAAAGGTTTCACTTGTATGTCTGTAATATATATCATATTCAGATACTAAGATGGATGTTTGACAATGTCAGAGTGGAACAAAATGATTTATTAATATATTTATTGCTAAGTAACTGGTGTTATCTTTTCTGTCCCAAACCCTTCATTGTATTCAGTTTCAATAAAGGGTAGCAAGGCTCTTTAGATAAGAGCAGTTTTACCAGTATTATCCTTAAGTTTTGGACACCATGACTTGGAGAGATTTTCCATAGGTCCAGATTAAGAGTGGGTATCAGGGAAATATTTTTTTTTTATTTCTCCACAAAAACATATGTTGTGGGTACTCATTAGAAGCACCTCACTGAGGTGCTTCTAATGACTACCCAAAACATATGTTTTTATGGAGAAATAAGAAAAATATCAACTTTGAACTGGAAAAAAAATCTTATCAAGAGCGATTATTTTCTTTATTTTGCCTTTGTGTTTTATGCAAGACCAAATACTTGAGCCGTAATCTCAGAAAACTAACCATTGAACATGTGCGCCCAGCAAAGTTTCAGATCAGCCGGTGCAGTTGCAGTCTGATCAGAATCTTCTGTAGGCACATTTTTAATAACCAAAGATACAAAGTAGGCTGATTTGGATCTTCTCTGGGCACATCAGTTTTCTCATATTGTCACTCATTTGAGATTGACAATAAATACACCACGACCTCTTTATAACACTGTTTTTGGCATAAACCATGTTACTTAACAACCATGTTATATCCAAACAAAAATATATAGATTATAATGAAAAATGACCATTTATGGTCATTTTTCAATATAATCTATACATTTTTGGGATCCATCTTTGAACTGTGTTATATCCAAAACCGTGTTATAACGAACCATGTTATAAAGAGGTTGAAGCCTACTTTTCCATAAATCATATATCTTAACTTTTCATATTTCTGTACTTTGTTCTCAAAACATTTACATAAGATTAAAATCACAGCCATAAGTTTGTTTGATGTATTCAATTTGCTGGACAAATTACCATCGGGCAGTTGTGAAAACTTCAAGAGTAAAACTCAGCACTTAAACTGAAAAGGTCAAGCTCCTGTAATTCGACATGACCCTAATGGGTTAACTAGGCCGTAAAACCTCAACACAAACACACAAAATAAAAATGTTACATTTATGTCTACTGTACTCTTTTGGAATGTGTTCTTTTTTTTTTTTTTTTTTTTTTTTTTTTTTTTGTTTCCATTTCCAAATTGTAGCTGCCTGCTTCAGATCAGGTAGTCAAAAAACCAATTCAATGGGGTATGACAAAAGGATTCCTATTAGCCCCACAAATGGTGTAGCTTAGGTGGAATAAAATTATTTTATTCATAGCATGAAAGAAATAATTATTCCTGACAGTAAACCACAAATCTCCATAAGTTGTAATATTCTTTGGTTCAGAAAATGACCCAAACACAATTTTTGAATAATTTAATATCAAATTTCTTCATTTAGTATGTAAAATATGCCAAGAGTAGAAACATAGAAACAAACCTTTTGTTCACTCAGAATTTCACAAAATGCTATTTACATAATGCCAGGGTCCTCACAGGTTTGATATGGACAAGTTTACGAGAATAAAGCTGTAACGTATATTGCACTGACCCTATAAAGACTAGAGATCACATATGAATTGAAATAAAACCAGACACGTCAGATCAAATCTGAGAAATCCACATTTTCTCCATCACATGAAAGCACTATCCCATGTCATTCTTAGCATGCACATTTCTATGGTCTGGCTATAGACTATTCCACTATAGACTTCAAATATTAATATATGAGCTCAGCATAGACTCAGATCAACCTACATAGTCTGATCAGAATCCACTGCTTGCTAACATAATGTATGCACTTTAACACATAGCATACTGGGTAAACATGACAGCTGACAACATTTTAAAATATTTTTCTAAAAAAAAAAACAGGGCCCAGTTGTTCAAAACTAACGATGTTGTTAGTTAACGTATTGTTAAAACTTTGATCACTAAATATGGCATATACGCTAATATTTTTGCTGAAAAAATGTGAGTCGCTTTTGCATTTGCAAAAGCTACTCACATTTTCTCAGCAAAAATACCTGTGAACTAGAAAAGTTTTTTAGAAAAACAAAATGTCCCCCCAATCCCGCCAGAGTTGTCATTCTTGTACACAAGAGATCATCTCATCCTGTTCTACATTTGTACCAAGCATCATCAAATATTCCGTAGGGTATTCATGTTACAGAGCAGAGACAAGAAATAAAATTCAAGCAAAAGAAGGGGAGATAACTCCAAAAGTAAAAAAAAGCCTAAGTTGTCATTCTTGTATATGACATGTCGACTGGTCCTGTTCTTCATTACTACCAAGTATCATCAAAATATTCCAAAGAGTGTTCGACTTACATTGCGGACACTAAATCAATGCATAATCAGTGTCAAATATAACAAAGGGAGTTAACAGCAAAAGTAAGGAAGGCTGAGTTGTCATTCTTGTACGGAACAAGTCATCTTGTCCTATTCTACAGTTCTACCATGTACCATGAAAATATTCTGAAGGGTATTCTAGTTACAAAGCAGACGAGATAGCTATTTCAAACAAAACAAAGGGAGATAACTCCAAAAGTAAGAAAGACATAGTTGTCATTCTTGTATGTGACGTCATCTGGCCCTGTTCTACATTTCTACCAAGTATCATGTAAATATTCCAAAGGGTCTTTGACTTACAGAGTAGACTCGAAATCAATGGATAATCACTGTCAGACAACAAAGGGAGATAATGCCAAAAGTAAGAAAGGCAGAGTTGTCATTCTTGTATATGACACGTATCTGGTCCTGTTCTACATTTCTGCCAAGTACCATTGAAATATTCCAAAGGGTATTCCAGTTACAGAGCAGACGAAATATCTATTTCAAACAAAACAAACGGAGATAACTCCAAAAGAAAAACAGAGTTGTCATTCTTGTACGCGACACATCGTCTGGTCATGTTCTACATTTCTACCAAATATAAAAATATTCCAAAGGGTCTTTGACTTACAGAGCGGACACAATATCAATGGATAATCACTGTCAAATATAACAAAGGGAGATAATGCCAAAAGTAAGAAAGGCAGAGTTCTTGTATGCGACACGTCTGGTCCTGTTTTACATTTCTACTAAGTATCGTAGAAATATTCCGAAGAGTCTTTGACTTACAGAGCAGACCCGAAATCAATGGATAATCACTGTCAGACATAACAAGGGAGATAACACCAAAAGTAAGAAAGGCAGAGTTGTCATTCTTGGTATAACGCCAAAAGTAAGAAAGGCAGAGTTGTCATTCTTCTACACGACACGTTGTCTAGTCCTGTTCTACATAACTACCAAGTATCATCAAAATATTCCAAAAGGTATTCAAGTTACAGAGTGGACAAGAAATTTTACACCGACGCTTACGCCGATGGGATCCGTCCCAAAATCAATATGTCCCCTTTGGTCCCAATTAGATATTGTACTTACTAGAACAGTTAACATTTTGACCACTAACAAGCTTGTTAAGCTGATGATACTTTGAACAACTGGGCCCTTGTTTTAACATTTCATCTGCATGAAATTTCAAAGCCTATTTTCTGGCAAAATTAGTTTGTCATCTGCTGAATTAGCCCAGAAAGTGGTAAAGGTTAAAGATTCAATAAATGACCAGCTCTGACCCCCAATCATACTGTTCAGATTCACAGGCTGTCCTGGGTTTATGCTGGTCATCTGTGTCATGAGGCTGATTTGTATTTGGAGTAGCTCATGTATCTTGTAATACATTATGCATAAATAAAGGGATATTTCTGAATGAAAACACATGCTGTGTGTACTCCTCAGAACTGCCTCACCAAGATGATTTAGAGTACCTGTAACGCGTTTTATGAAGCACTAATAAGAAGAGATCTCTCGGTACCCCAGTACTCCTGAGCTCTGAATAACTGATTTAAAAAAAAAAAAAGAGAAAATAGGAAAATATAAATTTGGTCAGTCATAGCTCCAGATAAGAGGGAGTATCCATATATCCACAAAATAGAAAAATTTATCCCAGAATCATAACTGAATGCTCCTCTTTAAGTCCTTTGGTCATCTGTATTGTCGGCATGACATGACAACCATCTCTAATCCTTGGCAACATCCAAGTAAAAGCACAGTATCCAACAAAACAATCCATTCACATATTAGGAGCTACCAATCGATAGGTTCCTCTCAAAACTGCAGCCATTGAAGTGCTGTCTCTATGAATTCTGGAAACAGAAAAAGTAAAATCAGTAACAGTAAACTATGATATTTATATGGACATAACTGCAATTCACATTAAGGAATAGATTTTCAGTCATTGTTTATAAAAGAAAGAGATTGTCTGGGTTATTCCTTTCCTCTACACCAATCCCCTTCTGGTAAGGTGTCTAGTAAAAAAAAAGGAAAGAATTTGATCCCAAGGGGAGCGAATTCTTTCCTTTCAGAGTACATTGTGTGTGTGTATTCTTTTTCAGAAGGGAGACGAAAAACAAATTTGACAGTTGCCTTCTCTGAATGCCTATCCATTCCCCATTTCCTTTACATTCTACAATGTGTAAAGCTTGTTTGGAAAACTGCATGTCTTGACAGGAGTATACAGTCTGGTCTGCATATATCCACAAGTGCCTTGTCCATCTGTTCATACAGTCACTGGCCGATTCTACTAGAATTCTGTACTGAAGAAAGTGAAAGAGTTTTACAATAAGAAACGACCAAGCAAAGGATGGTCAGGAGTCCACCTTTTACATGACAATGCCTCCTCTCATAAATGTGAGGTTATTAAGTCTTTTTTTGGCTTCTGAAAAGGTGAAAGTTTTAAACCATCCACCTTATTCACCTGACCTGAGTCCCTGTGACTGCTTTTTATTTCCAAGGCTTAAGAAAATGCTTTCTGGAAATCAGTATATGTCTAGAAGTTCTCTTGGCAGTGCTATTTATCAGTGTCTCCAACAAATACCAAAAGAAGACTATTTATCTGCTTTTCGTGACTGGGTAAAAAGGTTACAAAAATGTGATTCAGTAAAGGGGGAATACTTTGAAGGTTTGTAACAAAAATATGTTTGATAAAACGTAGCACTGAAGTAATCCGAACCCAGTGACAAAACTTTTTGCATGACCCTCGTAACATGACTAATGAGACTACATGGCTAATGTAGTGAAATGATTAGAGTAATACAAGTACCTGCTTGTCTCTAGATGTTGTGGTGGGTTGAGTATCACAGAAGCAAAACTGAAAAGAAAATGTTAAAATATAACAAGATCAGAATTAGAATATGTATATACATGTACAGTCGACTCTCATTATCTTGAAGTCCATGGGACTCTCTGAAATACTTCAAGATATCTGTACCTCAACATATCAGATTTGCAGAACTGAGGAAAAACTAAATCGAACAACCACATTTCACAAATAAATATGTAATTTGACTCCTGAATAACAGATATACTGAAAATATTGTGGAATAGATGAGAAATTGCTCCTGAGGAGCAATTTCTCCTCTTTTTCACAATATTTTGTTACCTGTTGTTAGATTTCGATGTTAAAGCAGAGACCAGATTTTAACTTTGAGATAAGCTGTTATTTGAGATAAGTGAAGTCTAGATAACACAAGTCGACTGTATGTATATTTCACAGAGTACACGTTCACTTATGCCATGCCATAGAAAATTTGTCATCGGGTAATGTAAAATGCGTAGTTCACACCAGCTTACACATCTCTAAGTCTCATTCGGGCCTTTTGCTCTTGACTGATACATTGTGTCTAAGTCAGACTGCCTGGGCCCAGTTGTTCAAAGCTAACGACATCGTTAGTTAACGATTCGTTAAAATTTACATCGAGTGATACGCGAATATGCTGAAATTTTTTGCTAAAAAAATGTGAGTAGCTTTTGCAGTGCAAAAGCTACTCACATTTTTTCAGCAAAAAATATCAGAATATTGTATATTGAATCCGCTAAAACAGTTAATGAAATGACCCTTAACGAGCTCGTTAAGCTAATGATGCTTTGAACAACTGGGCCCTGGATGCATAGGCTGATCTGAGACTTGGTTGTCCACATATGCCCAAGGACACTATTTTGCTGGTGTGACCCATCAAACAAAAGAGCCAAGGCATATGAAACCCAAGACTTCATAAAATGTGAACAAGAAAAATTTGGACTCATATTTCCCAGCAAAGTTCATGCTTTAGTCATATATGTACAATACAGTACAACATCCTAACAACAGCCATCATTTGGAAGGTACAGAATTGCCATTATAGAGAGGTGGCTGTTGTAGTGAGGTTAAATATATAGTAAAACTACACTTTTGGAAATCACCAATTTGATCTGATTTTGGAGTTTACCGCCCAGTCAACCTATTATCATGGTAAAGGTCATGTCAAGCAGGTGAGTTAACCTACTCACACTTTTCCTAGGCAGGCTTTCTAAGTGGTTTACCAGTACTTTGTGCACAGACTATTGCCATCAACTGACAACTGTCCTAGAATCAGCTGAAGGGAAGAATAACTGGAGAAACGAATTCATGATCAATCTCCACAAACGTTATGTGGCCAACCTGGGACTCAAACATGTAACACCTGGATCAGCAGTCAGACATGCTTCTGACTTCATTATCATGATTATGGAGCTTGGCTTGGGAAGTTATAAAAGAATCCATTATAAGAAGTTGGCTGTTGAGACGTGACTGTCCATGGAGGTATCATCGTATTTGTAGCATCTAAACTATGAAAGCCCTAACAAAACTTCACATATTTACAATCCGGTCTGGGCCTTAAAATATTTGCATATGGTCATTTATTTAGCTCTGCATATCTAAGGTCCACTGAAGGTAAACTAAACTTTTAGCACACAGGCAATTGTAATGAATACCAACAACATTTTTGTGAAGAATAAGAAAAATACTTGCACACATTTTTCTGGAGACATCCCTTTTCTGGATCACTGTGCCCAGATGTGCTTGTTTGGGCCTTAAGTCTAGTACTCTATGAGCACATTTTGCAGAACACCCAATAAAATATTCCCCCCTACCCCCGACCCCCATCCCCCAAAATATAAGGCTTGATATTTCATATACATTGTACATTGTCTCCTCAGGAAATAATTTGCACGAAATGTCAAACTCTATTTTCTGGGGAAAATCAGAAAAGTTTACCCATCATATTAAGTGTTAAGTGATAGCATATGGAAAAATAATTGATTTAAATTGTCTTCAGACACATCAGATAAAACAGACCAAATGACCAAGTTTTATTCATCTTAACCCTTAAAGCGCCAAGCACAACAATTGTCGTCTGCTTTCTCATCTGCTTGTGATTTTATGTCACTTCTGCAAACAGTGTGGACCCAGATCAGTCTGCTCCTTTAGGAGCAGTCTGATCTGGGTCCACACTGTTTGCCTGTATGCAAAAATAGGTTCAAAAAGTTTGCAAGAATATTCAGCAGATGACATAAACAGACGACATTTTCAGATGCAGGTTTTCTTGGCGCTTTAAGGGTTAATAGATAAATCAATACACTTTCATAAAAAAGGTTCACAGTAAAAGACCTTTCTAACACAGAGAACTTTTACCTTATTGCTTTATCTTACTAGACTTGCTCATTTTCCACCTTATTTCTGCAGTAAGGTAGATTCTCGGAGTACAATTCACATGAAATAAGCAGACAATTCACATGAAAAGTAAAGTCTTAATATCTGCGAAAAATTCTGATTATAAAAAATCAGAACTGTCTGCTACAAGTTTGCTTGATACTTTGAGTGAGGAAGTTTAATAAAACCTACTTTGGCAACTTGAGAATGTTAATAAGTTCATGAGCTCTATTCAGAAGAATGTCTTGTTCTTCCTCTAAAACTTCACTCTGATATTGCTTAGCCACCTTGGTCAGACATAGTATAGCTCTTGGAATAAGGTCTTGACATCTACTGGCCAGCTGTAGAAAGAGAATAAAGTATGATGTCCTGGCAAAGAAACAACAGTGTGAAAACACATAATTTCTGTGTCCTGCAATAAGAGAAAACTGCCAAAAATATGGTAAATGCCCTAAAATTTTGAACACTTTATTTCATACTACTTTGGCCTAAATCTTGTTTTTTATGCAGTTGTTTCTTAAAACAGTTAGTGAAATGGCAAACAGGGTAGACCCTGATCAGACTGCTCCTGAAGGAGCAGTCTGATCTGGGTCTGCACTGTTTGCATATGCCATTTTGTCAGAAATTGGTGTTCGAAATTTAGGACATTTACCCTAAGTATTGGGATAGACAGGCTTTAGCAAACAGTGTAGACTCCGATCAGAATGCAGCATCTGATTAGGGTCAACATTGTTTGTCACTCATCATGCAATTTTTAGACATCAACAGGTGGTAAAATGGATTTTCATATTTTAGGTCAAGTATAGCAAGGACTTAAGATGTCCCAATATTCAGGGTAAATATGACAGCTGTTTTTGTACTTCACAGTAAGTTGGCCACATCAGACAAAACATGAGGTTAAAGGTCTATGGACCACAATGTAAGAAAACCTAGTACCTTACCACATGTGGCCAGCTAAGATGTTGAAAGAGACATATAAAACACCAAATTCATTTGAAGCAACAGTCTTCTGCAAGATAATAAAAAGCCTGGAGGTTTTGCTACCATTGTTTAACCCACTGTAGACCGAATGAACTCCCTACACAGATCAGATCAGATTGGAAGATTCTAATTTCAATTTCAGGTATGTCAGGCTATGTGATTTAGATATTCCTATGGAAAAAATGTTGAGCTATTTGCAAAGTTGAAACAGTGCAGACCCTGATCAGACACCGTATTCTGCCTGATCTGATCTGGGTCTACACTGTTTGCCAATTACCCTTTTAAGGGTCTCTAGACTACAAAGGGTTTAAGCATTTATGTTTTTGCAGACATAAATTCACTGGTATTTAAATCCTATCTAAAGGGTGGCTACTTTTACAGGAGTCGGCCTTGGTGGCTCAGTTGGATGCGCGTCCTACTAGTGATCAGGAGGTTGTGGGTTCGACCTTTGCAAGGTCGACAACATTCTTTTGTGGAGATTCCATCATGAAATATTTTCTACGGTCATTCTCTCCCTTCCATTGATTCAAGAAGGGCAGTTTTCAGGTTCTGGTGAAAGAATGTGCACAATACTGGTTAACTGCTTAGAGGACTAAGCCTGTCCAGTAAAAGTGTGGTTAGGTAAACTGACCACATTCAAAATGACCCTATTGGGTTGACTGGGCCATAAAACCTCAACACAAACAAACTTTTACAGGCAAGAATTTGCTCCCAGAGATAGCAATTTCTTTTTCTTTAAGAGCTACTCACAATGTGAAGGCAGGTAAAAATTTCCATGTTAGACTTATATTTCTTGAAGATGTATCTAGCCCCCTTTTTTGCAGACATAAATTTGCTTCCCTAATATTTCAGTTATTTTAAATCCTGTTAAAAAGGGGGCTACTTTTTCTGGGAACGAATTCTTTCTTTAAAGAGTAGCCCCCAGTGACAAGGAAGTAAATATTTCCATGAGTTATTTCCCTAGGAGGTGTAGTCGCTCCCCTCAACCAACCCACTGCTATAATTGGTGAGTATTGATCAAGTGCAGTCGAGGTAGAAAGAAAGAAGCAAAAGTGACTGAACTGTTAGATGAAATCTGCGACTAAATAATTACTACAAAAACCTTGTATTGAATAAGTGTACTGTACCTTAGATATTGCAGACATCAATGTGGACACTACTTTTGCTGTGTACACAGACCGAGAAGCCAGGGCAACCCCTATTACCTCATACAGTAACACTTCTAAGACTTCATAGATAGTACCCACTGTATCTGCAGAACAGTTGGGGTCATAGCTGGCAGAACTGTACTCTCCCACTGCCCAGATCTACAATTATAAGCATGAAGCATGTTAGACCAAACAGCATCTAGGCATGATTGTAACAATGATAAATTTGTCTTTAACATTTTTTTTTTCAAATTGCATTTTTGTTATACATTGTATGGAGACAATGGAAGCATGATAATGTGAGGCTCTGTACAATGAAATGCCTCCTAGGAGGTTGAATTGACATCAAGATCTGGGCCCGGTTGTTCAAAGCATCATTAGCTTAACAAGTTCATTAGTGGTCAAAATGTTAACTGTTCTAGTAAGTACAATATCTAATTCACAGGTATTTTTGCTGAAAAATGTGTCTAGCTTTTGCAAAAAAAAAAAAAATTAGCCTATAAGCCATATTTAATGATCAAAGTTTTAAAGATACATTAACAAACAACATTTTTAGTTAGTTTTGAACAACTGGGTCCAGAAGTCAAGAGCACTAGCTGTTCTGCAAGAAGGATGTTTCTTGCATCTATACAATCTGATTGGGACCAAAATTAATAGTTTAAATCACACTAAAGAGTTTCTGTGGGAAGATCAGTCTTATAAAGATATTTAGTAAGAAAACAACCATTACTGGATGAAGTGTGAAAAATACAGAAATTTTCTGTTACCAAGGAAATCTGGCAGGAAAACTATGTTTGAAAACCAAAATTACTAAGGCATATATAGAGAACACTGTCATTACTAAGACATATATAGAGAACACTGCCATTACTAAGGCATATATAGAGAACACTGGCATTACTAAGGCATATATATAGAGAACACTGGCATTACTAAGGCATAGAGAACACTGTCATTACTAAGGTATACATAGAGAACACTGACATTACTAAGACATATATAGAGAACACTGCCATTACTAAGGCATATATAGAGAACACTGCCATTCCTAAGGCATATATAAAGAACACTGCCAATACTAAGGCATATATAGAGAACACTGTCATTACTAAGTCATATATAGAGAACACTGCCATTACTAAGGCATATATAGAGAACACTGCCAATACTAAGGCATATACAGAGAACACTGACATTACTAAGGCATATATATAGAGACCACTGACATTACTAAGACACAGAAAACACTGACATTACTAAGCCATAGAGAACACTGACATTACTAAGGTATATATAGAGAACACTGCAATTTCTAAGGTATATAAGAGGGATGTTCGAAATGAATTGCTTATTGTCCTCTAGCTCGATATCCACGTGGGCACGATAAAAACCAATACATACCTGTATAGGGTTATTCAATATCTACAAAATGGTGCATAAATGTACATGTTAGACTAAGTGTAAGACATAAAATTTGCATTTGAATACATGCAGTCATTGACCACTGCAGTAAAAATGGTTGGTAGAAGCGTTGACAAAAAAGATGAAATGCGGGCTTACATCAAAGCTCACTCAAAATTTGGTTGTTCTTTGAAGAAGCTGATGACTGAAATTTCTACTGCTTTTGGACCTTCTTGTGTGTCTTATGACACAGTTCGGCGGTGGAAAAAGAAATCTGAGTCTGGTGTAGAGTCCATCAAAAATGCACCGAAATCAGGTAGGCCAAAATCTGCATCTCGTAAAGAAATCGTTTCCAAAATAAAGGAAATCATTGAAGGAGATGCCAGATTTACAGTTCGTGATATTGCACGAAAGGTAGGCATATCACTTTCAACGGTTCACCTTAGTTTGAAGAAGCATTTGAAAGTCAGAAAGATTTCTGCTAGATGGGTGCCACATCTGTTGACTGACGAGCAAAAGAGGCAACGGGTTAAAGTGGCCAAAAAGCTGCTTCAAATGTTTCCAAACTATGACAAAAAGCAGTTTGCCAATAATGTCACAGGTGATGAAACCTGGGTCCATTATTTTGAACCCGTCAGAAAGGTTAGCAATAAGATCTGGGCCACTAAACACAGCAAACGCTCAATAATTGCCAAACGTCCTTTGAGTACAAAGAAGGTTTTGTATGCAATCTTCTTCTCTGGTGAAGGAGTCGCAATAAAAGTGCCAGTGAAAAAGGGCAAAAGCATCACCGGAAAGTACTACAAAGACTAGTACTGAAGAAACTGAAAAAGTATTATCAGAAACGACGCCCTGCCACTGGTTTTAAACATGTCCGTCTTCTACATGACAATGCCCCAGCTCATACCTCCGCAATAGTTACAGCGTTTTTGAAAAAAGAAAAAGTAACTGTTTTGCCTCACCCCCCGTATTCCCCAGACCTTGCCCCATGTGATTTCTTTTTGTTTCCAAAATTGAAAGCATTCCTTGCTGGGCGGAAATACCAGTCCCGACAGGCACTTGGATCTGCCATTCATCAGTACCTTATTACTGTGCCCAAATCAGCGTACTGTGACGCCTTCAAGAAGTGGATACATCGGCTGAAACTTTGCATTTCTAGCCACGGGGAGTACTTCGAGGGCATGAAATGAGATCTTTTGGGCTAACTTGAAATTTGAAGTCTCCAGATAGAAATAAGCAATTCATTTCGAGCATCCCTCGTATATAGAGAACACTGACATTACTAAGGCATATAAAGAGAACACTGCCATTACTAAGGCATATATAGAGAACACTGACATTACTACAAAAAAGGTAAGAGAAAAGTCCAGGGAGTGCCACAATCACAAACTGCAGCCCTTCCCAGACTCCAAGAGGAAGAGGAAACCGACAAATCTAAACAAGCACAAACCGAACAAACGTACGAAAAGCACTAAGATTAGCTCTCTCTTCCCCAAGCTAGGTAATCGCAATACTAAAAGGACTGAAAAACACAAGAACAAAATGACACACGGAAAGACATACAACAAATCGCCTCGTAGAATAAACCACAAAGCAACAAAGAGTAAAACTAACACCGGGACCACCGCCTTAGAACGGTCGGTAGAGCAAACCACCGAGGGGTTTAAAGCACTTTTACAGTTAGCTAACTTCACCCTGGGTCCCGATGCTACTCTTAATACAGAAATACATAAGAATTTGGTTCGCATAAAGGCTCCCAACTCAGTCTATGCATCAAAGCGAAAACATAAAAATCAAATTAATCACTATAATAAACAAAGATGAGTACTCATGGCTAATTCTACTGTATGCCAGAGTAAATGAAAACCAATAGTTGAACCACTATAAGGTATATATAGGGAACACTGACATTACTAAGGCATATATAGAGAACACTGACATTACTAAGGCATATAAAGAGAACACTGCCATTATTAAGGCATATATAGAGAACACTGACATTACTAAGGTATATATAGAGAACACTGACATTACTAAGTCATATATAGAGAACACTGACATTACTAAGGCATATATAGAGAACAAAGACATTACTAAGGCATATATAGAGAACACAGACATTACTAAGGAATATACAGAGAACACTGACATTACTAAGGAATATATAGAGAACACTGACATTACTAAGGTATACCAAGTATCTCAATTCAGAGGACTGGATACACTTGGAAGATTTTTTAGTTTAAACAAATTTTCTTCAGAATCAATGACACAGACAACACCATAAAATAAAACAAAATACCAGGATTGGTAGGTTTTTAACTCTTTGCATGCTGAGTAATTCTGCATACTTTTTTGGTCATCTATGGAGTCTTTTTAAATTATTTTTTTTTCAGGGGAATACCCTCAGAGTGTCAAACAGTTTGGATCCAGATCAGGCCTGGCATTTTGTCGGGCCTGATCTGGATCCAGACTGTTTGCAAAGGTTATCAGCAGACGACAAAAGTCACCACTAGTGGGGAAAGAGTTAACCATCATTTACAATGAAGACCTTTTTTGACTTCCTGCACACCAATCCCCTTTTAAAAAAGGGGTCTATTCTAAAAAGAAAAAAATTGCTTCCAAGGAGAGCAAATTCTTTCCAAGCAGACCCCTTTCCAGAAGGCCGGCAAAAACAATTTGTAAAGTTGCCTCCTCTGAAGTGCATCCATTCTTTTTAACCAGCTCCTAGGTCAACTTAATCACAGGAATTAGGTTTATACACAACGAATACCACATTTATTCTAAGTATTCGGACATCCAGGCCTGAGTAAACAGTGCTGACCCAGATCTAATGCTGCAGAAGACAGCATCTGATCAGGGTCACTGTTTTCCACTCTTCCAGCAGTTTTAGACAGCATTAGCAATTGGTAAAATTTACCTGTTCAAATTTCAGGAGAAGTATGGTAGGGAGTTCAGGGGTCTGAAAACTTAGTGCGGTTATGGTAGCTTAAAAGTAGTTGTCTCTTTTTGCTTAATAGTTCACTGCAATTCCTACTCTGGGAAGTCAGGAACTAAATTCAAATATCTCTATATTTTTGCAGTCAGAAGTTTTAGTCTATTTATAGAATCCAAGTCCAAGGAATATTCTAACACAGCGGGCCTATATAGGCAATGGAGAAAACCAGTGATCTATTCTGTAACAAATCACTGGAGGGAAGCGCGCGGCGCTACATGGCACCATTCCGTCACTTTGACATTTGGCTGATGTCAATCTTCATTGTAACATCCATGATGTTAGACAGTGTAACATGATTTTTTTCTCGAGTCAACAATGTAAGAAATGCATGTTTGTTTGTGTGTTTGAGTTGAAGTTTTACGGCCCAGTCAACCCAATAGGGTCATGTCAAGCGTGGTCAGTTTACCTAACCACATGTTTACTGGGCAGGCTTAGTCCTCTAAGCGGTTAACCAGTACTGTGCACACTCTTTTGCCAGAAAGAAAGAAATGCACGTTAACATCAGCGTTACAGTCAAAACTGTTGGCAGGTTTTCTCTATGCAATGGCAGAAAGCTGGAAGAATCTGAAGGATACAATTACTTTTTCATCGTTTTCTATATGTTAGAATTGAAATAGATCAGCTCTTGTGAATGATTTGTTGAGTAATAAATCACAGTTTGTCGGTAAGTTGTAAGTAGATAAATCATTTGCGCTCCTTGCTCATGATTTGATCTACTTTACAACTGACCTCCAATCTGTGATTTATTACTCAACAACTCACTGCTAGAGCTGATCTATTTCTTAACCCTTGTCCTGCTGAACCCAGATATACCCTGCCTTTGCAAACAGTGTAGATCTACACTGTTTGTCATTAAGTATGTGGATTTGTATCAACGATTTGATCAAATAATCTGATTGGCTGACAATTAGAAGTGGGTGTTGCATCTTAATTTATTCAGCAGGAGAAGGAATAAATAAATGTCTATGAAATAGTCTACTTTCAAGTATAAAAACACTGACCAATACACATAAAAGTCCTCTCTGGGTACAATATTATGTGTATTGGCAAGGAATTCCATCAGATCAGTCTGCTGTCTCAGTACAACCTCTGGATGCTTCTTCAACAAGAAAGTCGAATTGTCTGGATCTACACTGTTTGTCATTAAGTATGTGGATTTGTATCAACGATCTGATCAAATAATCTGACTGACTGACAATTAGAGGTGGGTGTTGCATCTTAATTTATTCAGCAGGAGAAGGAATAAATAAATGTCTATGAAATAGTCTACTTTCAAGTATAAAAACACTGACCAATACACAAAAAAAGTCCTCTCTGGGTACAATATTATGTGTATTGGCAAGGAATTCCATCAGATCAGTCTGCTGTCCCAGTACAACCTCTGGATGCTTCTTCAACAAGAAAGTCAAATTGTCTGGATCTACACTGTTTGTCATTAAGTATGTGGATTTGTATCAACGATCTGATCAAATAATCTGACTGACTGACAATTAGAGGTGGGTGTTGCATCTTAATTTATTCAGCAGGAGAAGGAATAAATGTCTATGAAATGGTCTACTTTCAAGTATAAAAACACTGACCAATACACAGAAAAAGTCCTCTCTGTGTACAATATTATGTGTATTGGCAAGGAATTCCATCAGATCAGTCTGCTGTCTCAGTACAACCTCTGGAAACTTCTTCAACAAGAAAGTCAAATTCTCACTGATAATCCTGGAAATATAAAACTGTTGCTCTTAACCCATTGTAGACTGAATGAACTCCCCCCACCCCCACACACTATATATTGGGAGATTCTAATTTTGACTTTAGGTATATCAGGCTATGTGATTTAGATATTCCTAAAGAAAAATGGCTGAACTATTTGCAAACAGCGGAGACCCTGATCAGATGCCGCATTCTGCGGCATCTGATCTGGGTCTGCACTGTTTGCAAATTACCCTTTTAGGGGTCTCCAGACTACAGTGGGTTAAAGAGAACTGAGAAAGAACATTATAAGAAACGTACCTTATTTGAACAGTGAAAGCCCATAACAGCCATTACTATTCACTACAGTAAAACCTGTGTAAGACAGCCACCTTCGAGACTGACTTTAAATAGCGGCTGATGTGGAAAAAGTTGTCTGTCTTATAAAAGTACATGTCATGTAATTTTGCTAGCAAAATTACATGATATGTACCTTTATAAGACAACCACCTTTTCACATCAACCACTAAGGTCAATTCCAAAGGTGGCTGTCTTACACAGGTTTTACTGTACCTGATTCTGACTGCATGTAAATACAGATTGACCTGTTCAACAGGATGTACGCCAGACTTCCTGTTTTTTTGTGATCACTGACTGATACACAGAAATAATCCTCCCTGTGTACAATATTATGAGTATTAGCAAGAAATTCCAGCATATCTCGAGGGTTGAGCGCAAGACTATAGTAACTCAAACATATTTTTGAAACCCTTGTTTAGGGGCAACTTGGACCCCTTTGTAAACAATGCAAATTTAGGTGCCATTGCTCATACGAGCAATGGCACCTAAATTTTCATTGTTTACAGAAAGAAATGTTGTAATCTTCATAACGCCTTCATGGTGAGGAGATTAGGTTTGGGGAAAAACAACCATCTGACTTGCGCCAGTCTTGTGATCAACCCTCGATCTATCCGCTGTCTTAGTAAAACCTCTGGATACTTCTTCAACAAGCAAGTCAAGTTCTTACTGTATGTCTTGCACCTGTAACTGCTCAGCAGGGCCCCGCTTGAATTTTACCTGTTTAAATGTTTGGCATATTTAGTTGCTGTAACTGGTACAGCGAAAGGACTGGGTAACACATTCTCAGAGCATTAATTACAGCCCTCCTCCTTACATTTTTACAATGAATAAGTAAGGGAAGTTTCAGTAGAACTGTCAATACTTATTCTATCTTACTTATAATTTCTATAGTCTACTCCAAAATGTTATCATGCAGACAGATCCAAAAGTCATTGAATTTTACTTTATTCACATTTTCATCTATAAAAATCATTCATAAGCCATGCTGCTATATGCAGAAACATCAGTTTCATTTGCAGCCAGCAGAATGGTACTCTTTTATGAATGTAAACTATATACAGTCTACTCTCGTTATCTTGACTTCGCTTATCTCGAATAACTGTTTATCTCGAAGTGAAAATGTGGTCTCTGTTTAAACATGAAAATCTAACAACAAGTAACAAACTATTGTGGAAAAGGAGCAATTTCTCCTCTTTTCCACAATAATTTCAATATACCTCTAACTTCAGGAGTCAAATTACATTGATTATTTGTGAAATGTGGTTGCTTGATTTATTTTTTCCTCAAATTCCGCAAATCTGATATGTCAAAGTACGAATATCTCGAAGTATTTCAGAGAGTCCCTTGGACTTCGAGATAACGAGGGTCGACAGTACCAATATTTACTCTAAATACTTGGACACTGGATGTAAACATTGTCAGCCATGTTGATCACATAAGATATAGTACAAATATTTTTCCATTTACCCTGATGGAGGGAGTCCCTCCAAAAATTTGGAAAATAATAAGAGCTAGTAATTATTTAAAGTTATATCTTTTGTTATCTCTTTGGATAAAGAACCACAAGAATAAAAACAGAAAATATAACATCATCTACTGTCATTTAAAGCCACCAGATAAACAATATACAATGACCCACTTTGTTTTCTGCTTCACAGCCTACCTTCTGATATCACTCTTGTATGCTTGTATACCAAACAATAAACTAGTCCGCTCTAATAGTACTGGTACCAGTTCTGACACAAAGTCACTGCTTCCTTCTTCTATTATTACAGAGAACCAAACTCTGAAATGAATTGAAAACCAAATTTACCACAGATACAAATTTACAACACAACAGAGAAAAAAAAATATATACCTTGGAGTGCCTATGGTAAAACTAACAAACATCAAACACATGATACTTTTTTCCTATTATTACAGTACAGAGAACTTGGCATTTTGTGCAAAGTGTCACAGCTGTTTTTCTAAACAATTATAACTATTACTAGTATAATGGTATGTCCTATCATGTAAATTACTCACCTTAGAAGTACTGGCACAACTTGACAACAGCAAACAACTCTAGGATGTTCCACCATGTCATTAAGTGCAGCATGAAACTTCTCCAACCTGTAGATACGAGCAGTATTGTCAAATTTGTAATTTCTTCAGGTTTCATATATAATTGTGATAAAACATTTCCACTGTTTTTCAAGAGCTGACAGCGCTTCATATTCTAAATACGTTAGGTTCATTACATACATAAATAAGTATTATAATAATTTCAATAATACTATGAAAACACAGAGATCTAAATAAAGCTTTTATATGAAGCTGTGCAGCTATTACAATTAGATAAATATCCCCATTCACCCACAGAATATTAAGTTATTCTTACAATGCTGACATGCATTTGCTATTTTTTATGAGGAAAATGGAGAAAAAAGATGCCTTACCAATGAAATTTTAGATATAAATTCAACTTATGCAAAATTGTTATTGTGACCAGGGCCCAGTTGTTCAAAGCAGCGTTAGCTTAACAAGCTCGTTAGTGGTCAAAATGTTAACTGTCCTAGTAAGTACAATATCTAATTCACAACTATTTTTGCTGAAAAAATGTGAGTAGCTTTTGCAAATGCAAAAGCTACTCACATTTTTCAGCAAAAATATTAGCGTATTTAGTATATTTAATGATCAAAATTTTAACGATACGTTAACTAATGACATCGTTAGGTTTGAACAAATGGGCCCAGGTTGGTTTACAGTTTTATATGCATATGTA
This sequence comes from Anodontia alba, assembly GCA_964016985.1. Lineage (NCBI taxonomy): Eukaryota > Metazoa > Mollusca > Bivalvia > Lucinida > Lucinidae > Anodontia > Anodontia alba. Next base: position 16,277,389 of record OZ024822.1, on the reverse strand, counting down.
CAATGTGAACCTGACAATGTTTGTCAAATTATCTTCATCTTGCTTTTTTGCTGAAGGTAATTACAGCAAATATATACACTACAACCTCTTTATAACATGTTTCATTATAACACGGTTTTGGATATAACACGGTTCAAAAATGGATCCCAAAATGTATAGATTATATTGTAAAATGACCATAAATATCCAAACAAAAATGTATACATTATATTGAAAAATGACCATAAATGGTCATTTTTCAATATAATATATACATTTTTGTTTGGATATAACACGGTTGTTTAACTAACACGGTTTATGCTATGGACCCCAACAATAGTGTTATAAGGAGGTTCTGGTGTATCATCTCACTCATTAACACTTCAACATGGCATGTTGGGTAAACTTTTCAGCAAATGACATTTTGAAATGATCTATTTTTCCAGAAAATAGGGTTTGACTTTTCATGCACATTGTATCCTTAGAAAACAATTTGCATGAAAAGTCTAACACTGTAATCTGGGTAAAAATACGACATAAATTTTTCACTTTGTAGTTTCATCAAGCCATGAATGAAAAGAAAGAAGGATGCTATGCATGATGCATGTAGCACATTCATGCACAATAGCATTCTTCATTTTTTTTCATTCATGGCTCAATGAAACGAACAAAAAAAAATTAAAAATCAATTCATATAATTAATTTTGTTTGAAATTTTCATAAATTTGCTTTCGGAAATGATAACAGCATCGTATTTTTGCCTTTATAGTGACAGGTTGGTGGGCACAAGACTATTTAATTTTGTACATGTTTTTACCAAAGCTGAGCACCATGACAGTGACAGATGATAAAACGCATCCTTGACAACCTGTCAAATTTGCATAGACTGATAGGAAATTAAAACAAAAGGGCCCTGTATCGCTAACCTGATTACCAGACGTTTTGAGTCAATTGCTTTTCAGTTCAAGAGAAGAATAGATTCAATATAGATTTTCAAGATCGCAGCGAGTTTGGATTTCCATCAGAATGATTTTAGCTACTTTTGATCTATCAGTCATCTCAATACTTCCAATGAAGTTTCAAGTCAACTGGCCTTTTGGTTCAGGAGAAAAAGTTCAAAATAGATTTTCAACATGGCTGCTAGGGCGACCATTTTGGATTTCCAATCAGAATGATTTTAGCTATTTTTGATCTACAAGTTACCCCAATACTTCCTATCAAGTTTTGAGTCAACTGACTTTTCCATTCAGGAGAAGAAGTTCAAAACAGATTTTCAAGAAGGGCAAAACAGATTTTCAGGATGGCGGCCATCCTGGATCTCTGATTGGAACGATTTTAGCTATTTTGGATCTATAAATTGCCCTGATATTTCCTACCAAGTTTCGAGTCAATTGGCCTTTCGGTTCAGGAGACGAAGGGCAAAATAGATTTTCAAGATGGCCACCATCATTATGGTGGCCATCTTGGATTTCCAATCAGATGATTTTAGCTATTTTTGATCTACAAGTTGCCCTGATATTTCCTACCAAGTTTCGCGTCAGTTGGCCTTTTGGTTCAGGAGATGAAGTGCAAAATAGAGTTTCAAGATGGCCACCAGGTTAGCCATCTTGGATCTCTGATCGGAACGATTTTAGCTATTTTTTTATCTACAAGTTGCCCTGATACTTCCTACTGAGTCACATGGTCTTTCAGTTCAAGAGAAGAAGTGCAAAGTAGATTTTCAAGGTAGCTGCCATTCTGACTGGAACAATTTTAGCTATTTTTGATCTACAAGTTGCCCCCATACTTCCTACCAAGTTTCATGTCAATTGGCCTTTTAGTTCAGGAGAAGAGGCACAAAATAGATTTTCAAGATGGAGGCCATTTTGGATTTCTGACGGGAATGGTTTTAGCTAGTTTTGATCTACAAGTAATCCTGATGCTTCCTACCACGTTTCAAGTCAACTGGCCGAGGGGTTTAGGCAAAGTAGGCTTTTAAAGCAAACTGCTGATGCTGCACAACGGACAACACGACGAACATTGACTGACCACAATAGGTAAACTTGAGTGCTTTGTGCTCAGGAGAGCTAAAAAATAGGAGAATTAAAAGAAAACGTTCAAATGTCACTGGGTTAAGTATATGACACTGCCTTGCACTACAAGCTGGATTTTATAGCAACATGGTAGAAAGCTCACTTATCATACAAACACCCTCAATTCCCAACCGAGCCGGATGTGAAACGTTTTTTCTTCATCTGTTACACAAGATATATATTATTTTTATACTATATACAAAAGAAAAGCCAAAGAAAGCTAAGAAATAATAATTTTTATATTTTCTTAGTTTTATTCTTTTGATTGTGTCATACCTCTGGCATTGGGCTTTACCACAAGTAGTGCAGTCATAGGCGGGGCACCAGATTTTTTTTAGTTTCATCGAGAAATGAATGGAATTTTTTCCACCAATCAGAAAGCAGGAAAATGCATAACTGTAAATAAAAATTACTAAAAAATGTCATCTGGTGAATTTCCTTAGAGAGTGCTTAAAATTATTTCCACCATTTAAAACAGAAAATACAAAAGGCTCTTTCCTGCAATGAATAAACAATCTTTTATTCCCAAAGTACACAAAACAACCATTCCTCTTTTCTTTAATTTGTAGTTCTCAGCTATATGCTAACAGATGTCCCATTTAATGTTTAACAGCACTACAACCATTCTAGGCTGTTACCAGAGCAACTAATTGTTGAAAACACTGAGCAGCTGCTGAATTAAAGGTCAAGGTTATCTTACCTATTTATAGTATCCCCATGACCACCCTCTGCTCTTGTAAAGAAGTTAAACATTGGTCTGAACATGGCATTTTTGAATGCTTCTGCAGATGTAGATGGGTCAGCATCAGATATCACAACTGTCAGAGTTGAAAGGTCAACATTTTTGTACTTCTCCATGACCTCTAAGGCAGCTGTCATACAGGGAAGGTCAATGAGAGTGTGGAAGATTTCTAAGGAAGTAGTTGGTGACATCATAGCTGGAAGAATTTCCATGAAGTCTGAGACAAATGTTCTAGGATTCCAAGCTACAATCTGTCAAAAAGAAACCAAAGCAATCTGTTTCAATTTATTTTAATCAAGGGGAAAAACCCATGTCATCAACATGGTGATATGTACATAGCTATGACTGTATCACAGGTTCAGATTTATGCCAAAATTATGAAGCACTCAAAATGAATTAACTCTTAAAGTGCCAATCACAACTGCAGCAGACGAGACTTTTAAACATATTTTTTTTTATTTATTTTTCTTAGAAAATAAGTCTTGACATTTCATGTGAATCATCTGCTAAGGCTTATTTTCTAAGAAAAATATTTTTTTTTAGAATGTCATCAGCTACAAATTTTGCTTGGCACTTTAAGGTTAAAAATCACTTTGTGCACAAAAACATGTCCATTTTACTACTATATTTCACTAAAAAAAGCAATCTATACACCTTCCAATTATTGTAGATATTTTGACCGACTATCCTCAAACTGTAAGTGTTACTAAATATAATCATAGATTGTCCAAGTGTTCGAATATCCAGTGAGTTTCAGAAGCCAATTTGGTGTCCTAAAAGAATATTCTGAATTTCAAAAAATCATAGTTCCTTTAATCAGATTCTGAAAAATTAGTCACTGATGAAAATAAGTCATGCGATGAGCAGGTTTGAAGTTAAAGTATTAACCCTAGTCCTGTTGATTCTAGATATACCCTGCCTTTGCAAACAGTGTAGATCTAGATCAGTTGGCTTCTGAAGAAGCCAACTGATCTGGATCTGCACTGTTTGCCATTAAGCATGTGAATTTATATCAACAATCTGGATCAAGTAATCTGATTGGCTGATTGGCTGAAAATTAGAAGTGGGCTTGGCATCTTGATTTATTCAGCATGACAAGAAAATAAAACATAATCATACATACAGCTTACCTTCAGTATATTTGGGAAGAATACTGACAGTATTTGGTAATCATAACACAGTTGCTCCAGATTGTCCAAGATAAAAAGAACTATTTCAAAAGCAACAGCATGAGAACTGCAATGTCTGGATAGAACTCTGTGAAACATTGTACTGAACTCTTCCTGAGGATCGTATGCTACAGCTTTACCTATTAAAACCATAATAGCGTATTGTCAAAAGATAAAGGCCTGGCTCCAAATAAGAGAGTGTATCTAGATAATATTTTTCTTGTTTCTCCCTGAAAACATATGTTATGGGTACTCATTAGAAGTGCAAGTAGGCACTTTTAAGGCGTACCCCTAAAATATATTTTTATAGAGAAATATGAAAAATATCAATACTTTACTGTCAGATGAAAAAAAATGCCTTATCTGGAACTACGTAAAGATATATTAACCTTTACCATTCTCTGGGCAAAATCTGCAGACCACAAATTGAGGATATTTTTTCTTATTTTTCCTAGAAAATAGGATTTGACATTTCATGAGACAATTTGCATGAAATGTCAAAACCTGTTTTGTGAGAAAAAATAAGAAAAATATTTCAATATGTTGTCTACTGAAAATTTTACCCAGACTGCTAAGTGTTATAGTGCAGCCATGGAAGACAAAACAGAACTGGCTGCTGTAAGGAGGTGGCTGTTGTAATGTGGTATGAACACGACAACCCCTACCTTTGCAAACAGTGTAGATCTAGATCAGATGACTTCTGAAGAAGCCATCTGATCTGGATCTACACTGTTTGTCATGCAGTTTGTGAACTGAATGAAAACATTATAACATTCAAAGTGTATCTGAAATTGGCAGTAGTTATAAGGAGGTGGCTAATAATGAGAGATGACCAGAGATGGCAGATCCTTTTATAAAGGTAAAAAAATACCCGTATCAGCCAGGACAACCCTGCTGTTTTCTCAGGGTATTTGATGTTCACTGGCACAAGCTTTGGATCCTGTAAAACGTGTTTTATTCCATAAGCAATGATATGAATGAGATCCAGCTTTCTTTTCAGAAAAGAAGTATGGTAAATGCACTAAAACTTCAAACACTTTACTCCATACATTTTTGGCCTAAAGTTTGCTTTTTTGTGCATTTGTTTCTCATAATACTTAGTGAAATAGCAAACTGTGTAAACTCTGATCAGACTGCTTTAGAAGCAGTCTGATCTGGGTCTGCACTGTTTGCATATGCTATTTTGTCAGTGACTTTGGTGTGTGAAATTTTAGGACTTTTACCATAAACAACATGATTTTATAAAAGACATTATTAGCATTTAAAATCAGGGCCCAGTTGTTCAAAGCTAACAATGTCGTTAGTTAACGATTTGTTAAAATTTACGTCGAGTGATACGCAAATATGCTGAAATTTTTTGCCAAAACAATGTGAGTAGCTTTTGTGCAAAAGCTACTCACATTTTTTCAGCAAAAGATATCAGAATATTGTATATTGAATCCACTAAAACAGTTAACAAAATGACCTTTAATGAGCTTGTTAAGCTAACGATGCTTTGAACAACTGGGCCCAGTATGCTAAATGTTAAATACATGTACAATTGATTGATACATATAAAGCATGACAATCATCTTATTTCTCCGTGGTACTTATCAGAACAGCCTCTCTTTCACAACAGAACCATCAGCAATGTTACCAATATGGTTTTTAATATCAACAATACTGCCAAAAAAATTGCAAAACCAGAGGACCAATGGTCCTGTAGCTCACCTGAAACTATTTTTTTCTGAGCAAGCTTATGGTAACATGTTCAAAGAATGAAACATATGGTATGGTACAGTTTAAAAAACTTTTGGTCTCTGTATCCTACAGAAACTTGGAATGGAATTTACAAATGTAGCTTTAATTAATTTGGGAAAACAGACACTTCACATGAAATATGGCTTTGATAAAGTGACATACCAAATATCAAAGGCCTGTGTCTTCTAGTTTCACACAAGATTTATAGAGTTTTCCCCATATGAGACTATGTAAAAGAAGTGACCCCTGGGGCAGGGCCATTTTTGACCCCAGAGCTATAATGAGAACAATCTTGCTAATGGCCCACTAGATAAAACTAAATACCAAATGTCAAAAGCCTAAGCCATCTAGTTTCACACAAAAAGATTTTTAAAGCTTTCTTCCCATAAGAGTCTATGCCAGACAAATCAAATATCAAAGGCCTGGGCCTACAAGAAGCTGTTTTAAGATTTTCCCTATATGTGTCTTTGTAAAACAAGTCACACTTTGGCAGAGCCACTTTTGACCCCAAACCTTTAACTTGAATAATCTTGGTAGAGGATCATTAGAAAAAGCTATATTCCAAATATGAAATGCCTGGGCCACCTAGTTTTAGATAAGAAGATTTTTAAAGTATTTTACTATACGAGTGTGTAAAACAAGTGAGCCCTCCTGGGGCAAGGCCATTTTTGACCCCAGGGCTATAATTTGAACAATCTTGGTAGGGGCACATTAGATGAAGTTACATACCAAATATCGAAAGCCTGAGCCTTCTAGTTTCAGAGAATAAGAGTTTTAAAGTGTTTACCTATATGAGTCTATGTAAAAAGTTGTCCCAGGTGCGGAACCATTTTTGACCCCAGAGCTATAATTTCAGCAATCTTGGTAGAGGTCTACAAGATAAAGCTACATATCAAGTATCAAAGGCCTAAGCCTTCTAGTTTCAGACAAGAAGATTTTTATTTAAAAGTTTTGCCTAAAGGAGTCTATGTAAAGAAATTTGACCTTTAAAAAAAGGTCAAAGTCAACCCAAGGTTATCATTTTTTTCAAACTTTAATGGGCCCATGTCCCCAATGCTAAATACCAAGCCCCCAGAGGCATTGGCCCTTTTGTTTCAAAGAAGATTTTTATGGGCATGGTGGCCATCTTGGTCATGTGACTCAGATGTTGCAAACAAACTTTCGGTCCCCCAACCCACTGAGGCTCCGTGTGAAATTTGGCTTTGACTGGCCCAGTGGCTCCTGCGAAGACACCTAAAGACTTTTCCCTATGTGAGTCTATGTAAAACAAGTGACCCCTGGGGTGGGGCCATTTTTTACCCCAGGCCATTTTTTAACAATCTTGGTAGAGGTCCTCAAAATAAAGCTACAAACCAAATATCAAAGGCCTGGGCCTTCTAGTTTCAGACAAGACAATTATTAAAGTTTTGCCTATAGGAGTCTATGAAAAGAAATTCAACCTTTCCATAAAAAGGGTCAAGGTCAACCCAAGATTATCACTTTTTCAAATTTTATTGCTGCATATCAAGCCCCTGGTTCTGGAGAAGAAGACTTTTAAAGGTCTTTTATATATATAGGTGTATGGATGTGGTGGCCATCTTGGTCATATGACCCAGATATGGTGAACAACTTCCGTTCCCCCTATCCATTGAGACTCCATATGAAATTTGGCTTTGATGAGCCCCTTGATTTCTGAGAAGAAGCCATTTGAAGAGTGTGGACAAGGGAAGACAGATGAACAGATGATGGAGCCTGCCTATACACCATAAGCTCATCTATGAGCCTATAGGCTCAGGTGAGATAAATATGGACTTTTTCTACAAATTTATTGACTGTTTTTTGTTGTTTTATTTTATTTTTTTGTTTTATAATAAAATGGGAGTAGCTTTTGCAATTCGCTTGAGATCAAAAATACTAGTGTATACAAAAAATATCCATTTGTTGAAAAAAATATGTCTAATTTTAACAGAATTGCCTCCCTGAAAGAGTATCCATTCCACTTAACCCTTGTCCTGCTGAATAAATTAAGATGCTACATCCATTTCTAATTTTCAGCCAATCAGGCCACTGGATCCAGATTGTTGATAAGTACTCATATACTGAATGGCAAACAGTGCAGATCCAGATCAGTTGGCTACTCTTCAGAAGCCAACCAATCTGGACCTACACTGTTTGCAAAGGCAGGTTATATCCTGGATCAGCAGGACTAGGGTTAAGCTACAATACTTTGAACAGCTGGGCCTTGGAGAACAATCAATTGACCTGCATCACATGGAAATTCCCTATCTTATAATACATAAAAGAAACTCTTACAGTGGTTCAATAAGAACTGTAATATGGTAAGAAGGATTCTAGGATTGTTCTGATCATGTGCAGACTGTGCGGATAATCTCTTCAACTCCGTAAAAGCTTTAGGAATATAGCTACCATCTATCTTACATATCAGGTCTATAAGACGCACAGTCTCAAGCAAACCCTGTAAATACAATCAGTAAATTTCAAACTGACAATAACACAATGGTCCAGGTTATATGCTTAATTTATTGAAATAATAGCTTTTCTGTTATTTCTCCATGACATCGTTTTGTGGATACTCATTAGAATTACCTTAAAACGGGGCTTCTAGATGGCTACTCACAACATATGTTTATACTGAGATAAGAAAGGATATTTATTTACTGAAATATGTAACAATATATTTGTTACTTCATCATGACAACTTTGTTTTGTGAATACTCATTAGAATTGCCTTAAAGATGTGATTCTAATGGGTGCTCAAAATGTATGTTTTCATGGAGATAAGAAAAATAAGAAAAAAATCTATCTTTGATATCGTAAATGTTATAAAATTTTGTACACCTAAGTTTCTGACAAAATGGCATATGCAAACAGCGTATGCTCCTTCAGGAGCAGTCTGATCAGGAACTACACTGTTTGCCATTCCACTAAGTAGTTTAAGAAACAACTGCATAAATAGCAAACTTTAGGCAAAAAAGTACGGAATAAAATGTTTGAAATGATAGGGCATTTACCATACCCTTTTTATCAGACTGAAATAATGTGGCTATTATAGGAGCATGTGTGAAACAAGACATTTTATATATCTGGTTGCACTGTTACATATCTGTTTCTGTAATAAAGGTAAAGGTATCCCACAGCCTTGCAGTTGTAGGGATGTTAGGAGTTAAGAGCCTACCCTGTCTTAGAACAAAACTAGAATGAATGAAGTCAACAAAAATTTAGACAAAATTCTTATTCCAGGGCCGTAAGTAAAATTATGTAACGTTGCAGCCTGTTTTGAGGATTTGTAAAAACCATGTTCAAACACACATGAATCTGCACATTTAATTGAAATATGCCTACAGTGCTCCAGCTAGGATTTTAGGGCAGAGAGGCGCCAAGTAAGACACTTTCTGTGTGGTCATACAAGAATGAGGGCACCATGTGTCATGTGATACGTTAAGTATCATGACTTGTTACAAAATACATGTATAACCCCATTCCACAATAAATGCCTCAGACTAGAATACACATAAAACTGACCTTTACACATTGATAACTTTTTAAACTTTTATCCAATTTTCATGAAATATTCAGCAAAATGTAGGGTTTCATGTCTGGAGTTGAAATAAAGCAAAGGGCAGCTTCAGAAGGGCAGAGGGGTGGCAGGAGAGGGCAAGAGCGGCGGCCCACCCCTCTACATAAGACTAGCTGGAGCACTGTGCCTAGGTATTTATGAAAGAACAAGAATTCCATGGAAGATAGTATCACACCTGCTGGTGCCCATCAGTATTATAAACAAGATAAACATTAAAAGTCAAAATAAAGAATGATAAAATCATGAACCATGGTACTTAGGTCATGGTTACAAAATAATATCACAGTGTTTGAGTCCCTGTTAGGGAGGAATTACATAATATAGGTTGAAAAATGCACACCTTCAGTAATGATGATTATGAATGACTAACAGTGTAACAAAACAAAACCTGCTTACCGCATTTTGTAAGTCAGCATCTGATAAAACTTTTGGCTCTGAAAAATATCAACCATCAAAACTTTTTACCATTACCAAAGTGAATGTAACTGAGCTTCAAAGTAATGCTAATTGACCCCATTGTTGGAAAGCCAAATTCAAAGCCTTGTTAAACTGACAAGTAGGAAATAACCTTATCAAGATCTCCTTTAAAAAAGCCGAATCACCCATGTGATATGGGTTTTTGCCTAGGCAAAACAGCAGTATCACCCACATGACCCATTATCACACCTTTTGCGCTCCACAAGACTGCTATGTGCTTGAAACCATGTTAGTATCACATATGCAAAATGAACATATTTTCTAGTAAATGTATGATAAGTACCCATAACATATGTTTTCCTGCAGAAAAATAATATGTCAATATCCCCTCTTATCTGGAGCTATTCTCCATGTTCTGAAAAAGTGTATTTTGATCCCCATCTCTCTCCAACCCTATATATAATTAGCAGACAACTACCTGTTAGCAGACAACAATGTCGTTAGCTAACGATTCGTTAAAATTTACATCGAGTGATACGCAAATATGCTGAAATTTTTGGCTGGAAAAATGTGAGTAGCTTTTGCAGTGCAAAAGCTACTCACATTTTTTCAGCAAAAAATATCAGAATATTGTATATTGAATCCGCTAAAACAGTTAACGAAATGACCCTTAACGAGCTCGTTAAGCTAACGACGCTTTGAACAACTGGGCCCTGGTGGTATCTTTCTGACTTAACCATGAAAACATGGCTTGATAGTTCACATAAATTGCCAGCCTCGGTGGCACAGTTGGATGCGCCGTCCGACTGGAGACCAGGAGGTCGCGGGTTCATCTCCCGCCGAGGTCGGCAACATTCTTCCATGGAGATTGATCATGAAATACTTTCTACGTTCATTCTCTCCCTTCCGCTGATTCAAGAAGGGCAGTTGTCAGTTTCTGACGAAGGAATGTGCACAATACTGGTTAACCGCTTAGAGGACAAAGCCTGCCCAGTAAACGTGTGGTTAGGTAAACTGACCGCGCTCGACATGACCCCATCCTCTTGACTGGGCCGTAAAACCTCAACACAAACAAATTCACATAAATTATCTCCTAAGGTGATGATTAACATGAAATGTCAAGCCTTACTTTCAGCAAAAATAAGAAATTGAAGTGTTTTCTGTTAATATTTCAATTTCAGCATACCAGGAACTAAAGCTTGTTCTCCTCTTGAGATTTTCATTAGCAGACAGTCAAAGACGTGTGTTTATTCCATAAATCCAATATAAGGTGACCTTAAACTGAGACAAAATTTTAGTCAAGCGATTCGATAGTCTTCAGATTACAGCCAGTATACTTTTTCTCTACTTTATAAAGGCATATGGTGTGGGTGCCCATTTGAATTGCATCTATTTGTCGATGCAATTCAAATGAGTACCCACAACTTATGCTTTTATCAAGAAAATCAGAAAAAAGAAAACATACAAAAAACGCCTCATAAGCATCATTAGATGAGTCCTTTGCTGATCTTTTTTTTTTTAAGTGTACCCCTAGTATAGGTAGATACATATTTTACCACAAGTTTTCCAAATAATTTTGAAAAACTTAAGCGCCTGGTGCGGTAATTAGGTCAAATACGGGTATTTTTTTTCTTCTTTTTCTTTTGATGAAATAAATGTCTTTTGGCTAGCTACTAGAATCACCTCTCCTCAGAAATTCAATAGGGTACCCACAGGGGTTGTTTTGGTGCAAACATATCAAAACATATCTTTTAAATAATCCCCTTATCTAGAGCTAGGAATTCAATGCCAACATAAAATCAGCTACCTGCAGAATAATTCTAGCCATAGTGGAGAGCAAAGCCCCTAAATATACTACACAGATGCACAGGTTGGGATGCAATGTTTTCCCTCTAGTCTACAATATTTACTAGTACCCTAAATACACTTTATTTAAAACACCAAATTCTTTTAAATATTATACTTATATTGTAACAAATATCCTTGTAACAAGCCCACTGTACTATCTGATTATAAGTTTAAAAAGTACTGACTGAATGACAAACAGTGTAGCCCCTAATCAAACTGTTCCTTAGAATCTAGGTCTACACAGTTTCTCAGGACCCTCTGTCCTAATATGCAGGATAATTACAGTATATTTGACCTTTAAACTGATAAGATGATATTCTAAAATTGATTTTATTTTTAAAGGAAAATAAGGTTGGACATTTCATTTGAATCATCTGCTAAGGAGACAATTCACATAAAATTTCAAGCCTTATATGCTCTGAAAAATAAAAAAAAATTAATACCGTATTTACCATATGTATTCGGACAGACAGGCCTGAGCAAACAGTTTAGACCCAGATGAGACGCCGCAGAACGCGGCGTCTCATCTGGGTCTACACTGTTTGCCTCTCATCCAGCAATTTTTAGACACAACATCAGGTAGTGAATTGTACTGGTTCAAATTTTAGAACATATATGGTAAGGAGTTGAGGTGTCCGAATACTTAGGGTAAATACGATATTTCAAAATACTGTCTGCTGCACTGAGTTGTGATAAGGCTTTAAAGAATACTATCTTAACTTACTTCTCTCACATTGGTCCAGTATTCGGAAACAATAATCCATACTTCTTCCCACTAAAGCGTCAAAGACAGTTTTAGGAATAACAGATCCTCTTCTATCAAATGGCAGGGATTTCTGTTCAAACACAGGAGTTTTCACCCTTGGCTGTCCCACTGGAGTAGTGGGCCTTTGTGGACTAGATACTGGTGTTCTTGACCGCTGATTCACTAACCCTGAGCCTTTTGGGGAGCCACCCAATTTCTCAGATGAAGGTGTCCTTCCAAATTTTGGAATACTAGATGGAGAACTACTAAGTTTATCTGAAGATGCTGATGAACTAAGTTTATCCAGTGATGATTGTGAAATCAGATTTGCAGATACAGATTCCCTTCTTTGGTCTGATGGAAATATTGGTCTTGGTTCTGAACTGTCTCTCTGGTAGGCCAGAGAATCTTGTGTCTTATAAATCCACTGGTACAACATAGAGAAGGTGTATATATTCAACAGCTGGTCATCTGTGAAATACTGACCTTAAAAATACAATGTATGTAGTATTAAAATCAAATTGTGATGCATGTACAGCCATTTTGGAAACTCCTTATTTTTTTTTTCCTGTTCAAAAATAGCATTTTAATTTAAGTCTTCCACAAATAAATATGATCATATTTTATTATTCAAACATTATAAAAACAACAAATATCCCAATTACTAGCAAAATAACGATTTAATATTTCTTAATCTCTAGCAACTCAGCAGATGACAAATTGATACATTTTCTCTCTTTTTTTTTCTTCAGAAAAATGTAGTTTGACATTTCTTTCAAATTGCCTCCTAAGGAGATAATCTGTATGGAATATCAAATCTTACTTTATTGGAAAATGAGGTAACTACTTCAAAATGTTATCTGCTGAAATTTATACCTTGCATGCCAAGCACTAATCTGATGACAAAATCAATACATCAGAAACAAGTGGCATTCTTCTTGAGAAGAATGAATACAATTTCAGGTAAGGCAACTCTGGCAAAGCTGTTTTACTTTCTTATGAAAAGGAAGAAATTTGCTCCCAGTGGGGGCAGAGTACTTTTTTTTTGTATTAAAGTAGACCTATGACAGTAGTCTAAAAAGTTGTTGCCTTTGTAAAAATGCCAGGAAATACACCAGGGCCCAGTTGTTCAAAGCATCATTAGCTTAACGAGCTTGTTCATGGTCAAAATGTTCACTGTTCTAGTGAGTATAATATCTAATTCACAGGTATTTTTGCTGAAAAATGTGAGTAGCTCATATTTTTTCAGCAAAACTATTAGCGTATATGCCATATTTAATCATCAAAGTTTTAACGATATGTTAACTAACGACATCATTAGTTTTGAACAACTGGGCCGAGGTGCATCCAGTCCCCTTAATTTCCCAAACAATAAATACCAGACAGCAAATTGTCTAAAAAAAAAAGACATGATTAAAGTGAAATGCCAAGCCTCATCTTTGAGAAATCATCAAATGGCTTTGTATTTTCTTTAAAAATATGAGCAAAAACAAAGATTGCTAACATTTAAATTGATATTAAATCTTTGTATGCTGGGTAATGCATGCTTTTTTGTCATCTGTGGACTTGTTTTAAAATTAACTTTTTCAAAAAAATCTTTCAGGAATACCATCAGAGTGTCAAACAGTTTGGATCCAGATAAGACCTGACATTTTGTCGGGCCTGATCTGGGTCCAAACTCTTCGCAAAGGTTATCAGCAGACAACAAAAGTTGCCACTAACGGGGAAAGAGTTAAGGAATGAAAGATGTACTCACCTATACTAAGAAAGGTAAAGAAATTTGTGCTAGGTGTTCCATCTACTTCTGTCACTAAGTTGTTCTGATCCCGTCTGAAAGGGTTAGAGGTGTAGGGGTTGGCAGCCTGATATAAGCCTGCGTCCATTAACCAGCTCCCTATTCTCTCATTTACAGACCGTACACTCTCTGAAAATAAACATAATGCCAATTGAAATGCCTGATTAGACTATCAAAACCAGTAGCAAGTTCTTATTTCTACTTGAAAGAACTAGAAGCTAGATGTTTACATTATCCAAGTTTTAATTGGCTAACTTTCAAGCTTTTTACAGGAAGTATAAAAGCTATCTATGCTCACTCTAATCCTGGATCCTGACTGGGTGATTTACTTTCTAGTCCATTCAAGCTGAATGGAAAATAGGGTGTACTTCTATTTTGTTCAAGTTGAATTTAACCCGAATCGTAGTCCTTACAAGTAGAATTTACATGGTCAAAAGCAGGCCCAAGTGTTTAGTTAGTTTAAACAGGCCTTAACATCCAAACCCATAGATGGAAATCTGTTTTTAAAAAAAGCTGCTGTGGCTACAAACAAATCCTTGAGTGATAGTCTGATATCTGTCATATCAATATAACAAGAAAAATGCCCAACAGCATTATGGGCAGGTTTTTCCACTGAAGAATAAAGGTAACATATCACGTTGAATAAAAGCACCACAAGCATAATACCCCGCCATAGAAATTTTTTGTTTATGTATTAAAGTTATCGTTGCGAAAATGTCTGGAAAGAAACTGACGGAGGGACAGATAACAATCCTAAACCAGATCTTGATAATACCAATGGACAGATAACAATCCTAAACCAGATCTTGATAATATCAATGCATATAGCAAGTTTGGTTAAAAGGCCTTGTTATTTACTCAAGTTATCATCCAGAAATGAAAATATGAACGTGTCTTGGGCAGATAACTCCGTAAAAATTTGACAAAATTTGCCCATTAGGAATTCCAAACCTGATCTCCTTACTGTCAATACATATAGCAAGTTTGGTTAAAATCCCTTGTTATTTACTAGTTATCATCCGGAAACGAAAATATGGGCGTGTCTCGGGCAGATAACTCCGTAAAAATTTGACGAAATTTGCCCATTAGCAATCCAAAACCAGATCTCCTTAATGTCAATGCATATAGCATTTTTGATGAAAAGCCCTTGTTATTTACTCAAGTTATCATCTGGAAAAGAAAATATGGGCATGTCTTGGGCAGATAACTCCGTAAAAAGTTGACGAAATTTGCCCATTAGCAATCCCAAACCAGATCTCCTTAATGTCAATGCATACAGCAAGTTTGGTGAAAATCCCTTGTCATTTACTCAAGTTACAGTCCGGAAACGAAAATATGGGCGTGTCTCGGGCAGATAACTCTGTCATAAATTGACGAAATATGCCCATTAGCAATCCCAAACCAAATCTCCACAATATCAATGTACATACCAAGTTTGGTGAAAATCCATTGATGTTTACTCAAGCTATCATCCGGAAACGAAAATATGGGCGTCTCGGGCAGATAATCGTCAAAAATTGACGAAATTTGCCCATTAGCAATCCCAAATCAGATCTCCACAATATCAATGCACATACCAAGTTTGGTGAAAATCCATTGATGTTTACTCAAGTTATCATCCGGAAATGAAAAACGGACGGAGGGACGTAGGACGGACAGACAGACGGACTCACGGACGACCAACGCGAAACCATAATACCCCACCACTATTGTGTTGTGGGGTATAAAAAAGGTTAACCAAAAGGTAAATCTTGGACAATGCCAGACATCCACCTGATGCCAGAAACCCAACACCCACCCACCCGCCCAGACATTTCTATTTTAAAGGACAGAATTTTTCTGTGAAAAACCTGTCCAAAAAGCCAACTTATTCTGTATGAGTGTATTATATACTTAATTTAATTTTTAAGCATTATTTTTGACAATAATACTTTCAATGGCAAACAAACTGGCCTATTCTACTTACAACCTAATAAAGGGAGCCAGTCTAATTTTAAGACATCAGACTAATGTGTACCTTCCAATGTCAGGCTTTTTTCAATTATCCTGCATTTATATTAATTTTGATTCAGCCTTTATTAAACATAAAAAATAAATTTCCCTTTTTTCATCCCTGCACTTGTAAAAAAAATTTGTCATCTTACTCATCCATGTATTTGTATTTGATGACCTCTCCTCCTAGCCGATTAGTTTACAAACCTACAAACCTGAAATATTGGCATTTTGGTTTTGCCCTTGAGGGCAGGGCCACATAGAGGGCATATTTTTTTTTATCAAGAGTAACCTCAGTACAAGCCTAATTTTTTGATCACACAATGAGGATAAAAAGAAAAAGACATTTTTGGCAAGTTTAGATCAGGTGTTTAGAAGTGGGTGGTGACAGTTTATAGACAGACTGCACAGGTACACTGTCAATGTACACTTATTCTGGGATCATCTCACTATAAATTATTTATCACAATAACACTAGTATTGGGACAGACAGGACTATGGAAACCCTGCTGATCCAAATTAGATGCCAAATAATACAGCATATGATCAGGTTCTACAGTTTGCCACTCATCCAATATTTTAGACACATAAACATATATCATAATATCATAATCGGATTTTTGATTAACATGCAGGTACAGGGGCAACATCCACATCAGTGGGCCCCCTTCCAGATAGCTGGCTTGCTGCACGCATGGCAGATCTCACACCAGATCATGAGGGTTGATAGCCGAGAGCTTCCACTCTCTGCAATCCCTCACTGTCAGCTGCTTCCATGTCATTTTGGGCCCCACAGGCCCACGCTTTCCATCAACCTGTATGTCAAAGGCTGTCTTGATTGCACCACTGGAGCGTTCCACATGTCCATACCATCGAAGTCTTCTCTCCTTCAGAATGAGGTCCAAATCCTCAATGCCAAGCCGCACAAGTAGCTCATTGGACCTGGTGGTGACAATGTCTTGCGGCCTGACATTGCAGATCTGTCTGATCATTGCCCTAATAAACAGGCAGCAGAATGCACTCTGGTGCCCCAATATTTGTGATATAGAAAACCAAGTTAGGATACACAAACCTGTATCTATGGTTTGATCATGCATCATGGACACAGCAATCAGAAACGAGAAAGCTTTTCTCTGTATCTCATACTCCATATTGTGTGCTTGTATCCATCTGAAATGTACAAATTGTTAATCCTTTCCATGCTCAATAAATTAAGATGCCATTCCCACTTCTAATTATCAGCAAATCAGATTACTTGATCCAGGCTGTTGATACAAATTCACATATTTAATGACAAACAATGCAGCTTCAGATCAGTTGGCTTCTGCAAAGGCAGAATATATCCAGGTTCAGCAGGGCAAGGGTGAACTACTCTGGGAAACTTAAACTTATCTGCTTCACAGGTGAATATTTTAATCATAGTTCTTGATAAGATGGTTTTTCAATTTAAAAGGATTGTTATTTTTCTTATTTCTCCAAAAAAAACATATGTTGTGGGTACTCATTAGAAGTGCCTTGGTGAGGCACTTCTAATGAGTACCCATAACATGTTTTTCATGGAGAAATAAGAAAAATATTTACCTGAAACCCATTCTTATCTAGACTTATGAAAATTAGTGCTGTATGTGATCCATCCAGTGAATCATTAGTTTGGTTATGACCTTCACTGTTTGCTCAGAGGACTTAAGGAGGAGTATCCCGTGAGAATTCAGGGACAATTTTCTCCAGTTCTCCATAAAAACATATGTTGTGGGTACTGAGTACTCATTAGAGGCACTTGGAGGCATAATTAGAAATATAAGAAGAAATTATCATCCCAGTATATTGCATACCTGGATCTGAGACCTTCAAACATTTTTCTTGTCAAGAGAAGAAAAAGAGATCAGCAATATCTGCACAGAGTATGATATAGTCAGACACTTGTTCACTCATGTTATATAATTACAAAAAATAGCTCCCTGAAACAAACCACCATGTTTAACCTAAGTATTCGGGCAGACATATCTGTACAAACAAACAGTGCTGACCCAGATCCTAAAGGAGCAGTTTGATCTGGGTCTGCACTGTTTGCCATTCTGCCAATATCTTTTAGACAAATCACCAAATCACCAGGGCCCAGTTGTTCAAAGCATCGTTAGTTTAACGAGCTTGTTAGTGGTCAAAATGTTAACTGTTCTAGTAAGTACAACATCTAATTCACAGGTATTTTTGCTGAAAAAATGTGAGTAGCTTTTGCAAATGCAAATTAGTGTATATGCCATATTTAATGATCAAAGTTTTAACAATATGTTAACTAACGACATTGTTAGTTTTGAACAACTGGGCCCAGGTAGTCAAATGTAATTCTGTCTTTTCTTACCTTACAGCAGTAGACATCAGTTTGGACAAACAGCCTGTTTTACCCTGAAAGAAAACAATAACCAGATTACCTTCATTTATATATAACTATCAATAATATGGTTTTGTAACTGTTGAGTTCCAAAAAGATGGATCTAGGATCATTTGGGAATCTTGATTTTTCCAGGTCAATATCACACCCTCATACATGTAAATGAGGTTTGTTCATGTCACAATGTTGAACCATCAAGTGTGTAAATTTTGCATATTTTTTTTCCATACAAATTACATGTATATGAAATATACAATCCTGCTTTCTGCAAAAATATGAAAAATATCATCCATTTGTCATCTGCTGTATTGGCCCAGAGAGTAGTAAAGGTTAAATTATTTTTTTTTTTTTTTTTTTTTTTTCACAAAACAAGCACACACTGAGCCATTTTGTTTTAGTTACATTCTTTGCATATTGTGTAGACAAATTATTTTTTAGCATCTAGAACAGGTTTCAACTGGCACAGTGGCTCAGTTGATAAAGCGTCTGCTTTGTGACTGGGAGGTTGTTGGTTTGATCCTCGGTCAATTAATACCAATGACTTTTAAAAATGGTACCAGCTGCTTTTTTGCTTGGCGCTCTCTATTAAGAAAGTAGAGGTAGAACTGGTCAGCCCAATGGCTGTACAATGTGACTGAATGGACTATCATGTCCTGTGTCTGGGATGTGATATATTTCAGTGAGGCAACACTCTGAAAGTGAGATTGAGCTCCCTGTCACATCCAGATACCATCATGATATGACTGATTGTTGAAAGTGATGTAAAACCAGAATGAAATAAACAAAAGAACAAGGTTCATTTCATCATCTGTAATTGACTGAAATAGTTTATATGGGATGTAAAGAATGACAGCATCACTAAATCATCGCTACCTACCTTCATAAGTTGTAAATGAATATTGCTTGGAACTTTATCATCAAACTTGGATGTCAACTCATTCGCTTCTGCTGTCAGGGGAAGCAACTCTTGGAATATTCTCTTGCAGAGCATACATTCTCTCATTTTACTTTTGTCTGTTTGTATAACCATGGAGACTAGAATGTTCAGAAGTTCCTTGGGAATACTAGGAAAAAAAAGTGTCTAGAATAAAAGCAATGTCCTGTATACATTGCTTCAGTTATGAGCTGAACTCTCTCTCTCTCTCTCTCTCTCTGTCTGTCTGTCTCTCTCTCTCTCTCAATAAAAAACAAAATCAAAAAACAAACAAACAGACTTGTCTTCTGTCTTAAAAGTTACAGGTATATGGCACACTTGTGGTACAAGACAGCTTTTATAGCAATCCTTCAGAGTGTTGGTCTGTCATACAGGCAGCCTGGGTTCAATGCTTGGCTGATGAAATGAAAATTAACATTTTTTTTATTTGTTACATTTACTTCATTGTTTGGTTTAAACATATTTTATTTTCATTTCTGGCATGTTAACCCTTCAAGTGCAAAGCAAATTGGAGCAGATGACATTCTAAACTTGTTTTATTTTTCAGAAAAAATGAGACTTGGGATTTCATGTGACTTGTCTGCTAGGCAAGCTTTATTTTCTCTGAAAAATACAAAAAAAAATAAATAAATAAAAATGTCATCCCCTGTAGTTGTGATTTATAATAGCCTAGGTATGACATAAATCTGCATCCAGCTGTGACACTCTATATGAGTGAATGTGAGGATGCCCTCTATTACAGTTGCCTCCCCAACTTCAGGGTAACAAGGCTGCCACAACCTGGGTAGCAGAGCTAGGTGGCATTCATCTGAAGACCAATGGCTTGGTGTTCTAGCTATTGGGGTTTGGCGGATAATCCTTTCTTTATAAGGACAATGGTAAAGCACATTGCCTGAGTGCAGGAATGGCATGCATGCTCAGATGCCATTATAGAAATGTTAGTACATCAGCTAGGACAGGCAATTCCATAAAAAAAAACAGTGGTTCCAATCTCTTTATGCCTATCTCAACTACAGAATCTGAGTTAAGTGGTGCCAACAGACATCAAAGTTCTGTTGGTGACCAGCTTGGCCTCCTGTCAAGTG
Source organism: Anodontia alba (assembly GCA_964016985.1). Lineage (NCBI taxonomy): Eukaryota > Metazoa > Mollusca > Bivalvia > Lucinida > Lucinidae > Anodontia > Anodontia alba. The sequence continues at coordinate 16,256,905 of OZ024822.1, read as the reverse complement.
TGAGAAAGAAGGTCGGGCAATTGTAGCAAATCAAGCAAGCACCTAAGGAAAATCAATGTGAACATTCTGAGGAAGAGTTTGCAAGATAGTGGAAACACTATCCCGCAGGGAAATGGATGTCTGCAGTATTCAGGAGACTAGATACCGTGGTGGCAACTGCTGTATAATCAAGGGCAAGGATACCAGGTACAAACTACTGGTCTAGAAACAACAAAGGCACTGCTGGTGTAGGAGTGTTTGTTGTGGATGAGTGAACAGAGAAAGTTTTTTAGGTGTAGAGAGTCTCTGAACCATCTTAATGAAGCTTATAGTTGGCCAGCGTGTGGTTGCCTTTCTGTCTGTGTATGCCCCACAGAGTAGTCTGTGATGAGGTTAACGACCTGTTCTTTGACCAGCTGCGTGCTGTGACTGCCAGTTAAATGACATTTTAACCCTGGTCCTGCTGAACCTGAATATGCCCTGCCTGTGCAAACAGTGTAGATCCAGATCAGTTGGCTTTTGAAGAATCCAACTGATCTGGATCTGAACTGTTTATCATTATGTATGTGAATTTGTATTTATTAAGGGTTAAAACATTGTTTTTTTTCATACCTGTGCTCTGTATCTGTGGCTTGTAATATGAAGAAAAGTTGCCGCAAAAGTGCCATACATTCTGCTGTTTTATCTTTATTGTAGAATTCATCTTGTATAGCACTACACAGCTTCTTTACATCATCAGGAGATGTATTTCTGAAAATGAAAATCAATGAAAAACAACTACAGTCGACTCTTGTTATCTCAAATTTGCTTATCTCGAAAAACCGCTTATCTCCAAGTGATAATCTGGTCCCTGTTTTAACATGGAAATCTAACAACAGGTGACAAAATATTGTGGAAAAGAGAAGACATTGCTCCTAAGGAGCACTTTCTCCTCTTTTCCACATTATTTTTAATATATCTCTAGCTTCAGGAGTTTAATTACATATTCATTTGTGAAATATGATTGTATGATTTATTTTTCCCTCAATTCTGCAACCTGATATGTCGAGGTACGGATATCTCGAAGTATTTCAGAGAGTCCCTTGGACTTTGAGATAATAAGAGTCAACTGTAAATTAGGGCTGGCTAATCAGAGCTGAAAAGATAATACATTATCAGTCCTGCCATTGTGATCGATAATCGATTAGTAATCACTAAAGATTAGATCATAACTGTACCTGTCTGTCTGAGCATGACTCTTATCATACGTTATACTTTACCGTACGTTCTAGGCCAGACATGCCTGAGCAAACAGTGAAGACACAGATGAGATGCTGCAAAATGTAGCATCTCATCAGGGTCATTACTGTTTGCCATTCATTCAGCTAACTTTAGACACAACATTGGGTAGTAAATTGTACTTGTTCAAATTTTAGATTAAGTATGGTAAGGAGTTGAGGTGTCTGAATACTAAAGGTAAATACAGTAAACTAACAGACATAGAAACCAAATGATCGATAATAAGCAAATCTCTAACGATAGTTATTTTTGTGGAATTTATCAATCAGTTAATTGATTATCTGATTAATTGTGCCAGCCAGCCTTACTGTAAATAACATATTTACCCAAGGTATTCAGAAGGTCAGGTCTGAAACAGCAATACACATTACACACCCTGATAAGATGCCACAGAATGTAGTATCTAACCAGGCTTTCACTGTTTGTCACTCATCTAGCAGTTTTAAACACATGTACAGGTAGTGAAACAGACGATCAAATCTTAGGACAAGTATGGTAACAATATAAGGTATTCAAATATTTAAGGTAAATACAGTAGTCTGACAGCAATTGGGACAGATGTAGTCAGTGGCAATGGGAGCTTATTCTTTTAAATCTGGGAAGTCTTCTAGTGGTTTTGAGACATCTCTGGGATATTGCAGGGGTCAGTACTGCCCTTAGTAATGGGGTAGCTCTTCTTTCTGTTGTAATATAAACAGCCCATACCTGATAATGTACAGTCCCAAGCTAAGCTCTTTGCTGATGACACCTCTATTTACTAGACAGTGTCTAATGCACATGATAGTGACATACTCAAGTCCAATTTAACTCTTTGCAGATTTGGGAATGAACCTAGGATATGGAGTTTAAACCAAGCCAAGAACTCCACATTACCTATCCCACATTTACTTCTTTTACTAACACACAAGGCATAAACAGAATGTAATATTACTCTCTAGAGGGTTAAAATTAATACAAAGAGATTAATCTCCTTACACACCCTATCTATTTTCACATAATCCTTAACCCTTCTGTCAGTATTATTAGAATTTTTTTATTTATTCATGGTTTGTTAGCCCTTGTGCTGCTGAATAAATTAAGATGCCACACCCTCTTCTAATTTTCAGGCAATCAGATTACTTGATCCGGATTATTGCTTTAAATTCAAATACTTAATGGCAAACGGTGCAGATCCAAATCAGTTGGCTTCTTTAGAAGCCCACTGATCTGGATCTACACTGTTTGCAAAGGCAGGATATATCCGGGTTCAGCAGGACAAGGGTTAGTAAAAGAAGAAAGAAAGTGTGATAATGCATGGCAAAAGTTTAAAGTGAATAAAAGATGACAGGGTTAGTGTCAGTGTAGATAGTTTAAAAGCAGGACAAAAACAGTTTGTATACATTTATGGGAAAGTGTGGCTGATCTGAGTGATTCCTGCTTTAAAAGAATCAAGATCTGAGACTGGGACAAGAATAGTTAGTAGTCTGTTCCAAACAACAATGCAAACAGACGAGTGAGTATTTATCATAACCAACATATGTGTGAATTTGTCTGAAAGACAGAGGATACATGTGACAGATGTATCTCGTGGGTTGTTTGAAGTATGATGGAAATGTATGGCATGTACTGCCTTGTGCAAAATGGTGAGATGTGCACCATAACATCAGTTCTTAAAGAGACAGCTATCACAGATTGCTCAACATTTTTGTCATGCTACAATAGTTGCCTAATCATTTGAGACCCATCTTGCTGCCCTCTGTTGAATCATTTCAACTTTCTCCGTTTCCTTTGTATAAAGATTACATACGGATGAGGCATATTCAACCTGCAGCCTGACAAGTGAACTATAAGCAAGTGTTCAAATGTCTTTATTTTTGGTATAGCATTTCTTTTAACAAAGCCTAAAGTTCTGTTAGCACTAGCAATAATTTTGGAAATATGTGAATTCCAGCTAAAGCCCTGCTGGTGTCCCCCGTAAGATACTTGGCTGATGTATAGACTATATTCCTGACCGAGCATATAATATTTTGAACATAGTATCCAGTCAACTAACGTTGTTTGTCTGCATACCACCTGACTTTGATTTGGATAGGTGCACAATCCACACCAACTGATTTTAAGGAGCCTGATCATAGCAATTGTTATTTATTTATTTGTTTTGTTTGCGTTTTGTACAAAACATTCGGACTTGAGATTTCAACAGCATTTTTTTATTCCAATGTTTTTACATGCCAAATTTTGATGACAAACACAATGTTGTATTTAATGTTTAGACCTATCCTTTTCATTTATAAGACAAGTGGTGACAAGCAAAACAGTACCTTAAATTATTGCTTATGTGGGATGGCTCAGTTGAATGCGCGTCCGACTGGTGATCAGGTGTGGGTAAGGCTGGCGCAATTAATCAGATACTTGATTAATTGATCGATAAATTCCACAAAAATGATTATTATTACAGATGTGCTAATAATCGATCATTTTATTTCTGTTACTTTATCATACTTACCCTAAGTATTCAGTTACCTCAACTCCTTAACATACTTTATCTAAAATTTGAACAGGTACAATTTACAACCTACTGTTGTGTCTAAAATAGCTCGATGAGTGGCAAACAGTGTAGACCCTGATGAGACGCCGTGTTTGCAGCGTCTCATCTGGGTCTACACTGTTTGCTCAGGCCTGTCTGACCAAATACATACAATAAAGTATAACAAATGGTAAGAGTCATGCTCAGACAGGTATAATTACGACCAAATCTTCAGTGATTACTAATCGATTATCGATCACAATGGCAGGACTGATCATCGCTTATCTTTTCAGCTCCGATTAGCCAGCCTTAGTTATGGGTTCGACTCCGCCAGGTCGGCAATATTCTTTTGCAGTTGTCAGTTTCTGGCGAAAGAATGTGCACAATACTGGTTAACTGCTTAGAGGACTAAGTCTGCCCAGTAAATTTTGTAGATTTGCTGATTAGCTTGCTCCAACAGAAGCTAACAGCTTGTAAACGGGTCAACAAGAGGTGTAACAGGCGTATGTGTATGCGTATGTATGAATAGGTCATCTACTAGTATGGTTTTAAAGAACAAACAGAACGAAACCCGGAAGTGAAGAGACGTAGTTGAATTTCCAAGTCCGGAATTAAGATTTATTAAGGACTCAACGATGTATTTCGCTATACAGTCATTCAAAGAATGATGCAATTTATTCAAATATGAAAGAACGCTGTGATGACAAATGTAAGCTTCACTACATTTAAACAAACAAACCTCGCCTTTTGATGCAGCTTTTCAATGAAGGACAGCGCCATCTTGGTGATGATTTTAATTTAAAAACGAAATATTTGGGGGGGGTAAATATTGTATATTATATTATTGCTGATATTATATGGCTATAAATATCAATAAAACAACATATATCACTTTTTAATCGAATTTTACCTCAATTTGCCTTTATTTGGCAATATTAGGAGTATGACAACTTTAAATATTCGTCAATTTTAATTCTTCTGCTTTTATAACTACATGGTCCACCGGAAATGATTTGCCGGCGCATGCGTTACAGTTGTTTCTATTAGCAACGTTTATGCAGCAGTTACTGAGTGCTACATAGAGAACAACTCTGTCCAAAAAAGGTAATTTTTCCGGTTATTTTAATGTTTTGGGCTACTTTGACCTAGAAAATGGCTCACAAAGTTCTCATAATTCTGTTACAGAATTTATGTTGCACAAGTAAGCATAAACTGGCAATAAATAACTGTGAATGAAAGCTCACACACTTGGAAACTGCAAGTTCATGAAGCATATGAGCAGAAATTCAGAGCATAAAAAAAAATGAGAAAGTGCCTTTAGAGTGAATCTTAAAGTCAGATATGCTTTTGCTTACATCTAAAATTAAGTACTACTGTAGTATAAACTTCCGTTTAATTCAACTGACCCTTTTTGGTCTTGTTCTGTTCATCTGTAATGGGTGTCAGGATTGTCAGCTGGAGATTATAAAAGTTTTTTCTTGCTCAACTCAGCAGCATGAAATTTTCTCTGCTACTGAATATGAAAATGCCAACAAAAGCAGACATATCGCTTGACACCACTGTCAGCCACTAGGCTTGTAAAGACACATTGATATTATTGACGATATTCTGGTAGGGTGGCAGACTGACATGTAGAAAGGGTGCTAATGCCGTGTTGTTTTAGTCTGTAAACACATTGCCAATTTGTCTTCTGTAAGGTTTGTGCACCAACCATCCACAAGGATGTTTAATATGAGAGTACTTTCAGGACCTGGCCAAGGTTACAAATCTTGAGACACCAGCTTAGAAACTTCAGCTCACAGCTACAACTGAATCTGCTTTCTTATTCCTTTAACAGCATTATTCCACTGGCATATTGTCACAGTGTGCTGTTTTTACTTCTTACTGCCACACACTGGTTGATTTTACACTTGTTTAATACAAATTTGCATGTACGACATTCAATGCTGTTTAAATTACATTATTTCTGGTAAAGGATATTTTAAAAAATCTATGTGATTAATTAATGTATGTCAACAAAGTATTAACCACCTCTTCCCCTTCTCTAATATCTAAAATGTTGCCTGTCATCACTTTTAAATCCATTTCTACACATCTGATATTGCGATGACCAATTTCATAAATAGATTTAAAGATAAAACCACGAATGTGTTTTCCAATAATAGATGCACTGAAGCCCCATTTGAAGATGATAGTGCCAGACATGAAGGAAATAAGTGAGATAATATGACTGTCCTACATCTTTTTCAATCAAAATACATATATGGCTTAATAGTTTATAAAAGGTACAATTTAAAAAAGAGCAATATTTTATACATTATCAACTTAAATGAAGTTCCTGAGAACTATGGAAAATTGGTTTGTTTGCAAAACTTGGGGATAAGTCAATGACCCATGCTGATTAAGGTCAGGCAGCACAGGCTGGACAATAATTATTGTTTCACTGAACACCCTTATAGACTAGTTATTTGTACTGCAGTTGCAAGATGATCCAAAATTTGAAACAATAAATTTATGAAATATGACGTTTGTTGTTTTTTTGTGTGTGTGCATGTGTGTATTATGTGGCTCAAATGACAAATAAACTCTTCAAACCAGTTGGATTTTATGACTGTTCATACGTTCTGTAGAAAACAGGATGACCTTTATATATGATCTAGCATGTTTAGCACTGGTCTGATCAGTAATCAGTTTCTTTTGTGTATGTTTTGCAGTAACAGCAGATGAGTTGGTAGTAGACCCATTAAAAGGTCAAGATGGAAATTGTTTATGTTTATACAAAAAAGAGGGCAGAATTCGGTCGACAATGCAACTTCACAGATCGCACTGCAGAGTTGCATGTGGACATTCTACCAGATCCATCATTGGCAGAAAACTTTGTAGAGAGGAATCCTGTCGATTCTGGTATACAATGTGTCCAGGAAATGTCAGAACATGAGGTAAGAAAAAAAAAAATAAAAAATAAGCCTGCCCAGTAAACGTGTGGTTAGGAAAACTGACCGCACTCGACATGACCCCATTGGGTTGACTGGGTCGTAAAACCTCAACACAAACAAACAAACAAAAAATAAGCACCTGTATATATACACTGTAATTTTGCAGTCTTAAGATTGCAGCCTGTGTACCTTCATCTTCTTTATAAAAGCATATGCTGTATGTACTCATTTGAATTGCCTCAGCATGTTGAGGCAGTTTAAATGAGTACCAACAACATATGCTTTTTTAAAGAAATTCAGAAAAAAATATCACATATGTAAGCATCATTGGATTTTCACCAAACTTGGTATATGCATTGATATTGTGGAGATTTGGTTTGGGATTGCTATTGGGCAAATTTTGTAAAATTTTGACAGAGTTTAATATCTGCCCACAACATGTCCATATTTTCATTTCCAGATGATGACTTTAGTAAATATCAATGAATTTTCACCAAACTTGATATGTGCATTGATATTGTGGAGATCTGGTTTGGGATTGCTAATTGGCAAATTTCTTCATTTTTTGACAGAGTTATCTACACGCAATACATCCATATTTAAATTTCAGGATAATAACTTGAGTAAATCTCAATGGATTTTCACCAAATTTGATATGTGCATTGATATTGTGGAGGTCTGGTTTGGGATTGCTCATTGGCAATTTCGTCAATTTTTGACAGTTATCTGCCCACCACACAGTAATGGCAGGGTATTATTGCTTCACTTTTTTATTTGAACATTTATTTGGGCATTTTCTTTCCAGATGTAATAAAATCGTATTATTCAGAGATTATACTGTTTGCAAATTGTATCTTTAATCTTAGAATGAAGACATGCTGAATGTCCTTACTATCCCTACTTTTCATGAATATAATAAATTTCCTACTTTTGCCCTATTTTTTTTTTTTTATTTTTCAGCCCCTACTTTTTCACAAGAGGGCAGTTGAAAGCCTGTACTTCAACCAGTTATGCTTTTTAAAATGATTAGCATTATTGACATAGCAACAGATAGGGCGTTTTTTTTTTTCATCCGAAAAATGCTGACATCTTTCTTATTTCTCCATGAAAACATATGTTGTGGGTACTCATTAGAAGCACCTCAGCAAGGAGCTTCTAATGAGTACCACAACATATGTTTTCATGGAGAAATAAGAAAAATATGTGGATACCCCCTCTTATCTGTAGTGAACGTCAGCATGGATGATCGAAGTGCCTGAGTATCTATTATGTTTCAGAAGCCCTATTTTTCAAAAGGCAAACAGTCTGCATGTCAATGAATTTTGTGCACTAAGTTAAAATATTCTGAATTTTTGAAAACCCTACCGATAGTTTTTTCAGCATGATTCCGATAAACATGTTACTGAACAAAATATGTGTCGTCATTATCTTTATGACATAGGTTGTTGGGGGTGTTGTATCTGGCTTGTGCCTGTGCCTCTTGCATGTGTAAAAATTTTGATTTTCATTGAGGGAGTTTGATTAAAATAGAATGGATACAGCTGAAAACTTTTGCCACCATTTTGCAAAGTAAGACAGCCTTTGCTGACCAGAAGTTACATGCCTTTCTATTATTTGATACCGTTTAAAAATGTGAGGCTACTCTTAAATGGAAAGAATTTGCTTCTCTTTCCTTTAAGCTTAGCCCCAGTGAGAAGGAGGCAAATATTTTCATATATCAATTATTTCCCTTGGAGGTGTATCCATTCTCCATAAAAATCAAACTTTTATTTTAGGTAAACTCTCTAGTTATCACAACACAGAAGCCCTAAATCCTTCAGATCCCTATCAAGTTTCATATATTTATGAGAACCTGAATCCAGTCATTTAACAAATTACAAACTTGTACAAGTTTTGTAATTTGAATCATAATTTTTTTATAACCTAATTTGAATCTTTCAATTTAGATTAACACAGAAAGATTTGAAACTGGGTCCCGAGGTATCAACCATACTGAAGGTGGCTGGCCAAAAGATGTTAATTCACAAGAAGTGGAGCAGGTCACAAGATACAGAAAGAAGGTGGAAAAAGATGAGATGTATGTCAACACCATCATGACACTTGGAACGGTATGACTTTAGTTATCACTTTCATGTACACCACAACCTCTTTAAAACACTATTGCTGGGATCCAAAACAAAAACCCTGTTGGGTTAACACTTGCTGGGATCCAAAACAAAAACTTTGTTTGGTTAACACTATTGCTGGGATCAAAAACAAAAACTCTGTTTGGTTAACACTGTTGCTGGGATCCAAAACAATAACCCTGTTTGGTTAACAGCCATGTTGTATCCAAACAAAAATTATGGATTAGATAGAAAATGTCATTAGTTTTTTTGTTGTTGTTGTTTTTTTTTCTTTTAAAAACACCTTGTCTAGAGCTCTGGATGATCAGTGGAATTGTCTCACAGAAGTACATGTATTTACAAAGAATGCTTGCAAAATATGTTACAGGGACAAAAGATATGGCTTAATTATCACCTTATTTGGAGCCATGTCACTAATGAAAAGCCTAATGTAGATATGCTGACAAGATATTTATGAACTTTAAATAAATTACAAGAAACAGTCTATGAGTTTTATTAATGAACTTTTATCTCTTCTAACGTAATGGGTAGAAGCCTCTGACACTGTATTCTATGTTATTTTGTATCTTTATTTCAGGTAATGGAACACTGTATTAAACAAAATAATGCTATAGATATATATGAAGAATATTTTGAAGATGTACTCATAGATCAAGCAGAAGAGTCACCATCAGCCAAAACTATAAATGTATTTAGGTAAGAGAAGAGTATGAAATGTACAGATTCTGAATCCATTGCATAGATGTTGTGTGCATAAAACACAGATTCTGATCATGTTGCATGGATGTAGTTTGTGAAAATGCTCAGATCTGACCACATTGTATGGATGCAGTGGGTAAAATACAGCAGTTCTAATACTACCTAGATGCATTGTGTGAAATATTTAGATTCTGATCACATTTTGTGGATGCATTGTGTGAAGTACATGCACTGATCACTTTGCATGGATCCAGTATGCAAAATGTGAAATACACAAATATCTTGTTCACATTACTTGGATGCAGTGTGTGAAATACATAATACATAGAGCAGATTATATTGAATGGATGCAGTGTGTGAAAGACACTGATCACATTGCCTGCATGCGGTGCTTGAAGTACACAGATTCTGATCAAATTGCCAGAATGCAATGTTTGAAGTACATGGATTCTGATCACATTGCTGATGTGGGAAGTACATAGATTCTGATCACATTGCCTGGATCACATTGCTTGTGTATGAAGTACATAGATTCTGATCACATTGTCTGGATGCTGTGTGTAAAATATAGAGATTCTTATCACACTGAATGCCTGCAGTGTATAAAATACACAGTCTGATCAGACTGCATGGTGACAAAGGCTCACCAGAGGCTGTATTTTTAACGTACTGAACGGTCATTTTCATTGTACCGGGCCCATATATAATCAATCAATCAAAGCAGTTTATCTTTTTTTATTTATATTTAACCAATAATGCATACATAATGTAATAAATATAAAGGGTTGAAGATCAGTAAAATATATAGAATATATACCATATCTACCCAAAATTATTGATCCAAACTGGCCTAAATAAATAATGTAGACTTAGATCAGATGTAGCATTTTATAAAGCGCTACACTGTTTGCCACTCATCTAGCAGTTTTTAGACATATCAACAGGTAGTAAAGTTTTGTTCCAATTTTAGGACAGCCATAGGAAGAAATTGTCCAAATATTTAGGTAAATACAGTTGAATCTCGTTATCTCGACCTCGCTTATCTCAAATAACCTGCTTAAACATGAAAATCTAAGAACAAGTAACAAAATATTGTGGGAACGAGGAAAAATTGCTCCTCAGGAGCAATTTCTCCTCTTTTCCACAATATTTTCAATATATCTCTAACTTTAGGAGTCAAATTACATACACATTTGTTAAATGTGGTTGTTTGATTTATTTTTTCCTAAATTCTGCAAATCTGATATGTTGAGGTACGGATATCTTGATTCTTGAAGTATTTCAGAGATAACCTTGGAATTCGAGATAACGAGAGTTGACTGGATGCTAAATAACGATATTTTTCACCCTTATAAATATTTTTTCAGAGATCCTAATGACATGAAAAGAACAGCAACACATATTTCATGGTTTCCTGATGGTCCAAGAAAACTGGCAGTTGCCTACTGTAACCTTGAATTCCAAGGCTCATCTGCAGATACCAGTATGGACTCATATATATGGGATGTTGGTAAGTCAGAAGACTAGCGAAATGCTTATATAAATGAGCCATGGTAGAACAATTTATATGTGCACCCAGCAAAGATCCCAGTCAGCCTTTGCATCCATGCAGTCTGATTAGAGTCTTTGCTGTGACTTCTGTGGATAGCTAAGGACCAAAGCATCTTCATGCAGCTGGCAAAGACTTTGATCAGACTGCATGGATGCACATGTAAGATTGTAAGTTTTTCTGTGCCAAGATTATAAGTTTTTCTGAGCCCCAGCTCAAATTTCTTTTTTTGAAGAAGTATCATTTGAAATTACAGTAAAACCTGTGTAAGAGAGCCACATTCGAGACTGACTTTAAATAGTGATTGATGTGGAAAAAGTTGTCTGTCTTATAAAGGTACATGTCATGTAATTTTGCTAGCAAAATTACATAACATGTACCTTTATAAGACAACCACCTTTCCACATCAAGCACTGTCAGTTTCAAAGGTGGCTGTCTTACACAGGTTTTACTGTATCTTAGACTCTTAACCCTTGTCCTGCAAAACCTGGATATACCTTGCCTTTGCAAACAGTGTAGATCCAGATCAGTTGGCTTCTTCAGAAGCCAACTGATCTGGATCTGCACTGTTTGCCATTTAGTTTGTGAATTTATATCAACATCCTGGATCAAGGAATCTATTTGGCTGTCAATTAGAAGTGGGTGTGGCATCTTAATATATTCAGCAGGACAAGGGTTGATTTCTTAAGCCTAAATCAGTCTGTTTATCTACAGATTCTGACGAGCATCTGTTTGTCTGCTAGAAACTGTTAACTTTTTTTTGTGAACAAGCTTCTTGGTTTTAATAAGAAGGGTGGGTGGGGGGTAAAGTATGGTGTGGTCAGGTAATGTTGTGTGGGAGGTTTAGGTATGATTAATCTAAGGGCATTTATAGATAGCAAAAGCGTGGCATGGCTGGTGGGTCATTGGTTTGGACTGCTCTGTCATTCAAAACACCATCAATTTTGGTAGCCTGTTTTCTTTTGAAGGGGGCTGTGCAGCTGTTTGCCTAGGGATGTTGAAGGTCAGTTCTGTGTGGATGTTCTAGGGGCATATGCAGAAATTTCGAAGTTGCATGGACCGGATTCTGGGGAGTTTGTTCTTTCGGATCCGTTTTTCTGTAGCCACTTGATTTTTGTTGGTGATGGGCCAGTGTTTGTGGGGGGGATAGTGTAGGGGTGGGTTTGTTTGTGTGGGCACTGTGGTTGGCAGCCATGGAGAGTTTTATTCTCAAGAAGAGTTTGAAGGGGGCTTTGGCCTGAAAACAAACTTTCTACAATTTTAAGGCATTGGGGGGTGAGTGGGGGGAGGCTATTAAAACACACACTTTACCAAAAAGCTCCAGTGCCCAATAGTTGCTGTGAATTTGGATACTTTTTATGAAGTTGGGAAATGGGGGCGGGGAATTTTACATGATTTTAAACAAAAAGGAAGGTAAACCTACATCACAACAAAAGTAAGTTGTCCTGATCATAGTGATGTCTATTAATTTGTCAGTATGGGCTTTGCATTAAGCAGACTCTTCACTTTAACATGAAGAAGATACAGAGGGCCAAACAGGGTCTTAATTGTTTATGTAAGCTCTAACCTCATCTTTCATGTTCTTGGTCAAATTTAATGTCAACAGTAAATGTACCTCATTTTGCAAAATTGGTTACTTTCTTCCAAATAATTCTTGATACTTTTCTTGCTAGAAAATGCATTTTTTGTATCCATATAGACTTGCTTAGAAGATAAATTCAACATGTAGTTTGACCAGTTGATCTTCATTACAATATATTTATTTAATGTGATTTTTTACATATTTCAGAAAATCCAAATAAACCAGAGTTGACCCTGAAACCAGTTTCTCCACTTGTCTGTGTGGAATACAATCCCAAGGACTCACATGTTTTATTAGGAGGATGCTATAATGGACAGATAGGTAGGTGTATTTTCTATTAAAAGATGTCATATTTGAAAGAAAAAGTACACATAGAGAAGTTCAGAGTACCAGCCTTCCAGACAAAAGGCAGGGCTGTCCAGTATAGTACATATCCAGTTTTTCCATTTAGCCTGGGACAAGGAATTTTTGTATATATCTCTAGATAAAAGCCTGGGACAAGGTTTTTTTGTATATATCTCTAGATAAAAATAGTGTCCGGATAGATATTTTTGTCATGCCTGTGTTAGCATTTTGTTCATTTGTCGTATTCTTACGTCCATCCTAGCATTCACCCTAAATTAAGATAGTTTGTTTTACTTTACTGAACAACTGTTTTATCTCACTAAGCAAAACAAGGATGATATCTCTCACTCTTCTAGTGTTTGTTTCACATTTTAGTATGCAGGAGTGACATAAACTTCAATGAAGGTCTGTTTGTCTTATTTCTCTGCAAAGACATGCATTGTGGGTATGGTTTAGAAGCAGCTTGGTAAGGTCCTTCTGATTAATCACAACAACAGTATTTTTGTGGAGAAATGAGAAAAATGATAACTTGGGGACAAATAAATTTTGTTTGGACAAGTAGATTAGACAATTCATTTTATAAATAATAAACTTTAATATATCTGCAACTCTTTAAAGGCTATTCACACAAATGTTTTCCATTTCTGTATAAAAACGTGTTGTGGCATATAGTAATATCAGTAGAATTTATGTGACCAGTACACATGTTACAAGTATGTATTTGGTAAAATAGATGAGACTACAAAGCTGTTCAAACTTAACTCTTCTCCTGCTGAACTCGGATTTGTCCTGCCTTTGCAAACAGTGTAGATCCAGATCAGTTGGCTTCTGGAGAATTTGTATCTACAGCCTGGATCAAGTAATCTGACTGGCTGAAATTTAGAAGTGGGCGTGGTATCTTTATTTATTCAGCACGACAAGGGTTAATAACTTTTCTTTTGGTAAATGAAAGCCAGTGGAAAAAAAGGTAGATTATGTTGAGAGAGTTATCTTCGGACTGCTGGAGAAATGAAGCTGAGCTGGAAACCTAAAATACAGAATATGTGACAAAATTAAAAAATATGGATTATAAACTGTATATTAGGACAGACTTAGTTCTGTAATCACATCTGGCTTGTCTGAGTTTGTACAGTTCAGAAATTAATTGTATTGAAAGTGATGACCAAACTAATGCATCTTAATTACTATGGTAAATGTCCTAAAATTTCAAAACAATTTATTTCATACTTATTTTGCCTAGATTTTGCTTTTTATGCAGTAGTTTTTTAATATACTTAGTGGAAAGGCACACAATGTAGACCCTGTTGAGACTACTCCTTCAGGAGCAGTCTGATCTGGGTCTACACTGTTTGCATATAAATGG